>OX421980.1:41317954-41892954 GCA_949128135.1 Parasteatoda lunata
AATCGATTCATATAACACTTCATTAAAAGGTTAAAATGTTAAAAAAAAAGGGTTAAAATGTTAATTTTTAGTACTCTCATAACAATTTTTTAAAAGTTTTGATAAGAAAAACATTTTTTATCTGTTTATGACAGTTAAAAATATTTGTAATATGAAAAAAATATAAATGAATAATACAAATTGTTCTTCTATAAAGAAATAACTCTGGTTCTTTAATAACCGAAAAGAAATTTCAGTTGGAGTACTAATATAATATCCTTAGTATAATTGTTATTAAAAATTTCATTAACTAATAAAACTATATTTCAAATATTTTAATATTGTTTAATTAGAAAAATATTAAAATGTTAATTTACCTAATTAAACAAATAACTGTTAGTTCCTAAATTACTGTTATAAGTTATAAGCAATTAAATTATTATTCATATAGCAAATACTATAAAAATTCTTAAGAAATAAAAAATTAATATTGCTAATCAGTAATAAATGCTAATCTTTGCATTGTTCTCTTTAAAAATATTAAATGGAGAAAATTTTATCATAACTTTAGTATTGTTATTAGTATTGTTGTACTGTTGTTAGTATTGTCGGTATTGCAGTTAGTATTATTTAATATTGTTAGTTCAATTATAACGATGAAAAATCAAACATCATTACTAACAATGAATAAATAAATAAAAAATGCTAATCACGAATAATAGGATTACGCCCACGAACATTGAGTAACTAAATAAAAATTATCAACTGAGAACAATTAGATTGTGTTACGAACAATGAACAATTAAATAACAAAAATAAAAACAAGCAACTCCTAATCAATTTTACGAAATCAAGTAGTTGTATCTATTTTGGAAATGTAGCACAGCTGGGATAAAATTTAATATTTATTTGAATGACATATGTGTTCTAGATAATCTTTTTGCAGTAGATTTGAATTAATTTAATCTATGCTGCAGACAAATATTAAATATACACCTCCAACTCAAGTAGTAAATATTTATTATTTACTCGGATTCCAAAAACTTTATTTTAATCTAAGTATTATAGAAAAAATACTTCGCACTTACAAGCCATATTTGTTTTGCATTATTTGAAGCTATAGCAATACAAATTCAACTAACAGTGAGCAATTAAATATCAATTTTAAAAGTGAATAGTTGAAAAACGGTACACAAAGAAAAAATATTTTGGTCAAAACTACCAGAATATGATAAAATTCACCACCGTGTTTCTGGTTCTATGGGAACAACAAAAAGCTCGGTAATTTTTACTGAAACGTTTCCGCAATCATTTTGGTAAAAATAACTAGAAACAATAAAATATGGTTTTATGATGTGTGATAAAATTTCGTACATGTGTTAAAATTTGAAAATTTCATCGCGATATCTTAAGCATGGCATAAAACAATTTATTTGTTTAATTTTACTTTTCAGTTTTTATTTTTTAAAAACTTTCTGATCCAAAGAAGAAAGCCAAAATTTACCGATAAACCGTTATCATATAAATAGAAAGAGTTACCAAATGAATGGTTTAAATACCGCATATTTTTGTTTATTTTACCAGAATTATATTTTTTACTTGAAATGTCACTAACATACAGTGTGGTAATTTTACTATATTTTTTTTATTATTATTTCTTGATGGTATTAATAATATAAGTAAATATAGTAAATATGTAAAAATATTTCGAGTGAATAATTAAATGATGATACTTACAAGATAATTAAAAAAACTATATCAATACTGAATGATAAGTAATTGTTAAACAACTTGATGAACTCTCTGCTCATTTACATGGGGGGAAAGGGGGGGGGGAACAAATGAGGGGAAAAAACAAATATTTTATATTTATTTCAATGGATCCCTTATATTTGCATAGTCTATAATTACATACAGGTTAAACCTTCCTTTTGTAGGAAATTAGAATTCAACTGATAGTACGCTGTTGACATAATTTAAATATACCCCTCCCACTACGTGTAGAGAATTTTTATTTTTGTTCGATTTCTCAAAGTAGTGTCTTTAATCATAGGTTTAAGAACAAATTTCTACTTCTCATAGAATATAAATCTTGAGTAATACAGATACAATAATAAATAATTTAATACTAATACTTTCAATAAATAATTAGATACCAGTCTTTGAAATAACTATATTAACAATAAATAATTGAGTAACGATACTATTAATGAATTATTCAACCAATTTAATGCACTAAAGTTCTCCTCTTATGACGTTAAAATACTTTGATTGAAAAAAGATTAAAATGCAATATTTATTTCAATGGGTCCTTTATTTCTGCATAGTCTAGTACTAGCTTGCTTTTCATTCTGTAGAAAATTAGAATTTAACTGATAATATGTTGTAGATACATTTTAAATCTACACCTCAAACTAGGCGCAGGGAAATATTTATTTTTATTCAGTTTCTAAAAATAGTATTTTTAATCATGGGTTTGAGAACTAATCTTTTCCTTATTTATAACCTTATTAGTATTGGAGTTCAAATAATGAATATTCAACTATCATTACTGGCAGTAAATTATTAACTATAGGTACACGCAATAAATAGTTATATTACCAATGAATAGTTAAGTCGAGATACTATAAATAAATATTTATTTAAAAATTTATAGTACTATAGTTGCTCTTTTTGTGTCATTAAAATAATTCTGCTAGAAAAAGGTTAAAATGAAATATTTGGTTCAGTTTATTATTCGATTTCTTAACGTTGTATCTCATAATATTTGTTCTTATCAATCCTTAGTCATAGGTTTAAAAACAAATTTTTTCCTTTTATCTAGCATGTCTTTCACTGAAGTTTTTAAAATTAAAAGATCACATTGAATGTTTTTAATTAAAAGTAAATTAAAAGTGAAAACTAAGTAAATATCCAATCTTAATTATATTAGTGTGTCAAAAAACTGTTTCTTTACTGCAAAAACTTTGAAAACTTAAAACCTTAAATGCATTAGAAACCGTTCTTCTTTACTGAAAAGAAATGTATGAATACTAATACTAAGCTCTCGGTAATTTATATTGAAGCTCTTTGGTATCGATTTTGGTAAAATTAACAATAAAATATATATTAATAATAAGTGATAAAATCTGGTAAAATGTGGTGTAATTTTATCGTGATACCTTAGAGGAAAAAAAAATTATTTATTTGTTTAAATTTAATTTTTAGTTTTGTATGTTTTAATAAATATGTGATAATAATATCACTAGAATTTTAAAATCCAGAATATCTGTTATCATATCGACGATGTTGATGTATAAATATATATATAGCATAATAAATAAATACAAAAAAAACGAAGAAAATTAAGAAAAACAATAAGTTTCTGGAATTCTAATGCTTCTAGGAGTATCTATTTAAATACCACTTTTAATGAAATGAATAGAATTAAAAGAATATGTAGTAATATTTATTTATCCAAAAAACAAATCGATAAACTCTTTCAAAATTTGATAAAAAACAATGGATACCCAACTAAAATAATAAAATTCTATATAAAATCATTGAGCTAATCGTATATTATGGTAGATATATTTAATAAAAAATTTTCTTTGTTAATTTATATAGTTTTCCCATGTGCAAATCCATTTCGGGTAAATCCGTGGCTAAAATTATGTGCAAAACAGGCAATTCATGCTTCTTTCTGTTTTCTAATTTATACTTGTTTCTTAAATAAATATTTATTTTCTAAAATTATTTATAGTCAACTTCTTTAAACTATCCAGTATAATATTACCTTGCGCACATCCATTTTCGGGCCCATCCTTGGTAACTAACAAATCAAACGCACTTCAGTAATGCTGCAAGAACGAACTTTAAAACAAAACTCCTCTAGTTACGCTATCATATTTTGCAATCTGGCAATCTTGTTACAAAATATTTTAAATCATTCTTGAAAAATTTCCCGTTCATGTAAGTTCATTAGATTTCGCTACTCGCTTTATAGATTATGTTTTATGTTCTATTCTGTTTTTTCTTTATATTTTATATTCTGTTTTTACGTGTTATTTTTACTTATTGTGTTCTATTTTATTTGTTGTAATTTTTGTAAAAATTTTTTGAGTGCTCCTCACTTTATTGTATTGATATATTTTGCTTTGTCTATATTAATACAATATTAGAAAGCACTCTTTTTTGCAGATATAATCGTGTTGGCTGATGAAAATATTATATCTTTATTTTCCGGATTTTTTAGAAAGAATTCTATCCTTTTTTTTCCATTCCAGTTTATTGTTTTTTTTTTCTTCTTTTATTTATTAATTTTCTTTTTTCCCCTTTTTTTCATTTGTCTGTAATTTTCCTTTGTTTTATCTTCATTTTTAATTTATTCTCAAATGTTGTGATGATACTCTAGCTTTTTTAACATTTAATATTTTTGAAATATAAGACGGTGTTTCAATATGATGAAGCCGATTTTAAAATGTTATATATATATATATATATATATATATATATATATATATATATATATATATATATATATATATATATATATATATATATATATATATATATATATATATATATATATATATATATATATATATATATATTATATATATAAATTTGCAATAAATAATTAGATGAAGGTAATAACAATGAATAATTAAGTAGCAATACTATCAATAAATGTTAGCGAACCAATTTAATGAACTATAGATGCTCTTCTTAGATGATTAAAATAATTCAGCTAGGAAAATGTTAAAAGTAATATTTATTTCAATGGGCCCTTTATATTTGCATAGTCTAGCAACATACGTGTTAGCTCTTCTTTTTGTAGCAAATTTGAATTCAACTGATAGTACGCTGTAGACAGAATTTAAATATACACCTCCCACTACATGGAAGAAATATTTATTTTTATTCGGTTTCTGAAAGTAATGTCTTTAATCTTAGGTTTTAGAACAAATCCTTCCCTCTTCAATGAAATGTATTGATTCGGAATCTGTCTAAGAATAAATTCTCTTTAAGCCTTTCTTATTCGAAAGGGAGAAGATTTGTTTTTACTTTTAATAATATGCAATTCTTTTGTTACGGGTTGAAGGAATCGAGAGAGAGAAACACGAACTTTTGCTGATGTGAGTTTTCTAAAATGAGATTGAGATTTGTTTGAAGAAAAAAAGTAATTGACTGTTTTTTACCAGCGAATGAAACCCAATAGTTTTCGCTTTCAAAAATCAAATTTTTCTTCTTTTTTTTTCAATTTTTCATTTTAAAGGATTTTGCTATGTTTTTATTGCTTTTCGTCTTACTCACACATATTTCATTTGGAAGGTTAGCTTACTTTTGCAAACTGTCTTTTTTTCCATAAAATATTTCATAACTTGATAATAAATTGCTTTTCCCTTTGTTTTAAAAGAAATGGTTGCTCTCTGTTAGCAGTTAGAAACATTTAATTTTATTTATGAAAAAAAATAACTATGCATATATTTTTTTGCTTAAGTAATTTAAATCAAGTATTATATTTTAGATTAAAACTTCGTAATATGTTAGAAAATTTGTAATTCAAATTTTCTTTTCTTAATATTTTTTTGAAACTGTAATAAAAAATTCATTTCCTCTTTTCTCATTTACATGTGGATTTTTTCTAATGTCATTGATATTTAGACTTGAATTTAAGTAAAATATTTTATTGAAATGAACAAACATAGCATAACTTTATATATATATATATATATATGCAATTTGTTTAAATAAACTCTAAGTTATCAGATGATTACTACATGGATGAAAAAAGTGCTGATTCAGTTAGGCATTTTCAATTTTAAAAAAAAAAACACCAATTTAATTCCCTTTATTTATAATATTATAGTGTTTATGTATAAGGTAAAAAATATACAAGTTTAAAGATCAAATTTTATAATCAAGAGAGAAAAATAATATTATTAATATCAGAAGAAGCATTATTGATGTTAATCATAGTAAATATGACATTATATATAATATTCATTTTATATTAAGAAGGCATTGAAACTTTCAATCTTAGAAGATATTTTCTTACAGCCCAGGAAAAATAATTATAATAATATATATCGCTGCTTCAAAACTAAAACGACACATCTGCAAACGTATTATGCTTGCAAACGTGTCGTTTTAGTTTTGAACCAGCGATATATCATGGGCTGCAATAGCGGCTCAAAAAATCAAGTTTTTAGATAAGTGGGTTTAAAGTTTTCATTGCTATAAGCAAAATGCATAAGAAATGATTTCGTTTGCTTAAACGAAGATTACAAGTTCAATTATGAGTTGTGCAAGTATTGCTGCTGAAAGAATGTGTATTTTCATATTTACACCTGTTCTTAGTCCAAAACGCATATTTTTTGAGTTTTGCCATTATTGTAGCCCATATATATATATATATATATATATATATATATATTAAGTGATTTGAGTTTTTAAACAGTTAACCTATTCAAACAGTTTATTCGTATTTTAAGTGCATAAATGTCAACAATAAAAAAATCTCTAATGATATTAAAACCATGAACATCTTAAAGTTTAATACAATGAAACAATACTAAATATTCAAAACAAAACTAAGATACGACATAAAATTAAAAAAAAAATACGACATGCATCCAATTATTATTCCATGAGTTTTTAAAGTGATTTATTTTAAATGTTGGGTTTCAGCACATTAAGTTATGTATTTCATTAAAACGTTTTAAATTATTTATCATTAGTCACCGAATTAAATTATGATTACTTTTTCAGACTACTTATTACTTGAAATTATTACTACGTAACATCAGTGTTGTGATGTATCCGGAAGAATATTTTTGATTAGATAAAATCAGTTCAGTTTGTTTACTTTTCAATTCTAAATACGTAAATAAAAAGGTGTGTTAAAAGTCTTAAAACACTATTAAGGGGCCCAAATTCTTAAAAGAATAAGCTTCATAAATAGGTTTTAATGTACAAATATATGTTATTGTGATTATCAAGTAAATTTATTATTCTACATCATTTTTTTTTAATCTGGGAAACAAGCTAAACAAATTATTGATAGAATTACGGTGAAAAGTTCTGGAACCATAAGTACTGATACTTTTTACCATAAAATTCGTTTTTATTGCTTATTCGATTATATTTTATACCGCAATCTTTATAGTAATATTAATTTATTTACAGTGACTCAGTAAGTATTACTGTAAAAATAATATGGCAGCTGATTTTTATTTCGTTCGAGTGCCTGAACATTTTACAATTGAATGTTCATGGTCTCAGTGTGACAGTATTTTTTACAGTCATTTTATTACAAATTTTTTCAGTGTATCTATTTATACAAAATAAATTAACTCATTTACTAAATGTTACGTTAGTTAAGTTGTTGATTTCGTACGCAATATTGTAGAGAATTCAAACATAATACGCATTCTATTCAAATGGTAATAGTAAAAAAAAAAACAATGGGATCATTGCTATACCACATATCACGCGATATGCAACGAGAAAAGTGCTTACAATATTATCAACTATAAAACTGTCGTAGAATATTAAGTCCGGATTTTTAATGTGAAGTAGAAAAATAAAATAAAAAGTTGTTAAAATATGCCTTTACTAAAAGATGAATGAATATGTAGAGATGAAAATAAATTTATAAGATATTCTTAGAATAAAATTTGTGCTTGTAGGATTTGAATAAACCTAAGAAGAGGAACTGATTCCTACTCACATCTCGTTAAATGTCATATCATAAAGCTGGGCTTAATTGCCAAATGTTTCATGGATATGTATTTCAAAAGTTTGCAAAGCATAAATTTGGAATTATGCTTTTAAAAAATTGCCGAAGATTTAGTTATTTCAAAAGATAGACAAAGATATTCATGTTTGCATAGATTTTGTATATTCAGTATTCAGTAAGTATAGTTGAGTTGATATAGTTTGACATTATTATCATAAGTTACATATATATATATATATATATTTTTTTTTTCTTTTATATATATATATATATATATATATATATATATATATATATATATATATATATATATATATATATATATATATATATATATATATATATTTATATATATGTATATATATAGTTGCTGTGAAATATACTTGAATAATAAAAAAAATTATTTATTGAAATTTTTTTATAAGTCTAAATAAACTTCTTTAATAGAAACTTTTAGAATCGTGTTCTAGCCCTTTACATAATTGTTGGAAATAGTTTCGTATGGCTATACTTTAATCAAATGATGCCTTACATTAAAAAATTTAATAATATGAAGGATGATACAACTTTTAGCATTCTTTGAGACTATTTATTTAGGTAGCTCAAGTTCTTGTAGTTTTGTAACCGTTGTCGAACAACTGATCAAATAATGAGTTTACGACAACTAATGCTAAAAATTGGCTAAATTGACTAAAAATTAAGAATTCGCCACTATACAAATGAGGAAAATCTAAAAGTAAACGTTTAATTATAAATTTAGTTACATGCACATGATATATTTAGATTTTTGTTAATTTACTTTTACCTGCTTTATTCAGTTTTATCAACGGCCCTTATATTTCTAGGGAGTAATCTGCAGCAATTAAATAAATGTTAAAAGTTAGTCTCTAAACATAATATTAATGTATTTACTAATTAAAAAAGTAAATAATTATAAATACTAAAGATTATTCAAAGCAATCAAGTCTCAAAGGATTTTAAATATCATCCGTTTATTGTTTCATAATAATTACATCGTGTCATTATTCCCCGTTTATGAACAAATAATATGGAATCGATTTAATTAGATCAAGGGGAGATGCCTCCAGTTTTTGAAATAAACAAAACTTTATGCTCATCATATTTAATTAAAGGCCTGAAATCGCGAGGGTGGTTCAGGAAATGAAGTATTTCCATCCAGAGTTGCAGAGGGTAATTTAAAGTGGCACAGGTGCAAGACAAAACAAGAGCACCTAACTTCATTTTATACTCCACGAAGAGTATTTCAAGAGTCTTTTGAAGTATACTTCAGATGCTTCCTTTCTCACAAAATGTAAAATTTCGCTCACATTTTTCTAGCCCGAAGCTATTATAACCATTAGAAAAGGAAAACATCTAAAAATCATCTCGTAGACATTCTTCGAAATATCTGTTTACACTTCAAAGATTATGGCTGTTTAAAGTAAGAGGTACAACAAAAATTTTGCTTATAAAATATCTTGAAGAATATATCATCAGAAGAGCGTGAGAAGTTATTTTTATGCCGTGTAGTTTCGCTACGATGCTTTTATTTCCATTATAATGCTAAGAGGTAAAATTTGTTCCAGCACGTGATAACAGTTATACACGCTAAATCTTTAAAAGCAAAACTACCAACATCTTATTCATTAAGATATTTTATAATGCAAAATTCATTATAATATTCATAATGGAGTTTCAAGTTCTGAATTCATAAATAATAAACAGTTGCTTAGTTTAGACGCATATTTTAATATTCTGTTTAGAATTTACTTTTACTTTTAATTGAAATTGTTTTTTGATGCAAATATTTTTTTCAAAAATGGTATGAAATAAATTGTTTTTGAATAGTTTTATGAATGCATAAGTAATTGGTGCTTAGCAAAATCGTAAATCGTATTAACATGTGGTATAAAAAAAGTGTTAATATGCTTCAAATATAAGCAATATTCTGCAACAATACTGAATTTTTAGGTGTTTTTTAGTTTTGTTTTAACACTTCACTATTACTACTCAAACTTTTTTTTTTTGAGCACAGCTCAAAAAAGCAGAATGATTTGAGTAATAAATATGTTATTGTAAAAGTAATAACACAAAAGTGATAACATTTTTTGTAATAACTTTCCTACTTTTCTTAATAATTTTATGTACTTGATTGTAAGAAGTTTTTGAATTCGAAATATTGTTTTTTTTCCAAATACATGAAACACTGTTGACTGTATATGCAACATAAAATATTTAAATTCATAAAACTAGAATCTGTGATTTTTTTTTAAAAAAAACTTGTAACTTGATTTGCAAAACTGCTACTTGATTCACATTTAAATTATGACACATATCTTATTAAGAAATATTTCTGATGTTTATTTTTTAAACTATTATTAGTATTTATTATTGGTGTTTATTTTGAAAGTTGATTATCGAAGAGACTGACTTTTTTGTTTAAGCAAGTTGTCTCTTTCGATTTCATTTCACTACACTTTAAGAACATTTACTAAAGTGATTTTAGTATAAAAAAGTTTCGGTGGATTTTAAATACCTTAGTGTTTTCCAAAAATTTTATAATTCAAAAACTCGAACTAAACCTTAACTTCTTACAACTATGCAGGTTACTTTAAATTCATTAGCAACTATTTTTTTTCTTTCTCTTGCATTTTAATACGAAGTTTTTTCACATACTATATGGCAATGAAATTTCTGATATAAAAAGAAATATTTTTGCTTAATAAAACCAACTAATACGGTATTTAAACAATTCACTTGGTAATATTTCTGTTCATATGGTTTTTGTCTACCGGAAGTTCTGTTTTCTGAAATTATATTTCTCATTACGACGTACTTAGTAAAAAATACAAAAATTTCAAGTAAACTTTTTCGAATAAAATATTTTTAGGCCATGCTCTAAGCTAAAGTATCATGATAAAGTTAACAAATTCGAAATTTATTCACTTATTATTATAATAAAAAAATATTTCAAAACTTCATAGCCTCCAAAATGAAAGCCTTTACTGTATTTAAACGTAACCAAGATATAAAATGAACAATGTTTGAAAAAAGCACTACTATCATTGACATTGTTTTCAGTTGATAACAAACAGCTATTTAAAGATATGAAACGACATGGTTCCTCATTATTGAGTCTTTTCTTCTGAAATTTTCCATATACACTTCTTTTTTTATCGTCATCGTTGAGACATTAACATAATGATACCAACACATATAAGTTAGCTTCGTCAAAATTATTGGGTTCTTGGCTCAAATCGTTTAAGTTTTGTATGAATAAATATACGGACATCTGTCTTTTTATTATGTTACCTTCTTCTTTCGTTATTTTCTTTAGAATCGGCGTTGGAGATATTATAAAATGCACCCAAAAGTTTTTAGGTGGTATCGTCACTGTCTTACGGTCTTTGATTTTTATAACCTTTAAAAAGGACTCTACTGTGCCTTTTCGCGTCACTACGTCTTTACTACTTTACTAGGAGGTATTCATAAAACAGGGACTGTATACTCATAAAATAGTATTATTTTTTGATATTTCGATTGAATGTTCCTAATTAAAAACTAGTATGTTATGTTATACCCTTTTCAATATGAACAACATGAAGTGATTGTTTATATAACAAAAGAGTTACTGAAAAATAAAAAAATCTAATTTTATGATATGTTTGTGTTTGAATATATTTGTTGTCTGTATATCATTGAATATATCTGTTGTGTTTGAATATATGGTTGAAAAAACAATTTTTCAACTATCCAAGTTCGTTACAAGCAAATCCGATCTTTCAAACCCAAGTAATTCCTTTTTTTTTATTTTGTGCACTGCATGCCAGCAATTTTGAAAATAAAAAGCCCTATCATCATTTAGAAATAAACATGTGATTATACTTCCTTTATAATCATTACATTGGATTTTTACTGTAAAATGAGATAACATAATGAGATAACTGTAAAATAAGATACGCAAATTGAGATAACATAAGAAAAAACTGTTTTACGATTCAAATTGAAATTAAGTGCTCAGTATACAAATATTTTATTAATTTCTTTGTATATTTTAGTTTCTTTTGTGTTACTTGACAATATAACATTTATTTTATTGTTCTTGACATAGCTCTAACATAACATATTTTAAATTTCCGTTGATAACTCAATAATAATAATTTGTAAGTTCTAAAAAATTTTCTAGATGTCTATTATAAAATATAAATACCACTTGCTTTACTTATTTTCCTACAATTTTTTTTTTTATTTTTTCCTAGAAAAATAGTTTTACTTATGTATAAATATTTTCTTAGCTTTATAATACAGTTAAGGTAAGATAAATCAATTTTGGAGCAAACTAAAGGCATACGTTAATAAAAGAAAACCAATTTCAATCACTAAAAATTCATTTTATTTTGACATTTTTACAATTTAATTTAATAGATAATTAGGAAGTAATTAAAAATAAAAATATAAGTAAATTTATATTGGTGGAATAATTAAATGTCAGAGCTGACAACAAATTCTTACAACAGGTCATATTGGGCAATGTTAAACTGTATTTTTGAAAAAAAAAACTTATTTTGATTTTTAACCAAAACCATTCGCATAGATCTGAAAATTACTAAGTCAGCAAAAAAAGGTGAATTCATTATGCGATACACGAAAATAATGATTATACATGAATTGTGAAAGTGTGCAGGCAACAAAAAGAATTTCGTGATAAATTAGGCATTGTATTGTACTTTGGTAGAACAAATAAAAGTCGGAGTTTTGACAATAGTCGGGAACTGTTTCTGACAAAAGCAGTGACTTTAGTGGTCATATAGGGAGATGGTAAACATAATTTTTGGGTACAAAACAAATCTTTTGATTTTTTGTAAAAAAGCTTTCACTTACATCAGAAAAATACCAAGCCTGTAAAAAAAGTAAATTGATTAAGCGAGGGGTGAAAATAATGGTTATTCACTAATCTTAAAAGCATGCATATAACAAAAGGAATGAGGTGCAAAAATTAAGCATTGTATTGCGTGTACTTGACACACGAAAGGTATAAAGTAGGCCATGCAACCGCAGATCTATGTAAAAGTATAAAATGACATTCATTGGCCGTCTATGAGGTGTATGTTTAGTTAATTTAAAATAAATTTTGCTAAATTATTAGTACTATGATTTAGTGTTAAGTTTTAATAAAGTGATATGCACTGTTGTTCGCAGCCTTGCTATTAAACAACTTATCAGAGAGATTGTTGTATCTTTGACAAAATCTATCTAGAACCAGGGTTAATATTTGTGGCAACTAGTAAAAAATTTTCCTATTTAGTACATACATTTTACAAAATATTTTTATTTTATTTTTCCAGTTGTTTAGTCCCAGACATGTCTGAATATTTTTTTTCTCTAGTTTTTCAATCACTTTGACTTGAAAATAAAATTCTGTATAACTTACATATTAATAGATAGATGATAGATGCGTAACAGAAAGTCATATTTTGTAAAATAAAATAATAACCTCGTAAAAAGTTCTCGCTTCTAAAGTTTATGGCAGAATTCGTTAACTATTTTTAATATATAAAAGAAGCGTATAAAGTAATCTCCCATCATTTTTAAATAATTTGAAAAGTTGCTTTTTTTCGAGAAAAAATAAAAAAACAAAAACTGGTCAAAGGTTTTTCCCTATGTTAAAGAAAATGACATAATCAACTAAAAATGATAATTCATGTAATAAAAGAGTAAAAATAATTTGGAAATTTTTAAAGCTTTGAGATAACACACCCAATATGATTTGTTTGATTGCTTAAAATTATTTTAAAAATAAGTTGTCGAACTGACGAAACTTTTAATAAATGCCTTCGTTTCAAGATACTCTCTCTGCGCAGTTATTTATTAAATAAATTATAGTAAACACCTCTTTTCTTTTTTAACTAGAGAAGAAATACTTTTCTTCATCTTTTTCAAATATAATATTGATTCTAAGGTTTAGTAATGTTTTTTCTTCCCTTTAATTGGCTTTTACTTGTTTCGCTAAAGATTTTATAGCGGCATTTTGTTCATGATATTCTCAGAAAAAAAGAATGCAAGTACAAAACAATTTTGTAACTCTCATGGTTTTATGATGAATCATTTAGAGGTAATAAATTTTGGCATGAAAATAAAATTGCTTAAAGGAAATAAGTATATATAAAAAATACATTGCTTAAAAATAAATTACTTCTTCGTAAATAAATAATAAATGCACCGTGAATTTTTTCATGCGAACTCATAAATACTTTGATTTAATGAAAGTTTTTAAATAATATGCAGTTGGTTGATGTCTGGATTATTTTTTTGAAATTACCAAAAATTTATATCGATTGAAATAATATTTTGAAAGCTATATATAATGTATTTATGTAGACAATTTCTTATTAAAATAACTTTAAAGAGACATTAAAGAGAATACATTAAAGAGATAAAATAATATTAAAAAAAAACATACATTAATTTTCATTTTTTCATCAATTGTCTGAATGTTAGTGAAATTTTTTGGTACTTAAAAAATTTTATATAATGTGTCATAGCGTATTCTTCAAATAAAAAAAAATCTAGTTTTAATTCTATGTGTTATAAGATAAATATGTTACTCACAGGTATATTTGAGTAATTTATTATTATTTATTTAATCTTTCAATCATTCGTTTTTAATTTCGTTTCTATTGCTATTGATCTAGTATTTTTGTACAAGAAAGTATTTTAATTATTTTTTTAACTTCTAATAGATGTGTGCTTAGTAATATACTTATCTTTAAAAAACTTTCTGTAAACTTTTGTAGTCAAACTAATTTTCAAAGATTCTGTTGCAAAAATAGCAATTTAAATTTTAAAAAAATAATAATTTAGAGTTCATTAACATGCAAATAAAGTCATGTCACTCCCCTTTAAAACTATAACTCGTAATGCATTAACCTAAAGCTTATTCAGTATTTTGGAAATCTTATCTTCAAGTGTAAAATTTTAAATAATTACCTTTTCGAAAAGAAAGAAAACATAAAAAATATTTTTAGAAGAAAGTCGAATAAACTTTTATTTAATTTTGCTTAAACGTGTTTTAAGCATTTCATTGCTATATGAAAATCAGTTTCATAATATTTTCAGTAATAATTTCTATTAGTTGCTTTCTAAAAAAAAATTCTAATAGTATAATTATAATAGATAAAAGATTTCAGCTATTATAATTACCAAATATTATTATTTTTAAAATCTTCAAAATTCAGTCATTGTTTATTACTTTAAATGTAACTCAATTCCTAAAGTATCAGAAGAGGTTCACGAATCATTAAGAATTAGTAAAGTTTCAAGAGTGAGTAGAGTTTCTGAGAAATACATTTTTATTTACAATATCTATTTATAAGCGGATATATTAACTTCAAGATTCAGTTTAAACATGCAATAGATTTTTGTTTCAACCTAAAATATAATTTTCTCTTAAATCTAATTGAAGAGTGTGCATATAACGATCTCATTATCATCTCAAGTACAGGTGGTTTTATAAGTTGTTAGTGGTAGGTATTTTTAAGACAGTTCCTTTCACGAGGTATCAATATCACCTTTAAAACGTTAATGAGCCGAAAAGATAAAACTTAGCTAAAAGTTGCTTTCATTCTCAAAATTAACAACTCTCAAGAATAAAAGAACAATTTCTTTAAAATCTTTTATAAAAATTCTTTTTCTAAGAGTTTTGTTCTAATTTATTTCAGGTGAGCGGCGTCTTGACGAATACTGGACATAGTGTGGCATTTCGGATCTCTAATCTACATCCCAGTGTGCCAATTAACATAAGTGGAGGTCCTTTGTCTTATAAATACCGATTTCATGAACTACATCTACACTATGGGCAGAGTGACGACAAGGGATCTGAACACACCGTTTCCGGAATATCCTTTCCTGGAGAGGTATGTAATTCATTTTTAATTATCAAATATGCATTTAATTTACCGTAGATGTTGAAGAAATGAATACATGTAAAAAATCTCCCAGTAACTAGTAATGCGTCTTTTCAATAAAAAAAAATTTAAAAAAGAAAAAAAAATATATATATATATATATATATATATATATATATACACATACAGTGCTGCTATCTGCTCCGCTTTCTGCTTATTTTTAACTGGTTGGTATCTAATTAAATAGTAAAACTTGTAGGATAATCATAATTACGGTTCTTTCTAAGAGTTACCGCAAGTTAAATGTAATTAAATTTCATTTAATATGATACTCTGAATTCTTTCTATGTAGTTGTGGAAAAATTACTTAAAATGAAAAATATGAAACTGATAAATAATAACTTAAATTTTATTACCACTGGAAAATATCTTTTTACAAAGTGGAGCAAGTTGGCATTACTGTGTTTATATATATATATATATATATATATATATAAAGGAAAAAAAAGGAGTTCACCACTTTTTCCTAATTTTTAATGGTGTACATTTTCGTTTATTTTGTTAGATCAAAACAACTTAGAAATTACCTAGTAAAGATGGTTGCAGATTGAGTAGTTCCTACACTCTTCCCAACTAACTACTCAATTTTTGGAGGGGTATTTACATTTCATTTATAGCTATATATAAGGATTTTCAATGGAATTGTATTTCTTGGTTTACTGAATTGTAAATATTCCGTTTTTACAACTACACATCTACACATCTATAGTCAGATTCTTTGTAGAATTGAGACATAACTGATCTAGACTTAAACGTTTCTCGTATATTTCCATCTCAAATATTACGTTCAATTATTTTACTCGACACCTCTTTCGCAAGTTTGACGCTCCCTTCCACAGCCTGGGAGATTTTGATATTTCTCTAATGCGTAGTGTCAGAATAAATGTATGATTTAATATCTTCACTCAAGTCAGGGACATCGTGGAAGGATATACCTCACGAGAATTTCAATTAATTATTTCCAAATAATCTAAAGAATGAAAGTTTATCTTTAGTAGTGTATGGTTTGTCTTGCTTTTAATATCCTTTTTATATATAACCTACGGGCTTTGTTGAAAACAGTTTATCGTCTGAAATGGCGCAAATGAACAAGATTGCGATTTGTCAAGTATTCTGGGTTACGCCCCAAATTCATTGGGTTTAAATTGTACTGCAGATACTGTCGGCTGTCAAGAATTTGCTGAGCAAGGGCCATATTTAGTACTATCGAAGATAAACTTTCAAGTTTCAGATTAATCTGAAGGCATTAATTGGAATTCTTACGTAGCATATTCTTCCTCAAAGCAGCTAGACTTAAATGAAGATGGTATAAAATCACTCATCAATTCTGGAAGTATGCGAATTAGACAAATACCAACATTTCTCTGTCACTTCCTGGCTCTGAAAAGGTGTTTCAAACTTGTGCCGGGGGCATTGAATAAAATACGTGAGGACGAAGGAAGAGATGGATATATCCAACATTAAGATTCAAATTTGTCATAAATTCAAATTTGTTTTTAAACCCACATATAGTCAGAGAATATTCTTGTAAAAATTAGTCATAATTAAACATGTATAGAGCACATATAAAGTAGATAAAACTTTATAAACACACAAAAAAATTTTGCTAAAAACTTGATAAATTAATTATCATAATTTTCCAGCACTCTTAAATGAATCTAATAGAAATTTAAAGAATGGAATAAATCACTAACCAGCAAAAGTTTTCGGAATTTAAAATCTTTGATCAAAAATTATTCTTGTCTTTTAAATTCTTTATTATTCAAAATTCAGTTTAATAACGAAATTTATTTGGAATCCTTAAAAATTATGATTCATTAATTTTATTACACCATGGAAACGAATAATTATTGATAATGTTTATAATAATGAAAAATAAGAATTCTTTCTCTTCTCTATGTATTTTATATATATATTTTTTTAAAAAACAATCTGAGAGTAAAAATAATCTTCAGATGGTGTAATAATCTGCAGCAGCATATATATTTATATAAATATAGCACAAATAATAATATATAATTATCTTCTATTCAAAATTATAAATTTTTTTTTAATAATATTTACCCCCGTGGAATTAATACTGCTTCGTAATCATGATGATAACATTAATTTAAAATTTTTGGATTTGGGAATTAAAAAAGAAGAAAAAATATACTTTGTTAGTTTATAAGATAAGGAATTGATTTTAATTTTGATATAAATAAACCTATTACTAGGAATTCTAATGTTCCTGAAAGCATTTATTTAAATACCATTTTCAATCTAATGATTAGAATCAAAAGAATATGTAGTAATGTTTATTTCTCCTAGAACAAATAAACAAACACTTTCAAAACTTGATAAAAACAATGATATTCAGATAATCTAAATAAGTTCGATATAAAATCATTGAGTTAAATGTATTTTATTATTAATAAATTTACTAAAAACGTCTTCGTTAATGTACATTTTTACCATGTGCAAATCCAATTCGGGCAAATGCGGGGCGAAAAATCTATGCAAAACGGGCAAATCATGTTTCTTTTTTTTAAATAAATGTTAATTTTCTAAAATCATTAAAATTGTATAACTAAATATCAACCTTAATTATTATAAACTTAGATTTTTAAATCATGTAAGGATGTATGAATGAAGGATAAAGGCTATAACCGGCTTTCTCTCCGTATGTGCAGACTCTGACTTTTAAATAAGTCACCTTATGAAAGATGTAAATGTGTAAACTTTAACATTATGTAAGGATATATAAGGATATATGAAGGAAGGATAAAGTCTATAAACGGCTTTCTATCCATATGTGTAGGCTCTGACTTTTAAATAAGTCACCTTATGAAAGATGGAAATGTGTAAACTTTAAAATTATGTAAGGATGTATGAAGGAAGGATAAAGTCTATAAACGGCTTTCTCTCCATATGTGCAGGCTCTGACTTTTAAATAAGACACCTTATGAAAGATGGAAATGTGTAAACTTTAAAATTATGTAAGGATGTATGAAGGAAGGATAAAGTCTATAAACGGCTTTCTCTCCATATGTGCAGGCTCTGACTTTTAAATAAGACACCTTATGAAAGATGGAAATGTGTAAACTTTAAAATTATGTAAGGATGTATGAAGGAAGGATAAAGTCTATAAACGGCTTTCTATCC
Source organism: Parasteatoda lunata (assembly GCA_949128135.1). Taxonomy (NCBI): domain Eukaryota; kingdom Metazoa; phylum Arthropoda; class Arachnida; order Araneae; family Theridiidae; genus Parasteatoda; species Parasteatoda lunata. The sequence continues at coordinate 41,336,765 of OX421980.1, forward strand.
ATATGTGCAGACTCTGACTTTTAAATAAGTTACCCTATGAATGATGGAATAGAAATGAATGATATTTTTTCCTTTTTTAGTCTGTTAATTAAATTGCAGCGTTTACCAATTTTTTTATTGTAATAAATTTAAATTTTCTTCTTATTTTGGATTTTATTAAATTAATTTCCGAATAATAATTTTTAATATATAATAGATGATGAATAATAATAGATGACAGCACTAATATATTACTTGCTTAAATTTTTTTCGACCAAATATATTTTTAATTTATTTTCGATTCAAGCTATAAGCACAACTTCAAATATTTTACCTCTTCGCGAGTTTTGTTAACTGTTTAATTATTTTACTTTTAAACCTAAACCGCATTTTGCTACCCGCCGGTAAGTTTGGTTACTGCTTTCTTTTATTTCATGCTCATTTTCAACAAAACTTTTTTTTGAGATATCGACACAGTTAAAAAATAATTTTTATCTTAGGACAATTATTCTTTATTCAGAAAAATCTCATTAAATTATACCAATAGATGTGTCTTGAAGAAGACTATTGGTTTTTTCACACTTATAGTTTTCTCTTTTTCTCTTTATATTATATCTTTATATTATTTTATTTTATTATTTGTGTTCATATATATATATATATATATACAAATAGCACAAGAAAGCAAATAGATCTCTAATTAAAAATGATATCAGATATGATTTTTTGGTGTTTTTACTCATAAATAGATGGTAAACATTACACCACGTGATTCACACTATGCTGTTGAATTCAAAGGAATACGATGGGATAATGTGTAATATTGTTTCACGAATATGAAAAAAAATTTAAGTTTTCTATTTGATACTAAGATATTTCCGGCACAGATATATATTTACAAAATATTATTTTTCGACAAATGCATACTTTTGAAACGTGAGAAACAAAACCTTGGATTCACCCTGTTGCAATCTGCTGCTCATCAGTTAAATAAATTATCAAATAAAATTTTTTAAAAAATCGTCCCAACTTTTCCTATGATGAAACCTCTCATGTCCCGTGATCATATTTGAGTCCCTTATAATTGTGTTTGAGTTGTATAGTACATTTAAATTTTTTAAACTATTCGCTCACATGAAAAATGATTGCGATTGTTTTAGCTGATACCGTTTATTTCTTTCCAAATCTTTTACTTTATATTCCATTCCGAACTTTTTCTTCATTTCATTTTATTCTCTTACAACAAGTATGAATCATTCTGAATAGAAATATAGCCAACATAATCATGTGGAAAAAAAGGAATAAGACCTTTTAGAACTACACTCATATAAGAGTTTGTGTAGTTTGCACCAATTCTTCAAGCTCATTGGTATTCTGCCCATGAAATATCTTCGGGCACTTCCAAAACACCTTTAGCTAGACAGAGGATAAACAAGATTCCCTATACTAATATGATTACTTATTCTGAGAGTTTTTATTTTGAGAACGGAGAGCACATCGAATAATTCGCATCTTTTAACATACAGTAGAAAACAAACTATGCAGACGAAATTTAAATTTAGGATTCTATATCTTCAGAATTGAAAAAGAATGGACATGTTTATTTGGTCATTGGCTGTTTTTATTATATTTAAAAATAAACCATTTAATAGTTGGTAAATGGTATATTATTTAGAAACATCTAAGTTTATTTCAAAGAAATTATTTTCAAGCTAGAAAACGTATCAAAAAGGAAATTTCGGCTTCAAAAGCACAGCGATGGAGATTTTTGTTTTGAAGAGTTCCCGCTAATAAAAATTACCTGAACACAAATTGAGTTCTTGCACGATAAAACCAATATAAATTGCTTATATTTCTTTGTTGAGAATAAGTACTTAATAATTTTATAACGTTTGAAGAAAGATTTTTTGCATACATTTCATAATTATTTAAGATCATTAGAAAATGCGATAAAATTTCTTTGCATCATCATAAAATATTTCCTTGATTCAGATTTTAATTAATATTTCAGGTAAACTTTCAATAATTTGATTAATTTACTGTAATAAAAATATGTTTTCATTATATTTGTGTTAAAGATGAGTTGTAATTGATTAACAAGCTGCTACACGAGAAAAAAAAACATATTAGTTCATTTTTAATAAGCTCTTAATTACTTCGCAAGTAACATTTGATAAGCAAATAAAGCATACTTCCGAACAAATGCATCGTACAAAATGTATTTAAACACTTTTTATATTGATAATATTATTTAATAAAACACACCCAGGCATGAGATTTATAAAATACAATTTTAACCTGTCTACTGGGTTATTAACAAAAATAAATACATATTTTGCTAAATTATGTTAAGAAAGAGGCTTGTGAGATAATACATGACTAAATTATCATTAAAGCTATTACTAATTAAACCATTATTTTATTACAACCATATCAAAAAAGTTAAGTAGGAAATTTATTTTCGCAAATAACTCAAGAAATGGAGCACCCAATCAAATGAAATATTGTATGAAATTATATCAAAATATATTAAAAATCATGATACAAATCTAATGGCATAAATTCAATATTACAAGTTGCTAGGCATTATAACTAAGTAGTCCGAAAATCAATTGCTAAATGGAACTTGTAAAGTGGGGTACCACCGCCCTAATGCATTTGAGGTGACACAATGAACTCCAAAGCAGTTTATGAGGCTTAAAAAATTTTTGGGACAAAAAATTTCTTTCATTAAAGCAGTTTTCATTCAGGTAGAGTTTTGTGCCAAGAGCATCCCAAATATTTATGATGAGATTCATGCCTGCGGATCTCTCTGACTGATCTATCTCATGTACCTCCAAAATATTCTTAGACTAAACCACGACTGTCTAGACGATTGTTGTCATCAATAAAAAATGAATGAGGAACAACGACAACTCCAAACAATTTTACTTTAGGTTCTAAGATTTCAGTTCTATACTTCTAGAGAAATTAGGTTGCCTCTTTCTGGCAAGCATTAAACCGGTCTAAACTATAAGGCCTCAACTTCCATAGTGGTCTATTTGTATGATATTAGAGAGATGGTACCAGTACTCAAAATATGTGAACGCGTCTAGAATCATTGTACAACTGCACGGACTTAATGGAGTCTAGTCGGTGAAGAGAACATGGGTTTATTGCGCCTTATGGACTGGTTGACGATGCTTCATAAACCAATTAAAGATAGAATTAAAATATTAAAGAAAGAAATAGTAATTTAATTACTTATGAAGTCAACAATTGATGTTTAAAGTATCTAATTAAATGTATTCAAATTAAATGTATTCAAGTATCTATGCTCAAATATCTAAGTTACTAATTCTAAACGGAGACAAATTTCTGATATCATTGTACTCGTTAATGTGCTTTATTTTTTACGTAAAGAAAGCTTCTCTTTGAAAAGTTGATTTTAATTCCAGTGTTCTCTCCTTCATTTTAGAACTTCAGCAGTTTGTACTTAAACTCTTATTGGGTTAATACAGCGTAAAACAAAACAATATGGCCACAGCATATATCCATAGGTCAAATTAAAAATAATTTCATTAAATATTCTTATTTGAAAATTATTATTTAATAGGATAACACATAAAAAAGTATATTATTATCTTTAAGCAAATTTTTTATTAAAAATAACTTTGCGTTTCCTATCAATATACATAACAGTTCAAACCTTGATTAAATAATCAATTAAAATTATTTAAGGCATAGTTTCATTTTCAAGACTCGTTTCATGTTTAGTTACAAATGCTTGATTACACTAAGTCACGCACAAAAAGCAAGAATAGCTATAAAAAAATAATAAATATTGATGAAATTAAGAACTTTATCCAGATAAGCCATAAGAAAAATATTAAATAATTGGTTCCAACTGTAGCCTTAGGCAATGTATTGTTTTAATGAGGCGGTGCAGTTCATTCTTTAAAGCATACAATTATTTTACTGTTCTTTTTATTGACCTTTGAAGCATTAAATTCAACATCGAAGCTCTAAACTTTTATATATCTATTTAAATATTTGAATAACTTTTTTTGGAGGTTGAATATATTTGTTGTTCATAATTAAGTAATTTATTTCTTTTAGAACACAGAAAACAATATAAAGTCGAATATTTTGCTGAAATTAATATCTCAAGTGTATATCCTCTTCAGGGAAACTTTAAGTTCGCAAGTTACGCTTCAGTAATTTGATTTCATCATTGAAAAAAATTAATTAATTCCTGATAAAATAACCAAGTAAAGCTTTTTTTTAATATTCAGTTCATTAACGTCAAGTCGAATAGGAAACAAGCATGTTATGCATTTCTTATAAGTAATTTTCTGTCATTTTTGTTCTTTATTCCGGTACACAGTTTAGGTTAAATTTTTAGAAAACAATCATGCATTTTCTTCCCGTATATGAATTTATTGGTATTTATTTGTTATTCTTTCTTATTTTTTCTGAATTTTAAGACTTCATTGTCTTTTCTTTTTACGGCAATCAATAAATTCAATTTTTATTTCCCATTACAAAATTCGGTAGTAGCTTCCTCACTGCTAGATTTCTCAAGAAAAATAGATTCTGAAATTCCAATACATTGTATTAAACACGGATAATACATTAACGCATAGTGTTAATCTATTATAAAAGATTGCTTAGTTTAAAGCAAATGGCAATTTTTGGGCCAAATATCATTACTAGGGGGAAAGGTTCTTTTTTTTACGCCTGGAAGTTAGTTAGCCTCACGATTCAACTCTTAAAGGCTTATGATGGGTTTTTTTTTAAAAAAAAATTAAGTAATAAACAGCGTAAATTGTTCTAAAGGAAGAGTGGTAAGTTAATTTTAACTATGAAGTATCAACAATTTTGTGTAAGTAATTATTGATGAACCAAACATTATTATTTAATTATAAATAAGTCATTGATTTATTTAATTATTAATGCGTAATTTTTGTTTTAAAGTTCACAATTTTATAGCATAAAATAGCTTCTTAAAACCCCAAATAGTAAAAAATTACTATTAGAAATGAGAAAATGGATTGCGTTTGGAACAATTAAGAGTTATTTCACTAATTTTAAGAATAAAACATTTGCTTTTTAACATGTAAAGCTTTTCAGAAAATGTGCTTAAAGGTGCAGAAAGCTTTTAAAACATGATCCAAGATCAGAACTGGCAATACCTTAAATTAGAGTCATAGGAAAAATTGGCCCTTCTAAATAGTTTAGATAAATATAAAGTAGTGAAAAAATATATATGTTGACGCATTCATTTCAAAGAAAATTTTTCATTTGATTTCGTTTCAATAAAATTCGTTTATAACCTACAACTTAAGAAGATAAAGCTCAATTGGCTTAGATCACGATGAACCGTAAACAGAATATTCAGCACAAAAAAAAAAACTTAATTTATGTTAACATTTATTGTGAAAACAATACAAAAATAGATTTTAGTGAAACATGGATCTTTTAATGCAATGGTGCATTGTAATAAAAGATCCATTCTGGTAATTACTTTTAATGCTGTAAACTAAGTTAATAAGTTAAACGAAAGTTAAACCAGACTTAGAGCAACACACTGTCCCCACTTCTCCAAGCAAAATCCTTTGTGTTAAAACTGTGTTAAACACTCCCTACTCAATGTCGTTCAGCATATTTAGCAGGACAATATATCCGGTGAATATTTTCTCTCTAAAAAATTCTCGAAACGATGGGATCTACAAGGGAAGACACAGCTAGCTGTCTATTAAAATTAAATGAGAATCAACTGAGTCATTAAAAAAGTGGAAATAGGGTATCAAGAACACGTCTCCATCTGCATTTGAGTATCAGTGCCTCTTTTAATGACATGAGGGTCATGCAGCCCTTCAAAAAGATACCTTCTTATACCAGTATAGACGATTTCTATGATAATCAGGGATTATAGCATAGACTCTGGTAAGTCGAGAATTTTCTAGAATATGGAGATAATTACCGGATAAAATAGTCAGCCAGATCTTCAGATCTGAATTCGTTAGAAAATGTTTTACACTATCTTTGTTTACGAGTTGCTCCTTTGAGATCTCCTTCATAATTGTTAAATGAGGTGGAACAATAGTTACTCGACGTTTGGTCATTGTTACCCATTTAAGTGGCTCACAATTTAGTTGGCAGTATTGAATTTCGTTACTTTAGGTCACTTAGGTTACTTTAGGTGTTTTTAGGTGTTTTTGCACATTTCTGACTTGAATCCATTTTTTTAATTTGTTTCACAGCACTTTTTCACGTTTATTTATGTATTATCTGAGATGAGACTGTTCCGCTACGTGTGATTTTTGTATGTAAATCATGTAAGCGTTTAAACATTCTACACTCAATAAATCTGCTTCATTCAATAAAGTGCATAGTTTAGTGCATAATTCCTCCAAATTTCTTGTTTCTTATGTCATTTTAGAAATAGACACAGAAAATAGGTTATATTTTTACTTTTGAAGAAAAATGAATTTTAATAAAAGCACAAATTTTAAAATCGAAAATAAATAAAGTTTTTCAAATAGAAAGAAGTGTCTCTAACTTTGGTCAATGCATTTAAAGACATAGCAAAGGGAATTGTTATAAACCCCTCAATAAGTGCAAAGTTTGGCTATTAATATATTTGAGTTTTTTAAAATGGTAAATGATTTTTAAACTAATTGTACAAAGCAATTTCTAAATCTATAGCTACTTAAAGTTCCACAGTAATTTTGTTGCTTAAGAATCAATGGTATAAATTTGTTATTCCGGCAGAAATAAGAAACTAATGCTTTAATCGATATGCTATACGTAATTGCTTTTTATGTGTACTTTTTTTCGAAGGAAACAATAAAAGTGCACATTAGAGCAATTTTATAACCTAGGACATCCCCTTAAGAAGCGGTGAAATCTGGGGAAAATCTGTTTTGTTACAGGGAGACACTCTTGTAGAAATTACTGACCATCGCATCAGCAATCGGATTTCGAAACGAAATTCGATTTTCTCTAACTTTTATTGGAAAAGGCTGAAAGATTTCTCTTACTTCCTTATCACTGAAAAAGTCAAACCGGATTAAATGTTACTGAGAATTCTAGATTCTGATTGACTTACGGGAAATGCTAATTTGGGATAAACCTTTTACCATTTTTATTTAGTTTTTAAAGTTAAATTGCAGACTATTTTCAAATGGAAGTTTAAAAGAAAAAGTAAACGTGCAAACGCCTTTGAATCCAAAGTAAGTTATAACAAAGTTTAGAAATATTGTATTTGCATTCGAAATAATTTTTCTGAAAAAGAAAATTGAAGGTTGGCTTAAAACTGGATTGAGTTTAAAATTGATTCTATCTCTATTTAACTTTAAGAATAGTAAGGTTATTTCAAATAAAATTATTTCAATTATATTTTAGGGAACATATTTATAAAATTATATTGCTAAAAACTTTTACATAAATTTCCTCTTATTTTTTTTTAAATTGTAATTTAGTTTTTGAAAAATACTCTATAAAAATGCGCAAATTACATCAAAATCATTTCCCATTTCCAAATTTAATAATCGATTTGTTTTGAATTATAAAGTTTTCGGGATAAAAATTTATAGAATACTAAAATTGTTTTACTCTTTTTGTGCTACAAATAATGCAATTTCAAAATACAAATATGTTTTTAATAATTTAAAAGAAAATAATTTATTATTTCAAGCGAACAGTTCGTAAACTAGAATAAACATTGCCTTTTATTTCTTGAATAAAAGTTAAAGGAAATAGGATTTACTTGTAATTCAAATGTAATTAATTTTTTTGTATTATTTCTTTTTATTATTTTTCCTCTTATTACAATACGAATAATACATCATTACATACGAATAATTAAAAATATTTGTCTACCAAAAAGAGGAGAAAACGCAGCTATGGAAGTATGAATACGGGTTAGTTCCTAAATTATCGAATCCATATATTTATAGATTTCGCCACCAACACTGTAAAGAAGAGTACCTAAAAACTGAGCAATATTGTGTCGAAATAGCTCCGAAAAATATAACAGTCGAATTTAGGAACCCTATACATTCGAAAGTGAAATTCATACTCATTTTTGAGCGAAATACATGCGAAGGGGGAAATGTGTAAGAGAGATTATCCTGTGTGTCAGCAAGGTTCAAACCAAGGATCTCCGGACTCCGAATTCGTAGTAGGTTTAGCTACAGTCACCACAATTGTTCACCTTAGTTCAGGGAGAGTTAAAAAAAACTTTATATAGTAGCCGCCGCAATGAAACATCATGACATACGTTCCATTCGCTAAAAAATTTTTAAGAAATAGCGAAATAAGTAAAATGTAGAATTAAAATTACTGATCTCTTGAGTAATTGGGATCATATTTTCTGAATTACAACCGGCTGTATCATTGAAATTGGAAATTAGTATGTCATGATGTGTTATTCCAGTGGTCTCTGTATAAAGCTTCCTATTTTCCATGTCCTGGGGTGTTCAAATATGGTGGTTAAAGCGTCCTACTGCAAAATTGCAGGTTCTAATTTGAATCCTTCTGGAAGCCAACGAACATCTTTGCAATTTGGGTACTGATATTCGGAAAATATGGTATTGGATAAATTTTATAAGGTATTAAAGATTTTGAATAAGTTTTAAAGTCATTTTTTCCCATGTGGGGGAGAGTCGGGTAGCCCCGCCCAATGTCAATTTTTATATGTATAGAATATTTTTTCAAGTCAATGGGCCATCGGACAATAACTGTTATATTAAAAAAAGATTATTTTCAAAGTTTCAAGTATTTATGCAGCTGGTAACATGGTAAACAATAGTTTTGAAAATATGTTGAATACAGTTGTCATGATATTAAGAAAAATTGGTTGAATGTTTCAAATAAACTTCATTTTCATATTAAAAAAATAATTTTTTCTATACATACAGCATTAAAGTATGTAGTCTTAAGTTTAGTTTGCACAAAGAACGAAGTTTATTTGTGAAAAATTGTTCGAGTAATTACAAATTTACAAAAAAATTTGATTTCGGGTAGCCCCGCTCACATGAATGTTAGGTATCACAGCCCACTTTTATTTCGTCGATAAATGTACGGTTCCAAAGATTTACTTAAATTAAATTATTTTCTTTAAATATTTAATATAAATATATATTTATATTATAATATATTAATATACATTAATAATAATAAAAAATATAACATTTGTTGTTTATAAATGATAGAATTCACTAAAAGTTTATAAATATGTAATAACATGGTAAACAATAGTTTTGAAAATATGTTGAATACAGTTGTCATGATATTAAGAAAAATTGGTTGAATGTTTCAAATAAACTTCATTTTCATATTAAAAAAATAATTTTTTCTATACATACAGCATTAAAGTATGTAGTCTTAAGTTTAGTTTGCACAAAGAACGAAGTTTATTTGTGAAAAATTGTTCGAGTAATTACAAATTTACAAAAAAATTTGATTTCGGGTAGCCCCGCTCACATGAATGTTAGGTATCACAGCCCACTTTTATTTCGTCGATAAATGTACGGTTCCAAAGATTTACTTAAATTAAATTATTTTCTTTAAATATTTAATATAAATATATATTTATATTATAATATATTAATATACATTAATAATAATAAAAAATATAACATTTGTTGTTTATAAATGATAGAATTCACTAAAAGTTTATAAATATGTAATAAAAAAAATAATTTTGTGATAAAAATGATAAATAAGGTTTATCTATTGTCAATACATTGGTCATTTTCATTTACACCTGAAAAAACAATAAAAAAACATAATTTTTGTAACTGGGCGGGGCTACCCGACACATTTTGAAAAGAGCTGAAAAACATGTTTTTTTAAATTTCTATTTTTTTAAGTTGAACTATTCCTTTTTTGGTTTATTCTATTTGTATTATTTAATTAAATGATAAAACAATAGAAGCATACAAAAATCTTGATTATTACTCAATATTATACAGACATATAAGCAATAGTCCTTAAGTGGGCGGGGCTACCTGACTCTCCCCTAAGTAATTTAATTACACCTACCTTAAAAATTCTACGATTATTATTAAAAGCTGGAGTATTTATCATATTTCATGTCAATGTGGTCTTGCGTATAAATTATTTTATTTTATAACCGGCGTTGAACAACCAACTCAATTCTACGTTTACGACTACCCATGTTCAAATCCGTAGCCTTGTAATTTTGAGTCCAACACGGAAGACAAGGTAGCTTCTGGATCAAGCATTGGGACAGACTACCTTTCGTGGAGGACTTTTTTGATAAGACTAGCTCACATGGAGGAAAAAAAAATTACTAACACTTCCCACTGTTAGCACAGAATCAAGGGGATTCTAGCACATAATTTACCACTGGTGATATTTTATGCCAGCATTGTAGTCGTTGCAAGCCAAGAGCAGAAAACGTATCAAATAACCACCTCTTATATTCATGCCTAAGTAATCTGAATCTCTTATATCATGCCTAAGTGAGCTACAACAATTCTCTTTCGTGTATTTTTCATCCGTCGTTGAACAGACGACCCAATTTTGAGTTTACGACTACCAATGTTCAAGTCAGTAGCCTTGTAAATTTAAGCCCAATCCAGAAGACAGAGCTCCTGGATAAAGTATTAGGAGTGCCTTCGCGGGCGACTTTTTTGTTAAAACTAATACGTATTTGGGTTAAAGGAGAGAAAAACCACGAAAACCTCCCACGGCTAGCTTGATTACAAGGGGACTTTCTTCCGACATCCTCCAGACTAAATCACGAACCTGGAAATAGACCTTAACCCTATAGCTTACGTCTGGAACTCCCACGATCCGTCTACTACTGAGGATATTTTTTTACGTCAGCATAGTGATCGGTGTGAGCAAGTTGCGGAGTTTGCTTCGTTCAGCCAGAGTTTTGATTCGAACCTTTTTCACCTCATTGGGAGGCTAATGCTCTACCCCCCAGCCACCGCGTTTCTCTTACGTATATTTTATTTTATAACCGCTGTTGAACAGCAGACGCAAATTTGAGTTTACGGCTACATATATTCAACTCCGTAGCATTGTAATTTTGAACCCAATCCAGAAGGCCAAGGAACTCCTAGATGTACTGATTTGTCATGGGAATTTAGAGGACTTTGTGGCCTCTACAGATTTAACGCGCACCTGTCACCATTTAATACACGGGGATTCTTCGGCTGGCTGGATTCAAGCTCTTGCGTATATTGGACAAACTTAACAAAACTTGTTTCTTTGTCCCTTTTGGTTAAAATACTTTGCACGTGTTTGTAACTTTACTTTCTCGACCATCATTTGGTGTTTAGACAGTGAGGAAGGTTCTTGTTTATAGAACTGCAACTATTTTATGTCCTTTTATATACATTTATGTGTGCATTATTCACGTTTGTTTTTTGCTTTTGTATTAATGGCACAAATTATACCCTATCCTTTGTAGAAGTAATGATGCATTTGAAGTTTTTTAAAAATTTTAACGTATTCTTTGCTTTTTTTTTTTTGTACTTATTTTTAAACCTGTTTGTTTGGAGAAATTGATTTCAGTTGATTTCTTCTGTCGTCACATACGACCCGTGCTATAATTTTTTTTTTCCTTTTTTTTTTTAAATCTTTCAATCAGGCAAAAGAAAAAATTGGTTTCAAATCAGTTCTACGAAAGAACATTTGATAAAGCCTTAACCATTTCCAGACAGAAATGATAAAAAACTTAAACTTAATAAAGCTCACTCAAAATCTAGAAACGATATCCGAAGAGCGCGAAAAAGGACAAAAGGTTTTCGTTTTCTTTTTGTACTTTTCTGAATCTCAGACTTAACAAGAGGTTTTTGCACATAAAGACCCCAAATTACGTCGCTGTCTTGCAATAATGAGATGTTAAGGTTATTGTGAGGACATTGTTAGCGCCTTGACAGGGTCTTGACATTATTTTGTGCCTTTATTTCTAATAAACGCGGATGGAGAATATTGGAAGCATTACCGTCAGATGGCGCTGTGCGAGCGATAGTTCATAGTTTAAATAAGGAACTTTCTTAAATTGATATCGACATCATCATTATCAGGTTTTCAGCATGGTTTAATTTAGGGCAGTATCTCATATTTTTCCAGTTCGTCATACTTAGTTCGATTACTTCATGACAATTTCTGCTTCTTTTCTTAAAAAATAGTAAGAAATAGCAATATATTTTGTAATAAATATTTGAGACAGAGTTTTAATATTTAAACTTTTAAAAGGCAATCAAAAATTAAATGTTTTAAGTTTAGCTTATATTTTTTTTTTCATTTAAAAATATATTCATAAAGAATAAAAAAAATATGTACCTTTTTTAATACTGATACGAGAAATAATAATAATAGAAACGAAAAGCACTTTTTCAAACTAGGCAATAAAACGTACATTAAATATTATTATAAATAAATAATTTTATGTCTTTCAAACCTATAGTTTAACATCACGTATTAATAAAAAAAGAAATGTTTCTTAGATTTGACATAGAGTTGACACATTTGGATCCAAAAAAATTTGAATAACGATACATTTTTGAACCAATTCCCGGACCAACCAACAGTTCTGTCAGCTTGTTTCATCACTGTATTTTCGATCGTCTTAATTCTAGCTTCGTCATTCTCGTTAATTATCTCTCATAATGCATTTCAAGTTGAAGAAATAACTTCATCATATATTTGAGAGTTTGTGTTTTGTCATATATCACGTGATTTCGTGATTTTCAAAATTAGCAAAATACAGCTAAAGGATTATTAAATTCTCAAAAGTGAGAGTTTTATTTCTGAGAGTGCATACATTTTTTCAAAAAAATTATTTTGAACTAAAATGCTAAAATTAACACAATAGTGGTCTTAAAGAGCATGTTATTCGCGAAAACCATTGCTTTGAAAAATAATGTCTTTAATATCCTAATTAATTTATAAATAATACAAAATGAAACGCAATCAAACAAAAGCATATAAAAATGTTACTAGAAGCTACAAAACGGAACAAAAACAATATTTATATCTCTCACGTATAAATTAGGCTTAATTTGTATTTGGTTTCATTGTTCAAATTAAAAGCAAGGAATCTTACGATTGCCATGTAAAAATAAATTTTATGCAGTTGTAATTGAAACTCCAAACACACAATTATAAAAAACTTCAAAATGAATTCATTAATTTTAAATTCTTAAATTAATGCATTAAACTCATTAATATTTCATTAATTTCTTTTGCATTTGAAATAAAAGCTATTATGCTTCAGAAACGACAAAATTTAATTAAAGTTCTGTCATTGATTATTTAATGATGTAGCAGATTTTCCTTCCAAAATAATTAAGTTTTAAAAATTGATACAACTGTTAGAGAAAAAATTACTTTTATTATTAAAAAGATACTGTATTTGCTCAAGAATTACAAGATACATTGGGTTTAAAAAACTTACTAATACACTTTTAAAAATTTTATTTGGCATTAAGGAAAATATTTTATAGACATAATTAATTTATAAAATTTGATGATATTTTTAATTTAATATATTTTTTAGGGTTTCATTTTCCTCGAAAACATTTGCATAAAAGTCACTAACTCTTTCTGAAATAAAAAAAAAGCCACTTGAACCTTTTTAATAAGAAATTTAAAAGAAAATTGCAATATTGTTTAGTTAATAAAGAAAATTGTAAGGCAAATATTATTCATTTTAGACAACAAATATATTAAATACTTTATATTAAATTTCAATTTTTTATTTAAATGAAATACAAACATGTGTGCCAGCTTGGAAGCTTTTAAACAAAAGATGTAAAACAGTTTAAAAATTAGAGTATAAAATTACGTAATGACAGAACAGTAAGCTTATTTCGGAAAAATCTGGATACCAAAGGATCCATAATTAAAAAAATTTTGAGAAACATCATTAACTGTTCCAAGATGGCGAATAAATTTTCGATAAAATCCAAAACAGAGAAAAATTCATGCCTGTTATTACGATTACGCTAAAAGGTAGTTAGTTCACTGTAGTGTGTCTACCACTACAAAAATGCTAGTCCAATTCACTAGTATATTAGACATGTTAACTAGATTCTATGGTCTGATACCTTTTTATAGATGAAGGTTGACATTTTCTATAGTCTACCATCCCCATATTTATGCTTTAGATATGCTTAGTTGTAGTTGTAGTTGTTTTGTTCATATTATTAATTTAATGTTGTGTCCAACATTGCATGTACGTCTTTCGTTTTATATATTTTTGCGCTTTTTTTATTTTTAAAACTGATAGTGATTCTTTGAAAAGAATTGAAAGTTGCACAAATGATTTACTAGGATAAGTTTTAGTTTTCTTCTTTCTCATTATATTAAAAAAATGTTATTGCTATAGTCTCCGATGTTTCAGAAGTGGTGAAAGTGCTTTTAACTACCATAACTTTATGTCAAAATTCAAGCGTTTTTTGAGCCACGTTATCCAGTTAAGCAAAAGCAAAAACTATTTGTGAGAAAATTATACATTTTCTCACTGCCACTTGCTCACACACATTGAAAATGTGTAACGCGTTTCATTTTTTTTAAAAATCATTATTTATTATAACATTAAAAAGTTTATATTGCTTGATGTAATGGAAAACAAATCACAGTAAAATAATAATTTCTTCCAGCTACATGCTCTTATGACTAAATATAAAAAATGACGTTATTTTAAAACTTTGAATCAGTTTCGGAGTTCTTAAATTTTAAATTTTTAATACATTTTTAAAAGCAAAAGAATTAGATATTATCAAATTATTGAATACTATTGTCAGGTTTATAAAAATATTCTTAAGGGAATATAATTATCTTTGCTATTCAACTAAGAACAGACCTTCCATAACAGTGTACTTCTATTTCTATGAATTTTTTTAGCGTTGTACATTTCGAAAACAAACTGTTTGAACAAACTGTACAAACTTCCCCACCTTCCATTGTTGTCTCACGGCTTATAAACGTATCCCAAAATTTACGAAAATAATTCATAAATATGATATGAATCTGATTTTGGTGTAGGCTTTCTCAATTATTAAAGTTTAAATTTAACTACCCCCTTTATGGTGCGTATGAACGCTCTATTCAGTATTTAGTTGAAATAAATTATTCGTTCACTTACTTTTTGGAACTTTTCAAAACGAAATTCGGATGAGTATTACACCATAGTTTGTACAGAGTCTTAGTAACCACTATAATACAAACTAGTTTTTAAATAAAATATATTAGTATCAGACTTCACTACTGACAGATTAATAAGCGTTAAAGTTGTTGCCAAAAGAATAAAATCATGCTAGCATTAACCAAAATTTACTTTTATTATTAAAAATTTTATGTATTTATAGAAATTGTCATACCATTATTCCGTTAATCTTAACGAAACAATATCTTAAATTTTTTCATTTATTGTTAAAAACCATTTTTGTTCTTCACTGCTAAAATTTTCATTCTAAAATTACTGTAAAATAACCGGCAACAGTCAGTTCTTCCAATTAACCGTAAAGTCTACGATAAAAAATCTTTTTTTTTTTTTTTACCTTAATGTTTTTTTTTACCCTTAATGTTTTTTTAACCTTTATAACCGTTTACAACTAGCATTGTTTCAAAACAAGAAAAAGAAATTTAACTGGATGTTGAAATAAATTTTTTTTTTTAAGTAATGGGCATTGAGGTTAGGTTGTGGTTGAGTTCTGTTGTGTTTTAACAAATGAATCATGGGATATGGTTTCATTAGTTTAACTGGTTTATCATCGATCGTAAGATGGGAAATACTTTACTTTTATCGCTTAAGCAGTTTTATGATGCTGCCATTTATGTGTTAATGGAAGTATAGGATTCTAATAGTCAAGGATCATAAATTGGGGATTACCGCACACTGGAAACTCTTCATGTGTTGAAAGGAATGGAGAAACTATTGTAGTGATAACGCTGGAACTCGTACGCCCGTCCTACAGGTCCTGAAATTGGAGACTGATGCACGTTAAATTCTGTCGAGTCGCAAAGTCCTCCATGTTCCCATAACAAGTCAATACCTCTGGGTGTACTGGATTGGAGATCTATCGTTCTCTGATTCAGGTCAAAGTTACGATCTGTGGATGAATGAATGGATATATGAATGGGTCCGCCTTATAAACGGTTGTGACGTGCGATGTGGCTGAAGTCGGATTCTTGGCCATAGATGGCGCCACTGAAAAACAAAAAACGCACTCTCTGCCTTAAAATTGCTCGGCTTCGCCAAGCAGGCTTGATAATGTGGCAAGTGACATTAGAAACAACAGCATGTCCTGAGATTGACATATTAGCACTTTCGACCATAATATATACCCCGCAGCAAGGAACTAAGTTTCTTCATTAGGTGAGACTAGTTGAGGTGATAAAATTCTGGTTGTTTAACCATATTAGGTGAAAACAGTTGACATATAATCATTAAATAAATTGTTATTTAATCATTTTTTCCGAGAATTTTCTAATATTATTTTTTACTAAGCAAATATTATTTTGCGTACTGTGTAAAAAAGGAAGAATATAAAATCGTTACACTGATAAATATTTAAGTCCAATTTTTATTTGGTTTATTTAATTTCAATATTTTACCTATAGCTTTCAATTAAGATTTACAATGCACGTATTAAAGTTGGTAAAAAATCCATCACATAGTAAAATGCTAAAATATAAACTAAATATACTAAATAAAATAAATAGTTATAAGTGTTGTATCCGTATCAACTAAAATAAATAAACAGCTTTTTTATCGCTATCCTATCTCTCAATCTGCATTTTTTGGTCTTACTTTATTTTTGATTAATAGTGATTGTTAAATCTTACGTTATAATTTTTTTTATTAAAAACATAAACTGAAATGAATAAATATATTATTTTTCAAATAAAGTGATAAGAATTGTTTTTCAATACTTTGGCATTAGGAAATTAATTATGATAGTTTGTTATTAAGATTTATAAAATATCACTTAACTAGAACAATATTACAGCATTGTTAACTATTAATTTTCACCATAAATCTATTTCTAAAATTAATAGTTTAATAAATTGAATTATTCACAATATAGGGGAATTTTATATAAATCATAGTTAACATCCCATCATTCATAGTTAAAATTCATCTCCATACTTAATATTAAACGGAAAATTCTATTTTTTATATATACTGTGAAATCGAAGACGAATAAACGTCGTTTTTACTGTATATGAAAATGATAAAAAAGTTTTAAGGTATCCAAATTGTTATCTTATAATTTTTGTTTGGAAAATTATAATTTAAATTTCGCAAAAATTTCTCTTTTAACGATTGAAAATTACTAAGTAATAGCAATTTTAATAGTATAAAATGAATTCGGTTTCGTAAAATAATATTTGATCAAAATAATATTTTAATAACATGTTTTATTAACAACAAAAATATATTTAAAATAATTTTTATTGCATAAATATATATATATATTACTTTTTACGCAGTCTATGTTATATGTTGTAGAAAATTTACAGTCCCTAATGATCATTCAAAGGTTGTTGTTAAGATAATAGCTTTCCATTTGAGAAAAATCGTTTGAAAAAGAAGAAAAAATGTCTCTGACTTACAACTTCATTTAAAAGACCACCTCATGAAATGATTTATTAAATATAAAAAGATTTAGAGTTTAATATAATTCATTTAAGATTTATATTATTTTTTTAATATTGAGATTGAGTTTTAATAATAAATAATACAATCATAGATCTTTTTCAAATTCTTATGTAAAAAAATAAATAAATATTGCCATGCTTGGTAAATATAAGTTAAAATAGAGGAAATTTAACTAAAAGATTTTAACCATAAATTTTTTTTTTAATTTCTTTTTTTTTTTTTTTTTTTGCAAAATTTTCAGATGTATGGTCTGAATTCTCAAATGGATTATAAATCGGTATTGACAAATTAAACATTTTTAAAAGCAATGTATTTTGTATTAGAAACCATTATTGCAGTAAAAAAGTTTTAAAAACCATTTATAATCTTTGGAATGATTTTATTGGAGTTGTGATTGATTACCTCGATAAAAAGAATCTTCATGTTCATTTCACACAAAATTACATGCGTCAATTACGCTATTATACAAGGAAATCATTCATTGTAGTACTAACTTTTGCAAAATAACATTATAAAATAATCCATATTTAAAATATGCCAGTTAATGTTTTTTTTCAACTTAAATGAAAAGAAATTGATCAAAATTTGATATATTTCTTGTTTCATTTTTGGAGGATGGGGAAAATCCATTTTACCGAAAAGTCCATTTTTATTGAAAAATATTACACCTCAATTTTTATAGCAATATTCATTTAATTTGAATGAATCAGTGATTTTACAGTAATTATTGCTGTAAAATTTACGGTATATAAGATTTTTTGTTCAGTAATATGTTTCGGTAAAAAATGATTTTACGATAAAATGTACGGATAACCTAAGGACCTTTACTTTTCACCGTTATTTGACCCGGAATTTTTTACAATGCATGCTGACTTCAGGAGCTTTACTTATTTTCTTGCCCAACTATAACTCAATTTTAAAAAAAGATATTCGAAATATTTGCATTTTTTGTATTGCCGTATTGCAAACTCCACTTCACAAACTGCAATTCTAGTAAATTTTACAGCTTTTTTCTTACATGATTCGTAAATGATTCATTATTGACTTTATTAATCTGTGCGTGGCCTTTAACTGTTTTTTAAATGTAAGATTTCTAAAAAATACTTGTAAATGATATTTAAAAATAATAGATAAAGTGTTTTGGAAGATTCCATCATCATGCAGTGGCTTAGCAGCTTTGTTCCCAGCGAATTCCTTCATGACATCTGAGAAGGTAACAAATAACTTTCTAAGTTCACAACCTGCCCAGCCAATCACAAATTTCCAACACTACCAAAGCCAAATCAATTGATTTATTGTATCGGGGCAAAACAAGCACAAAATCAAAAGAGTTAGGTGACCGTATGAGACAAAATGAAAAGATTGTCTTTCATGTCTCTTCCCTTCCCCTGGTGTACCTTCAAGAGCTTTTTTTTTTTCCTCTTGACCACTGCCTTCGTCACAGAAAAGGGCCCCCGAAATCGCAGCAGCAAATATTTTCCGTGATGAAAGAAAGAAAAATGTCCCTATATATCAGATAATTGAGTTCGTAGTGGAGACGGCTGGAATAAAGAAAATATGTCAGTGTATTAAATATAAAGCAACGTAATTGATGGTTGGCAAGATAAAAAGTTAAGAAAACAGAAGCCTAAGGGAAAAATTGTATCTATGATTTTCAATATCTAATTCTTCATACGAAATGGTTTATTT
Organism: Parasteatoda lunata; assembly: GCA_949128135.1. Classification (NCBI taxonomy): domain Eukaryota; kingdom Metazoa; phylum Arthropoda; class Arachnida; order Araneae; family Theridiidae; genus Parasteatoda; species Parasteatoda lunata. The sequence continues at coordinate 41,356,071 of OX421980.1, forward strand.
ATTGATCACAATACTATAGATATTACTTATAGATATTACTATAGATATTACTATGCATCATTAGTTTCTGGTTTAAACAAAAGATTAAATTCTTTAAAGTTTTCTGTCTACATTTCGAAGAGTATTTATAAATGCTATGTCATAAACTTAGCTGGATTGCTTTGCTTTTAATTACCAACCTACACAAATTATTTGTTGAAAAAAGTACACTGTATGAACCACAATATCCTTCATACTTGTTTTAAGCATAGCAAATGTTTAAATAAACCTATGTATCATAAAGTTAAGATAACTTTTTTATGTTAAAAGCTCTTCAACAACAGTTAGATGTTCATGCTCTAAGAAAAAAAAGTATGGTCGAAACTTTCACTTACTAAAATTTATTAAACAGAAACTAAAATTTAGCGAAACTAAAATTTTTAGTGTTTCTGGCTCCACAGGAACACCAAAAAGCTCGATAAATTTTACCGAAGCCCTTTGGTTTTGGGAGAATTAATAAGAAAATATGCTAATATAGCTATTATGTTTCAATATTTTGCTATTATGAATAACTTTTCTATGGTCCAAGCATTAAGCTAACAAGCTTCAAAATTAATTAGTTTAAAGAGTCCTTTTTTAAAAACAAATTAATAAAAAAAAAAATACTTAATATACTTTTGAAAAAAATTCTAAAATGCGACACATAATTTTAATAATTACCAGATTATTATCAAGTATTATAAGACTTCATTATAATCTAGTAAGGTTTTTATTGCTACAATATCGTATTAAGAATTTTTTTTTTTTAATGGCGGGCACTTGGGACGAAGACCCATTGGCCTCAGAAGATGCCAGAACTGCTTACTCTCTTTTCGTTACCCAGTGGGCACCTGTGGCGAAGCCAAGGCGGTGGAGCAGCGTCGCCCACGTCACACAACCACAAACCCGTTTATAGGACGGGTCACATTCACACAATCACACACAAAGGAGAAAGGACATAGAACACAAAGAGAGAGAAAGAAACATCCATGCTCTGAGCAGGATTCGAACCCACAACCAGCGGCTCCACAGTCAGGCGTGCTAACCACTCGCCCACCTTTTTTACTTAAGAAAATAAATATTGACTGAATTTAGTTACAAACTCAACATTTAAAATGTACCTCTTGTACCTCGAAATCTATATTTACCATAGAAATTTACGACAGAAAAAGTTAGAAAAAATCAGTAACGAAACACGTGCCACTCAAAGCAAACGCACTAATACCTGCACCATCCCTTCACACATTATGAACCATTTTTAAAATCAGATAAAATATGTTAAATAACCTAATTTCGATTTCATGGGGAAAAATTTGTTATTTCTCTATTAACTTTAATCTAGATTACTTTTCTTGTATATTTTAGAGAAGTCATCCCTTCACACATCCCATTGTGCACCATCCCTTCACACATTATGAACCATTTTTAAAATCAGATAAAATATGTTAAATAACCTAATTTCGATTTCATGGGGAAAAATTTGTTATTTCTCTATTAACTTTAATCTAGATTACTTTTCTTGTATATTTTACTGTAAAGGTTAAAAAGTACAATACAACCTCAATTTTACAGTAAAATCTCCCTAAATTTTTTCTTAAATTTTAACAAAGTTCATTTGAAACAAGATCAGTGTGTAAAGTTCGATAATTGTTTGCTCATTGGTCAAATGTTTTAAGAAGTTTGTTTCGCTTAAGAAATTTGAAACTGTATGCAATTTTTTGGTAATGTATTCCTAGGAAATACATTACCAACGGAATGACACGAATTCCAAATAACGCAAACAATACAAATTCCACACCGTATTCTAACTAGTTTTAATATTTAATTATAGTCTATACAAGTTAAATAAATATAATACAAAGAAATTTTTATTTGTAATTTAAATACATCATATTACATCAGCTGATAACTCAGGTTTATCAAATCCTTACTTAACACATATACATTAGAGCAATCTTAAATTTAATTATCCAAAAATAATAGGATATTTTGATAGAGAATATCTGTGTACTTAAATCTTTTTAATTAATCTTATAGTGAAATTTCAATTAATGTTTTAATAATATTAAAATTTTTCTTGCAGAAAAAAAATATTTTTAAAATTAATTAAAACTCGATAATGAGAATATATAGAAAATAGAAAGAGCAGAGCAGAATAATAGTTTATTAATAACGCTAAAAGGTAAATATCTAAAATTAATGTCTCTAAAAATGCAAGTGAGCATTAAATATAACTTTCTCTTAACTAAAAGAGCATCTTTTAATGATAATTATTACACAGCTCATGCTTTTTTTTTTATAATTTAATACTTCGCAAGATAATCTCCAATCATATTTTTTTCAAACTTCTTGCATTAAAACGTGCTAACAAGCAAAAAAAGTTAGAGAAATCTCCTCTTATCTTTCTTTGCCTTGTTGTTAATTTAATTATTGTTGTTTTTTTGCATTTTTTGTAAATATATGAAGACAATTTTTCAGTTGAAAAAATACTGCCTAGCTTATTTGTTTAATTAGGTTAAACAGCTTAATAAAGGCGTACTAAAAATTTTAATGTCTTTCAAGCGTATTTTAATTGATAATAAAGTAAATTAGGATAAATATTTACGTAAAAACTATTTAAAATAGTTTAACAGTCACTAGAACAAAAGAATGTTGAAATGAGTATTCATATTTTAATGTAAAACAAGTATTTAATGAAGACGAAATCTTTTTTTTATTCTATTTTGAATCATTTTATTTTTCTTTAGATCATTGCTAAATTAATTCTAGTATTTAAATATTTAATGCTCAAATAGAGGCATTCTTTTATTTAATAATTATCTTCTAAATCAAATTCCTATGAACACAAGATTTTTGGTGGAAATGTGAGTTGTACAAAATGAAAAATAGCAAACACTTCATTTTGTAAAGGTATTGAATATTTCTTTCAAGTAATATATATTTAAATACAAATAAAGATTTTAAAATCATACTTTAAAATTCTTTTGCCTTACTGTATTGCTTCAACATTTTCAATATAAACATTTTCTGAGACTCAATGTAACATAAATATTTAGGTCTAGAAAGGTATAAAATTATTTCTTATTTATAGTTATCTTTAGAAAACTATCCTCGATTGTTGCGAAGTTATCATCTATTGTTATAACGTTATCGTTATGATGCGAGGAAATTTTGCTTCGTCAATCACTTTTGTTAGTATTTTTTTAAACAAAATTTTTTTAATAATTAATAAAATAGTTCAAAATATGAAATTTTAATACTTTTCTAATTAAGCACAAAAACGACAGTATAATTCGTTGTTTTATTATGTTACATATTGTTCACATTGTTACACATTGTCCATATCGGAATCATAAATTTTTATGGTCTAATCTCCAATTTTATCATTAGTTTTTCCTTTTATCGTAAAAACTGTATCTTCTCATAAACATGAAGGTATATACTAAAATTGAAATTAAATTTACAGTGACAGGATAAAGTAAACAGGAAAAATCTTAAATTATTTTTGTTTTAAAATATTAAAAAAAAATTCAAATTACTAAAAATCCATAAAGCAAAATAACGAATAGATTTTAAGCACGTCGTCGGCACATACGATTTATCCGCAAATTAAATTGCTTTCTGTTATTGTATTTTATGCCAAAGCAAAATATATTATTATAATAGTGTGAGGAGCATACAAATTTAAATGAAAATAAAACATATCAAGCAAAAACCACAAAAAATACAAAACAAAAAAATCGAGAAAAATACAGAATAAAACACAAAATATAAAATTGTAAGCAAATAGCAAAAATTTTATGAAAATATTTTCGTAACTAGTTTTACAGATTATAAAATATGAAATCAAAGCGTAAACAGAGGATAGTAGGATATATTTTATGGCGCGTTCTTACTGAAGTACAAGACCGCATTTCATTTGCCTGTTACCTATTAAGAAACAAACCAACAGATACAAGCCAGCAATGTTTTATATTCGAGTTCCATTGTGGTCTGACAATCACTAAAAATTAAAGAAACATACCGTAACCATGTGTCATGTTACGAAAATGAATAATTGATATGTTTCAATCCATTTTCTGAAAAGGAAAACCGTTAGACGGTATCTTTTAACAATCACTCTTCCACATCAAACTAAATCTTTGTACATCGGAGAATCTGTGACAATTAATAGAATTATGATGTCACCAGGTATTACATTTGTTCTCACATCTGCCTTTGGTACTTCAAAGGAAAACAGATCGAAGTACAATGCGACATATTTTGAAATATGAATTGTTAAATGTTCGTTTGCACTTTAATCTTCTAAATATCATACTTCAATAGATGGAATTTCCATCAACATTATGTAATTACTCTGTTCACTCGTTTCCTCTCTTTGCATTATGGAATTTCTAATGGAAAATTGAAACAATTCTTGGGAAAATATAAGTTTCAGTTTGATGGAAGCATTTGTGGTGAAATATCTAATTAACTTAGCACGAGTATTGTTATTCGCATTCCACAAGTAAGAGTTAAAAGACGTTCTCGTAAGTTTGCGGAATTAATGGTAATCACGATTTGTCATTGTATTCAATTAATTTGCCAATTGAATGAGACATTACCGATTTCAATTTAAATGTGTGCATTATTTTCGCTTTGGCACAAATGCTTTCTCTCATACTTTGAATATAGTTAACGCTAATAAATTATGGAAGATGAATTACAAGGAACTGGAAATGATCAAAAAATATATAACAATTCTTTTTTTTTAATTTCATTAATAAAAATATTATAAACTATATATTCAATACTATAGTGTGATCAACCGATAGATCCTTTATTGTAGAATGATCAGAAGAAATGTTTAATAGTGACATTAGAAACCAATTTCCTTTCAAAACCTAAAAATAAAATGTTCCAATTCAATTATGTATTATATATGTTTAATGCATAACAAAATGTTATGTATTATATGTGTTTAGTACGTAACAAAATGTTATGTTTAAAAAAAAGAAAACATACATAATAAATATTTGATTAGTCTGTTAATTTTTGCAATTTCATTTTTTTTTCTAAATATCTACAAAAAAATACATCCTTAATACCGAAATACAGTTATCAGAAGAAAAGTATAAATTTTAAATTATCAGAAAAAGAAAATATTGTTCAAGTTAAAAACTAAAACAGGTTCATCTCTTCGAATGATCTTATAAGATATGCAAATTGCACATACTATATTTGCTATTCTGAAGTCCATGTAGTTTTTATACTTGCACACTGAGAAGAAAATCATGATCAAAACTACCGGAATATGGTAAAACTTACCTTGTTTCTGGCTCTATAGGAACACCAAAAAGAGTGCTAGATTTATCCGAAGCCCTTTGGTAATGATTTTTGTGTAAAACTAGCAATAAAATATGATTTTTATAATATATAAAGAAACTTAGTAAAATTTATAATTTGATAATTTTATCATAATATTTTAGAGCATGGCATAAAATTAATTTATTCGGTTAAATTTGCTTTTCAGTTTTATGTTTTTTTTTCTAAACGATATAATTTGATAACCCGAACTTCCGGCAAACCATTACCGAAAAAACGGGATAATTATTAAGTGAACGGTTTAAGCACCGTATATTTTTGTTTTAATATCAGAATTATGAAATATCATTTCCATAAGGCACGGAAACATTGCCAGATTTTTTTTTCTAATTGCATGAAAAAACATTAACATAAAAATGCAAATTTATTACTGAATTAGTGCTGTACGAAAAATGTATCTAAACACCCGGAAATATTCAGTTCAATTAATTACAGTAATTGTTAATTCAACTCCGTTAGAGACAATGTGAATATATTAATTTTATACTCAACTGATAATTCATAAAATTTTTCCAATCAAAAATAAAACATACAAAATTATACTATTTTTAAGAAACACGTAGAGTATAAATTTCTTCAATTAAATTAAACGAAACAACTAAATAAAATGAATAATATATTTTAAAAAATATTTTCAAGAAACTAACAGAACATACATTCGTCTTTGTAAAGTAAATAAAGAATTGAGTGTTTCTCTGAATGGTATATCAAGTAAAATTGCAGTGAAGAGCACGCGAGGCTTTTGTATATACAAACGACTTGAATTTGATCGAACACTTCACAGAACACCGACATATTATTGATAAAGTAGAAATAGCCAATAAAACATAGCATTCCGATTTGTTTGAGTTTGTCGGTGACATTTCAAGAGCTATAAAAATTCAAAACCAAACATACTCAACAAGCAACCTTCTCAAATAACATCCTTCTTCAGTCTTTCATATAATTTCGATTAAAAACAAATCGAATGTCTTAAATAATATTATGAAATATCTTTTTTTTTTATAATTTCTCTTTGTGAATTTATTCGAAAGCATTCTAAAGTAGCAAGTGGGATCGACTAACTGGAACGTGTAGTAATAAGCAATCTAATACAATATTTTATCTTAAAAATCACGCAAAGAGCATAAAAGCAATTCCTCGTACCGAAAGGCTTACAAGTCTTGCGGAAAACAGGAAAACGTATTTTAAATAATTAAGGTATGTTTTAATTCAAATATTTTGTTACAGAGATTTAAATCATTTTTCTAGATAACGGCGTAGCAAGTTGGTCTTATTTTTATAGAGAAATTATTTAAAAGGGTTGTATTTTTGTACTTCGAAAAATCTGCTTAGTCTTTAGATTATTTCAATTATTTTTTCAAAAATTCCATAAATCCCGAGAATTCAGAAATTATAGTCTTGATATGTCCCTTAAAGAAACGGCTCAATATTAAGCCAGCTTTGAAGTGTAATAGTTTCTTTTTTTTTCCAATGGCAGGCACTGAATTTGAATCTTTGCCTATGAAGATGCAAGAATTGTTGCTCATTTCGCGTTACCCAGTGGGCACCTGTGAACCCAAGTCACGGAGGGGAACAACATTGCCCACGTCACACTGCCACAAATTCCTTTTATAGGGTGGGCCACATTCACACACACACAACAGAGGAAAGCACAAAGAGCGAGAGAAACATCCATGCCCAGAGCGGGACTCGAACCCGCAGCCAAGGGCTTTGCAGTCAGGCGCGCTGACATCTCGGCCACCTTGCCGGCGAAGTGTGATAGTTTCGTCCTAGAAACAAATTTTTTTAACTGATTTAGAAAAATTCTCACAGAAGTAATATTTTCATGTTACTAAACTAAACTCAGTGGCACGACAGCCCATAGAGGGTTAGGACCCAGTGAGCCCATCTCAGTTTTATTGACCTTCGGGCTCTCGGCTGCAAGAACAGATATTTCGGTTGGGTGGTCAGCCCAACGCGGAACCCCATGTGTTTAGTTCCCAATCATGCTTGGTACTCATTTTATCAACTTACTGAAGAGATGAAAGGCTGTTTCGAAACTGTTAAAACACATATTTACGTTAAAATATATGCCATATTTAACATGCACATAAACTTAAAAGTATATCTACTTTAGGAAAAATAATTTGGAATAAAGAGATAAAGCTGAAAAAAATTAATTTACAAATATATACACTCAAGAGCCAAAACATTATGACCACCCCTACCTTTTGCAATGAACTCTTCTGGATGACGTGGAAAGCACGTGATCAGGTGGAAGTAGTATTTAACTGTTGTTGGAGAGTTTGAAGAATCATTCTTTCACTTACTTCTGCGTGTGATGGGAAAGGCTGCGGATCTAAGCGACTTTGATAGAGGGCAGATTGTAATGGATCGAAGGCTCGGAACAAGTATTTCCGAAACTGCACGACTCGTGGGTTGTTCGCGATCTACAATTGTTAGTACTTGTGCAAAGTGCATGAATGGCGGTGAAACCAGCAGTAGACGACATGGTGCTGGACGTCCACAAGCTATCAAAGAAAAAGGTCGTCGGAGATTGTCTCGCTTGGTGAAGCAAAACTGGAGCCTGACAATGGCTCAGCTAACAGCCCAATACAATGCAGGGTCAAGTAGAATAGTATCAGAGCACTATGTTCAGCGGACACTGTTGGATATGGGGCTACGCAGCAAACGTTCCACTCGTGTGCCTTTGCTGACCAAGCGCCATCGCCAACTACGCCTGCGCTGGGCCCGGGAATAGCGCGACTGGTCCATGGATCAGTGGGAGAGAGTTGCCTGGTCAGATGAATCACGGTTTGTCATTCATCACACCGATGGCCGTATCAGGATACGCTGTCTTCCAGGCGAACAGTTGCTCCCTCAATGTACAGTAGGTCATACACAGGCCGGTGGTGGCGGTATTATGATTTGGAGGACGTACTCTTGGGCGTCTCTGGGACCCGAGTAGTGGTAGAGCAGACCATGAATGCTACAAGGTATCTGAACATCATTGCGGACCAGTTGCATCCTTACATGGCCTCTGTTTTTCCAGCTAGAAATGGAATTTTCCAACAGGACAACGCCCCGTGTCACAAGTCTCAAATTGTGTTGGAGTGGTTCTAGGAACATGATGCTGAATTCCAGTTAATGTACTGGCCGCCTAACTCACTGGATCTCAATCCGATAGAACACTTTTGGGATGTCATGGAACGGCAGCTCAGAGTTCAAAGACCACTACGTCGCAATATCTCGGATTTGCGTGACCGTTGCTAAAACATCTGGTACAATCTGTCTCCGGCCATCTATCAAGGACTTGTGGCATCCATGCCAGGGCGGGTTGCAGCTGTGTTGCGGGCTAAATGTGAGCCAACTCGTTATTAAGAGGTGGTCATAATGTTTTGGCTCTTGAGTGTATATTTTATACCATTTCCTTAAAATCACTGAGGTAAAATCAAGGTTATTAAAACATAAACTTACGTCTTTCTTGTTCGCAGATAAGTATACAGAGAAAGAAAAATTCTTAAAAATTCACCGTTCTCCTTGGTAATGACATTTCTGATAATAGAAACTACAATTCTGATTAATAAAAACTAAAATATACGGTATTTAAACTATCTATTTAAGACACTGAATTGGTAATTTTTCCGTTCATGTGGTAATGATTTACAGGAAATTCTGGTTTTCAAAATTATATTTCTTATTACCACACATTTAGTAAGAAATACAAAACTGAGAAATAAATTTAACAAAATAAATGGTTTTTATGTCATACTCATACGTATCATGATAAAATTACCATCTTTTACCAAATTCAACAAATTTTATCAAATATTATAAGAGCATATATTTTGGTGTTTTTACCAAAATCGTTACAAAAGTGCTTCGGTAAAAATTACGGATCTTTTTGGTGTTCTCAAAGTGCCAGAAACACAATAAATTTTACTATATTCTGGTAGCTCTGGCCATGCTGTTTTTATCATTGTGATGACAAAAATGACATCCGAAGTTTCAACTAGTGATTTGCAACTCCCAAAAAATATCACTTCCTCTTTAAAATACAGAAAAATAACAATAGAGATTTAAAATATTTGAGTGGCTATACATATTATTAAGGCTATACATGAAATATAAAATAGCCTTAAACTATAATATTTCCTTGAAATATAATAATGTACGCATTTGCTGAAATGTTTAAAATTCGATGAGTTAAAACTATGTTTTCTTTTGTGTTGGGCCATAGTATTGTGCATTAAAGTTTAAGGTTACAGTTACACCAAACGTTTACTATATAGAAGTTCAACGTTCTCTGAAATTTCTAGTAGTGTGAAATAAGACTGTGACTTAAAACTTTTAAACAGTAATAGTTGCATAAAATATGTAGAAAAAACAGAATTTGTTTAACTACTAATTTCTTTCATGTGTCAATGCTTGTAGTTGAAAGATAATTTAAAGATAGTTTATAAGCTTTCGTGTTCAACCTTCAGTTTTTAAATCACTTATATTTAAAATAAACTGATGATATTTAGGTCTGTAGATAAGAAATGACATAAAACGGAAACAAATTGCTTGCTATTATAATTAATTAATGTTATGCAACAGATATAACTTCGAAACTAGCTTTACCCATAAACAACTCTTTATGTGATGTCAGAATTTTTTTACAATAAACAAAAAAGAACGTCTCACTCATCGTAGAATTTGAATTCAAGTAAATGTCGTTAGGTGTTTTTAAAAACAAAAACATAAATCCAATTTTACAGTTAGTTTCACATTTCCGAATATGTTTCTGCAATTTAAAATTAAGTAATTTAATACTTAATGAATTTTAGCGATAATTTTTTTCATTGATTTGAATTACCATTACTATAATTATTGAAAAGAAATTAAAAACTTAAAAGAAAATATTTTTATAGATTTTAATTGTTTTGATAGAAATGTTAGAAATTGTTTATAAAAACTGGAAAACAGCTGTTGCTGAAGAACACGAAAGAAAAGTCATAAACACGTGAAAAACTAAAGAATATTGGTTAAATATATCGGATTGTTCCAGTTTTAGTTCTAGTTAAACACCTTTTACATAGCTTTGTTTATTATTTGTACTTCATACATTTTTGTAGAGAAATACAGATTCACTTAACTAAAACATCATGTTTTAGTTCTAGTTAAACACCTTATACATAGCTTTGTTTATTATTCATACTTCTAACATTTCTGTAATGACATACAGATTTACTTGCTGCCCAAACATGATGTTTTAAAACAGTATTGTTGACAAATTTTGTTTACATAATAAAATAGCATGCAAAATTTTCAGAGATAAATTTTTCATAACAAAAGTGAATGAAAATAGCTGACAGAAATATTCAAGATGCATGATTTTTATGATATAAAGAAGTCAAGAAGAAAATATATTTTTCAGCAGAGCATATAAATATTTATAGAAAAAGGGAGCTCTGAAATATAACAGTTGAAATATGGGAATATTATGTAATTCATTTTTGAATTATATTTTAATATAAAACTTAAATTTATGCTGCTTTGTAAATTGTTAACGATTTCAAGCGATGTGTAAAATATTTTTAAAGTCATTCCTTCTTTAAAGAAATATTTCCGATGATGTTAAAAGTTTAGGATTTAAAAAAATCCTAATGGGATTTTTTTCTTCGAAAGTGTTTTCTTGTATTCATGTTAGCAAGTGTAGTTTAACAGAAAAAGTCATTATATATCATGTACTTTTTTTTAAAAAAAATAGGAAGAATTTCAGCGTAAATGTAGAATGTTTATTTGCGAAACAAAGGATTTAATTTTTGCAAGAAAAGCAAAATGAATTGTTAAATCTAACAGAATACGGTAAAATTAACCCTATTTTTGCTATATGGGATGCCATAAAGCTCGGTAGTTTTTACCAAAGTGATTTGGTAAAAGGTTTTGAAAAAAAAAATTTAAGTGTAGAATGTAGTTGATAAAATCTGGTACATGTTTTAAAACTTGGTAAATTTATCATTATATCAAAGTACGACACAAAAACCATTTATTCGGTTAAATTTATTTTTCAGTTTTGCATTTTTTTTTTATGTGTGAGAATATAGATATAAAGAATATAGATATAAAGAATATAGAAAAACAAAATTTCCGATAAATCGTTATCATATGAACAAAAAAAATATGGATTGAATGGTTTAAATACCGTATATTTTGATTTTTATTACCAGAATTATGCTTTTTCTTTAACAAAAATGTCATTACCATGCAATGAGGTAATTTTACCAGAATTACTTTCTCCATGTAGAAAAGAATTTGGAAATTGGAAAGAGATAGTTTTAGTATTTATAATTGTAAAATGTAAAGTTTCTAGATTAGTATTTTTCCTAACTAAGCAGATTCATTACATTTTACAATTGCATGTTGCATTGTTAGCATATTGTTTAGATGCAACTGATATGCCTTTTTGAGTAATTTTTAATACTATTACTATTATATGACCAACTTGAAAGTTTATATGTTTAGATAAGTTTTTCCTTGGTGTTAATTGGTTACACTGTAAAAAAATTCGGATTAAATTATAAAATAAATCATCGGCACTTTGTGTACATCCTCCGTAAAATCAATTTTACCATAAAATGTTATACTATAATTTTTACAGTAATATTTAATTAGTGAATTCAGTGTTTTTACGATAACTATTATTGTAACAATTACGGTATACCATATGTATCTCGTGAAAATGAATTTTACGGTAAAAAGCATCAGCATATGGAATACCTGTACTTTTTGCCGCAATTTGATCTGTATTTTTTTACAAGGTAGTTTAAAAAATAATTTCAACTTAAGTGAAATTGCCTAAACAGTTTTTATTTCTTTGTTTTGTGTGATTGTTTGATTTTGTGTGATTGTTTGATTTTGTGTGATTGTTTGATTTTGTGTGAGTTTTATGCAAGACAAAGAAACATATTTAAAATAAGTTTTTTATTTTTTTATTTAGACTAATTTTAAAAACATGTATTTTTATCACATTAGAAAAAAAACGTTATATATTAATTTAAAAAACATTTAAACGAAGTTTGCTAGAAAATATAAGTGCACAATAGGAAAAGATATTTATGTGAATCTTTGTTGCACTTATAACGGCATGTTTTTTTAATTTTATATGGGTTACGACAACGAGCAGTTCAAGTTTAGGATCTAACTAACCTTATCTAAAAATATTAAGTAAACATTAGTAGAATTTTCGTATATATTTATGTAGGCCCGTCATCTTGTCATTAACAAGTTTTAAAGAGTTTTCTATATTTCAAAACTTTGTCGGGAAATGTATATACCAAAAGGAAAAACAATTATGTTATTGCAAATTTAAGCCTAGTTGCCTAGTTAATCCTAGTATTTCATATAATGTAAGAAAAAATCTTTCTTTAACAACATTAAGTCATTCTGAAAATCGTGTAGTTTTTTTTAAAAAAATTTTAAACCAAATATTTCAAAATTATAAAAAATATTAGGAAATAACATTTTTCAGCACTAATTAAGAATGTATTGTCTGCAGAGGATTTACTTAAATTTCAGTTGTGAACAACTTTTAGTTGCGTAAATTATCATTTGGATAAAAGTCAACAGGATATTTTTAAGACAGAATGCTTATTTTATAACTATAGTGATTCGTTATATTTCTTTCCATTTGAAAATATTTAAAAATGACTTGAGAAAAATTACTTTTTTACTTTAAACTAAATATTTAAGTAAAAATATAATCGAGATTCTTTTTTTTAAAAAATTAATTTCTTGTCAGTGCGCTCTTGCGTATGTTAGAAAAACTAAACAAACCCTTAAATTTTGACTTTAGTCAGAATATTGAATGATTGTCCATCGGCCTACAAAACTGTAATTCTAATCACACGTTTGACTTTTTTCAGCTAAAATCATCCCACACTGCTCTACATCTACCGTGCTTAATTTCTGGAAATCATTCTAAACTTTAAAAAATTTTAATGATCTAGCTAATGATTTATCGAGTATATCTTTCTTTTCAAATTTTTGAAAACCTAATCTATTGCACCCTCAGGTTTCTACCAAGCCCATTCAAACCTCTATCTTATCTATCATATTTTATTAACTAGTTCAAGTTTGAGTTCAACCTTTTTCTAGTTCAACTAGTTCAACATTGAGGAAAGTTCATGTTAAATAGAATCGAAATATATATACTATATATATATATATATATATATATATATATATATATATATATATATATATATATATATATATATATATATATATTAAGCTTCAGAAAATTCAGACTTAAACCTTGTATGCATAAACGTAAAGAGTTTTCATTGGTAAAAAAAATAATAATCCAATATAGTTAGGTTTTAAGTAATATCTATTTTTTTTCCTTTTCCAAAAAATTAAAAAAAAATCAATATAATATTAAATTTTTAAAAATGAAGACGATACATTTTTTAATATTTTTACATTTAAATCTTAAATGTATTTTTAACACTTTAGAATCTCATATTCATTCCCTTCCATATTCATATACTGCCTTGTATTTAACTATTAAGTTTAATAGCCCGTATAAATTAACAAAAAGAAGTTCAACTACTAAGTTCAGTCAATTTAATGAAACTTTAATTTAAAATATAAAAATTTTAATAAGACTGGGCTAGATTATGAAATAAATTTTGCTATCACTAATTAGAACTTTTACTCTTCTGTGAGCCCTTTTGCTTTAACATTAATCGTATAGAGTTTCTTAAAACTTAATTTTACCTGATTTCTCAAACGAATTTCTAGTTTGCCTTTTTATTTTTAAATCCTCGTGATTAATTATACTTCTCTTTGGAAATGTTCCAAAATAATTTAAACAGTTTCCTTTAACTCAAATTTCATGGTTTTGTAAGAAACCAGATAAACGAATTAATTCTTATTCTCTTTCGTTTAATTTTAAAATTTTACTTCAAGCCTCTTTTAGAAATCAATATTTTTGCTATAAGTAAATACATGAAAATCAGGGGAAAAAAAGATAGGAAAGAAATACCGTTACCTCCACTAAAGCCTTGTTCAAATCGATTCCAAATGTAAAGTATAAAATAAAAACCCGATCAGAATCTGAAATAAAATAAAATGAAAGTTTTCACTTTAACAGAGGAGGGAAGAAACAATGATTTGAAAAGAAAAAAAAATAAAACACGAAGTACAAGAAAAAAAATAGTCTTGTTAAAAAAGCAAAACTTGACAGCGAGAATTTTTCACCATCTGCTCAGATCGTTAGATGAAATGCTTCTCCTGTTTCACTGCCTCTCAACCTACAATCAAAAATGCTGTATCAGAAAAAAAATTTAGGAAGTTATCTTGATGTACAATGTAAAAAAAAAAGAAACGGAAATCCAAGAATATTACATAGGGAAAAGGATGGGGAAAAGTTATTTCATCCACAATATGGAAATGGAAAGTAAAGCGGGTCCGTTTACTCTTAGCGTTATTAGTTTCAGGAAATTATCCAAAAACAGGCAAGTGTCTGTGGCAATTGAAATATGTTAGCAACGTTTTGATTTTTGTTTATGTTTCTAGCAGAATCAAAACAGCCGGATGCGACAAAAAATGTTTCCGTATTTCGAATTTCCCCTTAAAGTATAAATTCCAATTCATTTTTCATAAGATTCTCCAAATTGATTTATGATTTCAATTTCGCGTGCTTTAGTTTTTAAGTCAATAATTCAAATCTAAAATGTTGTAAGCATTTAAAAGCCGTTTTTGTTTCTCACAGATATTAATTCTAATTAAAAAAAACAACAGTTTTAAGATATTTCTATCATTAGTTTCAGTTTTCAATCTTAAAATAGCGTTTTTTTTTATTCTTTTTTTCAACCTTCTATCAAAAATGTTGTATCTGAAAAAAAAATTTGAAGTTATCTTGATGCACTGTGTAAAAAAAAAAGAAACGTAAATCCAAGAATATTACATATGGAAAAGGATGGGGAAAAATTATTTCATCCAAAATATGGAAATGGAAAGTAAAGCGGGTCCGTTTACTCTTAGCATTATTAGTGCCAGGAAATTTTCCAAAAACAGGCAAGTGTCAGGGGCAATTGAAATCTGTTAGCAACGTTTTGATTTTTGTTTATGTTTCTTGCAAAATCAAAACAGTTGTATGCAACAGAAAATGTTTCTTTTTTTTTTTTTTAAATATTTCCTTAGAACATAAATCCCAACTCATTTTAGTTAAGATTTTCTGATTGATTTGGGATTTAAATTTCATGCTTCAGTTTTTAAGTCGATAATTCAAATCTAAAGTGTTGCAATTATTTAAAAGCCGTTTTAGTTTTTCGTAGGTAATTCCAATAATGAATTTGAAAATACTTCAGATCAGTTTCAGTTCTTAATCTTAAAACAGTGTTTATTTCTTCACTTAAATTGAGTTCATTTAGTTGTTTTAGTTGTATTATTGTAAATGAATGTTTATATATATTATTTAGTAACTCCAATTTTAAGGAGTTATCTCGGTTCGCAATGTAAGAAGAAAAAGCAGAAATCCAATATTACACAGGGAAAAACTTGAGAAATGTTTCAAGATGTTCAATATAAATTCATAATATTCAATGCAAATAAAATTGGTTATCAACTTTATGATTTACATTTCTTGAGTGCATTTCTTCATTGAAAAAACAAAAAATTCATAAAGACAAAAATGATTTCATTCTTCGAATTTCTAATAAAACTATAAATTTCATAATTCATTTTCCATTCTTCATTTTTAAACTCAATGTTTCTTTTTAATCGGAATTTTAATTTTCAATTTCGTTTTTGTTTAAAAGAAATTAGTATATATTTTTAGAAAAGAAATAGCACTTGCTTTTGAAATTATTAACAGCTTCAATTCTTCATGTTAAATTATTATTTTTGTCATAGTTTATAAATTTCTTTTATATAAAAAGATGCTAAACAATGGCTTAAAAAAAGTTATAAAGATTACAAAGTTTGCTTTGTAGGACTACAAGCTGGAATTAAAAATGCCTTTCATGATATATGAATAATAAGTTGTGATTACTAAACATAAAGAGCTGCATTAGATCATATCCTGTATCCATTTATATCGACGCGGCTATTACAAGCTTGCAATTACTATAAAAAAATAAATAAATAAAAAAGAAACATATACATTTTACGGTTTGTTCGAGACTATAATGGGTTTTTAATTTTTGTCATAGTTTATAAAGGTCTTTTATATACAAAGATGCTAAACAATGACTTTAAAATAAGTTAAAGAGACCACGAAGTCTGTTTTGTAGGATTCCAAGCTTTAATTAAAAATATTGATAAATAATAAGCGGTGATTACTAATAATAAAGGGCTGCATTAGATCATATCCTGCATCCATTTAGATCGACGCGGCTATTACAAGCTTGCAATTGGTAAAAAAGAAGAAAAAACATAAAAATTTTACGGTTTGTTCGAGACTATAATGGGTTTTTATTTTAGTCATAATTTATAAAGGTCTTTTATATACAAAGATGCTAAACAATGACTTTATAATAAGTTAAAAAGACCACTAAGTCTGTTTTGTAGGATTCCAAGCATTAATTAAAAAAGATTGATGAATCAAGATTGATGAATAATAAGCGGTGATTACTAATAATAAAGGGCTGCATTAGATCATATCCTGTATCAATTTAGATCGACGCGGATATCACACGTTTTAAAGTTTAAAAAAAGGCATATAAATTACACGGTTTGTTCGAGAGTACAGTAGGTTTCTAAAAGCATTTTTTTGTTTTGTTTGCAGGAATATACAATTGAACAAATTGTGACGAGTTCAACGAGCTCTTTAAATTTTTTTAGCCAAATTTAGGCTAGTTTTTGTTCATGTTTCTTGCAGGGTCTGACCAGCTGAATGTGAGAAAATAGTTTACATACTCCCAGTTTTACTTTAAAATATAAATTTTAATTACTTTTTCATAAGATTGACCATATTGACTTTTTTTAAAATCAATAGCCTTAATCTAAAATTTCTTTTATTTTAAAACAAAATTAATTTTTTGACTTTTATTTATTAAAAAAGAAAAGCAGCACTGTTACTTGACATTTTTTTTAAGTCTTAGTCAGCTTCAAAAATTGATGCTACATTAATATATATTTTTACATTTAATTGTAAGGATACTAAACGATAACTTCAAATAGCATAATGAAATAAGAAGTTAGTCACGCATTAATTAAAACCAATTTAAAATTAGTTCAGTAGCGAGGAAACTAAAGCATTACTTCTTGCCACTGCATGTGTAAACACAAGAAGACACAGTTAGCCTTTTACTTCAGCAGTACCTGTTTATAAATTTTCTCTAAAAATAAATCATAATCCATTTTTTTTTTCATTTAAAAAATAGTACATCAATCTTGAACAAACAAACAGTATAAATTTTAGAAATTCACATAATGAAAAGGTCGCGATTTCTGGAAAAATAGTGTCAAAATTAGCTTTAATTTCGAGTTTTAGCTACAGAAATATCTAAATATTTTATTTTAAAATTTGAAAGTTGAGATTCTAAGAGGAGATGATGCTGTGGCTATCATTATTCGGCAGGGTTAATAGCAATAAGGTAAAACAGGCTTAACGTTTTTTTTTTTTTTTTTTTTTTTGTGACTGACCTTTAACTTTCAAAATCCGATTGCATTTTCATAACGACACAAGTAGTCCATTTCTACTACGGTAGCTCTAAAAATGTTAATCTTTTTTATTTGAAAAAAATAATACTTTCATCTTTAGCGAACAAACATAATGAATTCTAGTAACTCACATTTTGAAAAAGTAGCGAATTTGGAAAAATAGTGTCAAAGTAGCTCTAATTTCGAGTTTTATTTACAAAAATATATAGATAGTTTCTAAAATCCGGATTCGGAGATTATAAATGGAAACAATGTTGGAATCATAAGAACATGAGAGGGTTGATAGGTATAAGAAAAACATGTACAATATGATATTTTTGTGACTGTTGGTCACAAAATCGTTCTGTTTTGTGAAACAATTTTTAAAAACAAAGCTTTAAAACTGAAAATAAAAGTCTACTTTTATCCCCAAATGTAAAATGGGAAATTATCTTTTAGATAACAGAAGATACATTCACGCTATTGTAACCCCTCTACCTTCAAAATCTGGTTCCATTTTTTATTTTTTTTTGATGAAAAAAGTAAAAAAAGAATACATTTGACTTTTGCTTGAGTCTAAAAGTAACCCTTCATACTTTTTGTACCTGAATATGCTACATAAAAATTATAATTTGTATGTAGTCGTTTAAATTTCATATTTGGTTGTATAGTTTTTGATTCTAAAATATGTGGAATACATTTAAAGGCTAAATATGCATACAAATAGGCGAAATAATGATTTGGCAGTCATTTAAAAACTCTGATAGTTTTATGTAACACTTATAAAGCACTTGAAGAATTATGATTTCATTTTATCTCTTAAAAATATTTTTGAAATTACAATAGAAAAAAGGAGCAACGTGGTAAACAACGTTCTCTAAAACGTAATTGAGAGATAAGAAAAACAAAACAATAATAATCTATTGGGAATACAACAAAGTGATTTCCCTGGTGTCGTTGTCGAAAAAAACACATAAAAAAGCTTTACATCAGACTTTGTTCAGACAAAAGAATAATGATGTCGTATTTTCACGCCTGATCTTTGTATTTCTTTGAAAAAAGGAGTGAATCTCAAAACTAAAACCGTAGGCTGCAGCTATGCAGAGCCAACCCTTTTCTTTTATAAGGATTTACGCTCATATCATTTCAATTCTTATAAGAAATATAAATTGAAATATAAGTTTTGAGAATTTTGTATCTGTTTTCTTTCCTATAACATTTACTTTGCAAAAAAAAAAAAATAATAATCTTTACCCAAATAATTGTAACTTTTAATCGTTCACCTTTACGAGCTTCTAGAAAAATAATGCAATTATAAATTTAAAATTTTTGTTTTATAGTAAACTGCGTTATCGGTCAAATTTTATGGAATATTTTTATGCTGCATAGGTAAACCATATTATGGTGCAATTTTAAAATTTGATTATAAATTATTATGATTATAAATATGCATATTTGTGCTAGATTTTACATTTAAAACTTGATTATAAAATATTATTGATTACAGATGCATTTATACTTGATTATACTTCCAAAACTTGATTTTAAAATATTATTGAATATAAATATGCATTTTAATAGTCGATTATGCATTCAAAACTTGATTATAAATATTATTGATTAAAAATATGCATTTTAATACTTGATTTTACATCCAAAACTTGATGATGAAATATTATGCTTTGAAGCTTATAGTTAAATATTCTCTAATAGTTTCTTAGAAACTTATTGATATTGTACTTTATTGAAAGAATGGGATTTTGATTGCATTTTAAAGGCATTTTAAACCATACACTTTATTCTGAAGTTTGTATGATTGCAATAAAGAGTTATTCCCTAATTGTGTCGTAAATCTCTGATGTCACCGCATTTTCTATTCACAAAGTTTAAATCTGAAGTAAATGAGGAACACAATATTAATTTATAAAAAAAAAATGCAATTTTATAAAATTTAAAGTGTGAATCATGTTTGATCTTGCTGAAAAATGCAATTTATATTACACTATAAGCCATCATGGCCTTTAGTCATTAATTCAGTCAATTAGAAAGTGCTAAATACATTCATCCGCTAATCCTTTTATCATCCCATATAATAAAGGATCAAAAATGCGTCTGCCTAAAAAATCACATTATTGTTTTGTCTTTTTAACCTTTCTAAAAATATTTAAAAGCATCAGAAAGTTACGAATCACCAGGTTTCGCCATATATTTTGTCTCTTGTATCGTTGCTGCTTTCTGCTCATTTTCAGAAAAGGTTGGGCAAAACATTTTTGATCATGATAAATCCTAGATTTTAGTGGTTTTCTTGTTGTTTGCATCCTGTCACCTTTCCGTAAAACTCTATATATACTACTCGATGATCAGTTTAAATTTTAAGAGTATTAAGAACAATTTTTTATTCTCTTTTAGAAGCAAATTATTAATATCATCTTTAGAAAATATTTTATTTCTTTTTCCAGAATTGAACATTTCAGAGAATCAATGACAATGAATCGCAATAAGTACTTCGAATAAGAGACAAGCAAAATACGAAATTTTTGAAATGTGAAATAAATTAAAATGCTGAATGCATTTAAAAATATACCTGAAATTTTAAAGATTAATTTTAGGTAGCAGAAAATATTTAAAATATACTTTTTAATAAGAATTATTAATCAGCTATATTTATGAAACAGTCAACGTCAGCTTTATTTTCAAATTTTATAAAACAAAATTACTATTTTTTTTATTTATGTACTCAACCTTCAAAAACATATAAAATATAATCAACAAAATAAAATATGAAAATAAAAGTAGAAAGTGAAATACAAAATTACAAAACTACATGGAATTTTAATTTTAGTCTGTACTTCATAGGCAGAGTGTAAATATTGAACCAATTTTTTTTCTCACTGAGTAAGCTAATGCATTTAATTACTAAACTATAATTTTTAATACAAAATAATTAATTTAATTTATAATTTGATAATCAAATTCAGCCTTCCAGAGGATAGACCCTTACATATTTTTTTATTTTTATATTTTATAATTCAGGTGTAAACTTTAAGAGAAATCGTCTCAACACTGAATCATGTTGTTGTGCAAGAACATTGAATTCTGAATATGAGGTGAAATAATTGGATAATGTTTATACTCAAGTTGAACCACAGTATTATATAATGAACTTTAAGATGGTGAAACTACTTAACCATCTTTATTTCCAACTTAGTATGATTAAACTTGACACTAGAAGATGGTTTAACGTGGAACGAGTTTTCTATCATAAAGATGAATAAAGAAACCAATGCATGATACTAACTATTTTAAATTACTTAGACAAATGGGTAATCGGCAAAATACTTCAATTTCTGAAACTTCTGGCTGCGTGCTAATGGATTGATTGTCTTTCCAATTTATCTACATTTTGCAGCAAGAACTGCATAGCAACTTCCAATTATTATCAAGGGGATCTCTTAAATAATATAATTCGTCCTCATGGAATTATTACTCTGTCATAAGAATTAAATACTTCATCCTCTATTCAAGTTCTTTATAATTACTGATGTCAATACAACTAAAATAAGATTTTTTTTTAAAACTACTAGATTAATAAAAAATAAATGGTAAAATTTTTTTCGCACATTTATTATTCTTCCTATTTCCAAAGCAAAAGATTGTTATTTCCAAACTAAATAAATTTTTTACAATTGTTTTTGAAACTTTAAAAACTATTTGTATCGAAAAGTTTAACCATTCGGCTGTATACTATTACTGCGTAATAACACTTGGTAGGATTGCGCAGACTTAGAACATTATAAATCTATCTAATAATCTAAAATGAGCATACTTTTATAAATTTTGTGATTATAGGAATTTCTTTTCTTATATTACAGGTTAGTTTTTTATTTATATAGCAGGCTTCTTTCTTTTTTCAACATAACATGTTTTCTTCTTTTTCCAGAAAACAGATTTCTTTCCTTTTCTACAGTACAGTCTTATATCCTTTATGTATTTAGCAGGTCCCCGTCTTTCAACATATCACGGGGTTTCCTCTATTCCTGTATAATAGGTTGATGATTTCTCTCGATATATATTAGGTTTTTTTTCTTTCTAAGCACAACAAGTTTCTTCAGAATGCATTTGATATTCTTTTACAATATATTTTTCCATTTTCTTAAAATAATCTTATTAAAAATTAAATGTTTTCAATAATTTATGTCTTTAAACTTTCAAATTTCTTTTATTTAAAAGTTCTGTCATATCAGAATTAAAATTTTGGCTCATCACTTAGTTATGCGCAAATCAAGAACAAAATTAATTCTCTAAAAAAAACTCAGCACTCTACTAAGATTGAAATACTTTATACTAGTTCACATTGATAGTTCAGATTGATAACATTTTTTTGAATCTAGTTTAAATTAATAAAATGTTTTTAATTTTTGTTTTTCCAGTTGCAATAATTCTGTTAATTTTTTTCATCCAATGCACACTAATAAATATTTAAAAAAACATTATTTTTATATAAAAAAAAAGAAATAATTTTTAAATTTCTTAAAATATTTTTATATAAAAATATACATTTAGAATAATTTATAAATTAAAATCCAAAGTAAAACCTGAACTTTTTTCCACATCTAATTTTAAAATTTTCATAACTTCTTTTACACTAAGAAATAAAATAAAGTCAAAACCACCAGCGTATGCTAAAATCTACCATATTCCTGCCTCAATGGCTCGGTAATTTTTACCGATGCGTTTTGATACAGATTTTGGTAAAGTAAACAATAAAACATGATTTCATAAAATGTGATAAAATATGGTAACTATTGTGAAATTCAGTAATTTTATCACGGTATCTTAGAGCATGGCATAAAAACCATTACTCTAATAAATTTACTTTTTAGTGATGTATTTCTTACTAAATGCGTGATAATAAGAACTGTAGCTTTGAGTTATTATAAAAATATAGCCATGATTTTTATAAAAACTATAAAATAAAAACTTATCGGAATTTCTGGCAAACCGTTGCCTTAAAAACAAAACTAAAATATTTAAATTAATAATACTGTATATATTGTTTTTTTTTTTAACCAGAAATTTTATTACTGTACACTAGGATAAATTTGCCAGAAATGTTTCTCTGAGTACCTGAAATTTCAGTCACGTGAAGCTTTTAATATTAATGCCACTTTGTCTCTTTTATTAATGACGCGTAAGCCTGGAATACTATTAAATCGCTAAGAATTGGAGAAAATTACTAAATTTGTGACTTCACAATTCCTGCGTTTATCGAAAAGAGATATCTTTTTCCATAAACCGTAATTATTATTTTATATATTTAATTTAATTGAAAAAATTTAAAATCTTTTTTTTTTCTCAGCACGATAATTTTCTTAAAAATATATACTTCCGGTATACACTAATGAGTTAGACTGAATTAAGAAAGAAATACTTCAAGGTTTTAAAACTTCGCAAATAGAAATGCAAAAGAATAAACAAAAACGTTTCTTATTTAATGCTATTACTATAAGCTTCCTTTTCAGGTACTTTAAACTTGAGGTATTTTACATGAGGCATTAAAGTTCAAAACAAAAAAGAAAACTTTCTCTCCTGGGTGCTTTAACGTTATCTTCAAAGAAACTTATACAGTAAAAAATAAATAAAAAAAGAGTTCAGAAAAAATAACGAACAGCATTTTCTTTCAGCAAAATAAAAAGTCCGGTAAATTAATTAAGTTCATGTATAAACAAACAGACCTCAAATACTTTCGGAAAAGGAAAAGCGAAATTCTTATAAATGAAAACCGTCTTCAAGTTGTAGTGAAATTTTTCAAGCTTATGTGAATTTTTTTTATGAAAAAAAGAGCTTAATCTGATAATCTTAAAGTTTTACTTTGCTTTAATTTATTTATAGGACAAACATGCATATTTTTTAAAGATTTCTTTAAAACAAAAAAACAAAAAAATTAAAAACTAAACAACCAGACAGTCAATAAATCCTTTTTTCAAAAATTTTATTTTTCATACTTAAAATTACGCGCAGTTTAATGAATAAAAAAAGTAAATACTGCTTCAAAAATATTTTTAAATTATTTCAAGAGTTTGGATAACACTCTTCATAAACAAAACTCTTGATACTCCTCTTTGGCTCAACAACGAAATTCACGAGTATAAGATAGATTTTATAAAATCGTTATTTGATACACTAAATGCAGCAGTTCTTTTTATTGAAGTAAATAATATATACATATATATATATATATATATATATTATATATATATAATATATATATATATATATATTATATATATATATAATATATATATATATATATATATATTATATATAATATATATATATATATATATATATATATATATATATTATATATAATATATATATATATATATATATATATATATATATAATATCGGGGCTACATCCCTGATATCTTGGGTTACAATTAGCTCAAATAATTCAGTTTCGAACCAATTATTTGTTCATTAGTTTTATTTACGGGTAAGCTGGTGGCTGTAGCATTTCACGCCCATTCTCCACACTGGAGGGAGGTGGACAACACTCTCGCACCATTCCGGCACAGCTTATCAGATTCGCAGCATTCTTCTAGAGTCATGCAAAAACAATCGCTCTTGCATTATATACTAACACAAAATGAGGTAAAAAGGCTCAGTCACTGCATACCTTGTAATCCTACGCATTATGGAAAATCATTTAATGCTTCCTAATATGGAAGTGAAAGAGGGAAATATTTTAAAAATAACTCCTCCTTTGAAATATAAATCTAATTATAATTCATTGGTATGTTTTTAGCCTTGAAGTTCCAAAATAGAATATTTCTACACCTATTCTTTTCCAAAGATATATATATATATATATATATATATATATATATATATATATATATATATATATATATATATATAAATTTCTAGCAATTTTAATATGTATTTATCTTTAACCCCTTCTTATCCTTAACCCTTTCTCGCTCCCGTGATATTGACGGGCTGGAAACTAATTCATTTTTTTTGCCCAGAAAACATTTTATTTCTCATTTTACACACCAGATAGCAATATCAGGATATTTTCAAGGTAATTATAGATAGTTAGTTTATTTTAAACCAGATGCCAGAACTAAAGTCAGCTAATCAGCACTAATCGAATGCGTGTATTTGTGATATGTTATTTGTAATCTCAGCAAAGTTATCTAGTTAGGCTCTTTGTAAATACACCTGGTTTGTGCTCAAGATAAAATTTATTTTTAACCTCTGCCTTCTCGCTCCCGTGATATTGACGGGTTGGAAACTAATAATTTTTTTTTTGCCCGGAAAACATTTTATTTCTCATTTTACACACCAGATAGCAGTGCCATGATATTTTTAAAACACATATTTTTAAAATTTTCCTTGCTTGCTGGAAAACCAGCATTAAGTCATAGAATCACTAAATATTGGCTTTACCTACAAATTAAATTTTTAAAATTTCAAGCTAAAAACAAATCAAAAATTAAAAATGAATATATATATATATTGTTTATACACATAGTTTCATATAATTTTCAGGGATAAAAAAATAGACACTTTTATGTCCGTTTTCTTGAAAATTAACCGATCATAAAGGGGTTAGTATACAGAAAAATTTAAAATCATGGACTAACTTTAGATCTAGTGATTGGGTTTTTCACCTACTAATATGCCATCTGAATGACAGATGTGTCTAACTTTAAATAAACCAATTAATTTGTATTGACTACTATTTAAAATACAATATCAGTAAAAACATTATGATTTCTCTGGATGAAAATACTTTTTTACGACAGTTCATACTTTAGATCCTCAAAATATGGGGATAATGGCAATCGAAAAAGTATTTAGTACTGAGCTTAGAAACACCATTAGTTTAGTACTGAGAACGAATAACTACTTGATGTTTAAACCACTCTCGTTTGGAGTATTTTTCCAAATCTTCAGAATTATTTAATCACATCAAAAGGAAAAAAAATTAAAAATGTACACAAATATAAAACTCGTTTACAAGAAACTAATTCCCTGCAAAATGTAATTTCTTGGGAATATTTAAAAAAAAAAATTATTACTTAATCTTGCAATGGTCGAAAAATATTGAAATCTAACTTACAAAAGATCATGTAATTTTGCCTTATATAATTTTGCCTTATATTATAAAAATAATATTGTAAATTTAAATACGCTGCGCATGTTGCATGCTTTTAAAATAAAAGCAGGAGAGAAATCAGCCAAATTTCTTCAGAGTAATAAATGTTTAATATGACCATACCTTTAAGTTTCTGTTTCTCGTCAACTATCCAACCAATTTCGTTAAAAGTTTGGCATTTGTGTTTTAGCATTACATTGTTTAAATAAGATTTTAAGTTTTGATACCTTACAGTTAAAATGTTTTTAACCAGCTATCGATTAAAATATTTAAAAAAAAAATAATTTTTTCAACTGAATATACTTTTACATAATCGAATATATACAAAAAGTTTTTGTTCACTTAAAAAGTTCTAGAATTATGGTAGAATACAAAATATGTACAATTAAAATAAGGGTGTTCATATTTTTTATCGTCCTACTGACTAAAGCTCCCCTTCTGGACTATAAAAATTTTCATTCCAAAATTAGGGTAAAATAACCGGTCTGTTTATCCAATTAATTGTAATGTTTACGAAATTTTTACGAAGAAAATTTTTTACCTTTACTACAACTAGTATGGTTAAAAAACCATAAATACAACCTCAACGATTTTTAATCATTCACAAACCATAAAAAAGAAATTTAACTAAACATTGAAGTTGAGCTTTTCATTCAATTACGGACATTGCAGTTAGTTGTGTTTCATCAAATGAACAGTGGAATGTGGTTTAATTAGTTTATCTGATTGTTTCATCTATCGTTAAAAATGGGAAATACTAGACTTTTTTGTGTTAAGCAGTTTTATAGTGCTGCCGTCTATGGAAGAGTAAGAGTATTGTATTGTACTAGTACAGTGTTATAAATTAGCGAGTGTGGGACGCTGGAAACTCTTCATGTCTCAAAGGGCATGGAAAAAATATTGTGATGTAACACTGGGACTCGAATTCCCGTTTTGCTTGTCATAACATTGACAAATTATCTCTCTCGTCTATAACATGTAAGCAGCTGGAAGGAACTAAGGGTCTTCCTTAGGAGGGCCTAGTTGGTGCGATAGAATTCTGATTGTTTAACCGTATTAGATGAAAGCATTTAATAAACATTTTTTCTCACCATTAACAGTATGAATACCACCTTATTTGAGGTTATTTGACTGTTTTGTTTGAACATGATAAAATAACAATTAAATAAATTGTTATTCAACCATTTTTTCGAGAAAGTTCTAGTAGTGCATGCTCAGTAAAAATTTTAATTATGTACGTCATATCATATAGCATCATTGAATTTTAGAAATTTGAGTAGAAGGACACGCAATGATCCAGATTTACAGTTGGAAAAAAAATTAAAACAAAGAAAGACATAACAAGATAATAACAAGAAAGACATAAGAAGATAATAACAAGAAAGACATAGACATAACAAGAAAGACATAAGAAGATAATAACAAGAAAGACATAGACATAACAAGAAAGACATAATAAGACAATGGGAATATTTTGTTTCACCACATGATAAAAAAGCTAGCTTGCTGATTGATAAGTTACCAAAATATGAATTTAGTTTTTAATGAAAAACCACTAATTAATAGTAGATAGCCATTTTATTTACTATAATTACCTACATTGGAAATCAAAAATTAAACTGAAAAAAATGAAAAAAATTAATCAAACTGCTCTAATTTGAACACTTTTTTTTGTATTTTAATATGTTCTGAATACTCTTAAATTCAATTTAAATTATGTTAATGTACTTTAAAAGGCACATAGATTTTTTCCAAATAAACTTCTTTTAACTTTTAAATAAAATACTATATTTTAGAATTTAGAACAAATTATTATATTATTTAGAAAAAAAAATTTATAAAAGGCTAGAAGTAGTTTTCAATTCGTGAACCCATAAATCAAAAAAGTACATAAAATACTGAAAACTAGGTTTTGAAATTCTAAGAAAATAAAAAGAGTTCTCAATTGTGAAACGTCTTCATGAATTTCGAAATTCTCAGCCTTAAAGGGATTACTAAAATGAATGCAATTTAGGTATCGTATATATCTTCATTTTTAAAAATGTTACAATGCTAAAGATTTATTATTTCAAATAAAAGTTTAAAATTCGATAGAATTGTCTGCTGCTTATATTTTTTCTTAGGAAATGCTTAGTTACTCCAAGTTTCAGAAAAATGCTACATCATTTTTTAAGTTATATTTTATAACAATTGACAAGATATTAGAAGCGACTACAAATCTTATATTATTTAATGTTTATTATTAAAGCTTGAAGTAATTGCTTAATAAAGACTACAGTCTGAATATTAAGATATTTTCGATGCACGTTTAATATTCATTATAGTGTCAGTTTCATTCAGAAAGCTTCAATATACATATACATTTTCGTTTTGTTATATCAAATTTGAAATGAGCGTAAAATTTAATTAGAGAATGAGAAATAGACTGGAATTTATGGATAAAATTAGAATTGTGTTTATGTTTTTTTTTTAAATTTAAAAACTAAACTTTTTTAAAAATTGAAGGATTGAGTTTGTGGTCTATAATTTTTTATTTTGTTACTAGATTGTTTTTCTGGAAGAAAATCAAATGCAAGAAAATAAAATTAAATGAATAAAAAATAAAAGAAATTCAAATGTAATGGTAAATCAAATGTAAGAGTATAAAAAGTACTATTTTAACACGAAAATTAAAATAATGAACATTCTAATATCCAGTTTTATTCAAATTATAAAAAATGTTTCTTTGATTAAAA
Organism: Parasteatoda lunata; assembly: GCA_949128135.1. Classification (NCBI taxonomy): domain Eukaryota; kingdom Metazoa; phylum Arthropoda; class Arachnida; order Araneae; family Theridiidae; genus Parasteatoda; species Parasteatoda lunata. The sequence continues at coordinate 41,384,972 of OX421980.1, forward strand.
AGATTTATACATATATGATAAAATTAAAAATGTTAATTAGATTTAGAGCCAATTATTTTAAAACAGTTTTAATTTTACTTTATATTAAGTACTTTATTTACATCATAATTTAAAAATATCGCTCTAAAAAATTTTGTATAATATAAATAAGTTTTTCCTTTCTACTACTAAATAGATGAGGCACTATTTGAAAAATGTACTTAATATATGAATTATTGTAATAAAAAGTAATTTAATATTAAATAATGTAATAAAGTTATGTTAAAAGATTCAAAAATGACATGGTAAATTTTTTTTCATAAATCTCAGTATGAAACGTATAAAACCTTTAATTTTTCTCGTAATGATCAAGCATATAGTTTAAACTTTGAAGTCTAAATTAAAATCTTTCGAAATCAACTTTCAAAATAAGCTGCTAATAAAATTTCTGGTTATAATTAGAGGGAAACGATTTTCTGTATTTTATGCAAGTATGTTTGGAAAAACATCAATTGACTTCAAGAAAATAATAATGTCAAAAAATGGGAAAGTAAAAAATTGCAAACATGCCATGAAATTTCATAAAATAAATAAATAAATTACTTGTAGTTTTATCCCTTTGAGAAATAAATGAGTTGTTTAATAGTATATTTTTTAACAGCAATCACGAAACATTTTCCTGCATCAACAAAAATGGTTAATTCTAAATAAAAATGTTCACTCTTTATTTATAAGTATTCCGTTTACTTTTTGACTACCCCCTGAGGAAAAATATTTTTTTTTTGATTTTTTTTTTCGTTTTGCAATAAGCATATTTTAACATCAAAAATAATTTGCAAAATCGAGCAAGGAATAAAAGATCCCACGGGTTTACCGTCATTAACTTTTAAATTTCTTCTTTTAGTGACTCTAACAATGGTTCAACCATCTCGCATTTAAATAAAATAAAAATAATTTTCGCAACTGCTGTCTGAGATAGTTTATTCTGGTGCTTGTTTAAACAACTCTCGAACGCTTTGCCAATATTGAAAATTTCCTTAATTCGTATCGGAGATTGTTTAAGCAGTTTGCATGATTGCTTGTTCTAGAATTTGAACTCAAACAGTTATTCGGATCTTCGAATTGGAAAGAAAGCCCATTTCGTTTATTTCACTTACAGCTTTTTTTTTTTTTTTTTAATTTCTTAAACCATTGAGAAGTCTTGCTTGAAATTACTTTTCGATTTTCTCCCCAATATTTCTAGAATAGAATGTTCGATCATAGTTTTAAAAAATTTCGTCATGTCCTTTGCACGCACATTCTCAACGACGGAAAAACAAAACTAAGTGTTCATAATAAAATTTTAAAAATTGCAAAACGACGTAATTATAAAACAATTGTTATCGTTATATTTATGACATTTATGTTTTTTTATGTGATAATATATATTAATTTGTGGTATTCATTGATATTGAATTAAACTTTTAATTTCAAAACACAGAATAATCACTAAAGTTCTGCTCGAGATATAGGTTTTTATTCACTTCTGCGATGCGCCAGTAGTAACTTTAAAGTAATGTTTGATAAATATTTCATTGCTTTCTTATATTTTAATAAGAAATTCAAATTAAACGAATTATTTCAAAAAATAAACATTTTTTTTAATAACAAACTCTGTAAAGTATTTTTATTGAAATTGTATTTTCTAAGAATAGGGCTATAAGAATTAATATTTTAATCATGAAAACAAAGCACAGCACTAACAAGATCTTCAAGATGCAGTCCTTCACGACAGAGGCATTCAATATAAAGAATAAATATCTTAAAAATTACTCTTTGTACGGCACCAATGCCTCAAAAAAGTTAAATAATATGGTAAATATAAATAAGTTTAAAAAAGTTAAAAGAAAACTAACTTACTGATATAAGGCAAAATAAAATAAAAATACGTTTAAAATAGATAAACAATTCTAACGGAATATCTATATCTATAAATAATATATACGGGTGATTCTAGGGAAATATGATAATTCACTATCCCTCGCTCCAAGATCTAACGCTATAATACTAAAAGAACTTTCTTTTAAAAAAAATTAACAAATAGCATTGCTGTTAGCATTTAAAATGACATTGAGCTAGCTTTGACTGTTTTGTATAGTTAAAAAATTTAATTGAACTTCAAAATTTCATGTTTCTGGCATGTCCCAAACAATGTTTCCAGTAATAACTAGCTTCAAAACTTCCCATAAATTTTTCAATATCTAATTTTTTCATATCAACCGGTGTAAGCATTTCTAGAAAATACGCAGGGGGTATTATTTACAAAAACTTCGCTTAAAATAATTTTTTCTGTCAATAATTTGTTTGTCCCAAGAAAGTCTGTTATTTTCCTGGCTACTTTTATTTAGTGATCTATAACCAAAATAGATAGATCCAGCAATCAATATCTTATGTTAATAGATTGATTAGATACCCTCTTATATGAACATGTCTTGTTGCATGAATAAAGAACCAATTTTCTGGTTCAAAATCTATTTCAAAAAATTTTTCAAGGTGAGTAGGTTTTTGGGTTGTCATTTTTCTGGCTTCTTGAAATCCTTAATAACATAGACTACATAGATTTATCTGTGTTATTTTAAGAAATCCTGTTGTTTTCTGCAGAATATAAACGTCTTAGGCCAAAATATTAAATTAAAGTAAAGTCATATGCCATAAACTGGCGAATTTGTCATTATCCTGGCTGTCATTTTCCTCGCTTATGAATGCCAGGAAATTATTGAATTATGAATGCCAAGCCTGTTTAAATTATTTTCTAGTTATTTTATCAAATTAAGCTTAAGTAGAACTTAGTGATATCAATAATTTCTGTTGTAGTTCAACAAAGAAACAAAAATTATGCAGACAATATTGTTATTATTTCACTAAATATCATATTATTTGGTTAAAATATAATTTTTTTTTTAAAAATCTCTAACATAATTAAGTATCCAATACTAAAATTTAATTTATATTCATTCCAAGCTACACTTATTATAGGTGTTTTAGACGGATGGAAACTAAATTTATGTATAAGTATCTATGCTACAATCACTATCCATAGTATCACTATTTATTATAAAAGGAATAAAAGTATAGAATAAAGTACTAAAATTACTGTAGCTCTTAGTACTGAAAAGTATTAAAACTGAAAAAGGCAAACAGAAAAACTATAATGGTTCTAACAGCAAAAACTAAGAAACTAAGAATGTTACACAGAGTCGTATATGTATATATATATATATATATATATATATATATATATATATATATATATATATATATATATATATATATATATATATATATATATATATTATTTATCGTAGTTCATTTCAAATCATATGACACAAAAATACTTTCGAATGTAATTCCGTTAAAAAATTATTTTAAATTTTGTTTCATACTATTAAATAGAACTAAATGAAAAAAAGCCTTGCTCTTTTGCGATCTTAAAAACCCACCAATCACGTTAAATTTAACAAAATTTATGTTTTGATTTGTAACAAAACCTGCCTGTTAGTGGCAAAACCTGAAAAATCCAAATTAAATAATTGAATAATCCCCACCCTTCGAATACCCCTGTATCCTTATATTGTGTTTTAAAGCATATTGTTTCAATGCTTCTTAACCCAAAAACGTTTGGTTTGTATCGCATTTTGGCTAAGTGTTGCAGAAAATATGCTTTTCCAAAAATTTTATATTACAACTGAATGAGACATATAGCCGTTACACTCCTTTCAGAGTTGAGTAATCTACCAGAGGCAATAAATCAGCTTTTCATCATTGCTATATTCAGATATCCTGATTTGTTGAATGAGATGAAGAGTCATAGAGAAGAGAACATTTTTAGCGATTTGCACACTCTTGCCGAGACAATAAATCAGTTTGTCATCATAGCCGTACTTAGCTATTGTGATTTCTTTAACAGAACGAAGAATTGTAGCGAAAGAAACATTTTTATTGGCTAACAGATTGAAATATATATATGTTAGTTAAATACGATAAATTGATTAAAAATAAGAAAAGTTTAAAAAATAAATAACAAAAACGTTTTTTTTAAACAATAAAGTATTTTTAAAATTTTGATAAAAAAAAGTTGTTCTAAATCAGACACATAAAAAAGAATTGAAAAATAGGCAGAGTTAAATAATATTCATTGTGAGTGAGGAAAATTGAAGAGCCTCTAAAATAGTTTAGATCGTATATTAAAATGTGTTGGATAATTAATAAAAAGATATTTTGATAGCTAAAGTTATCTATACTACACACATGTGCACGCAAACCGTGAGCATTTATACAATGAGTCATCATATGCCAGAATTTAAGATAATCCTCAGAATTATGCTTTTTTTATCTGATCTTTATCACAACAAAACTGTAAATATTGCATTAGTTTTGCTTCATGACATTTTTTATATTTAATTTTGAAAAACATAAAAGATTTATTCTTTCAATGCGTGTAAATTAACTTCTTAACCATTTCTCTTATTTTTATCAGTTATTTAAGTAGAACGGAATAGTTTTTCTAATAAACTATTAAAACAGAATTTTTTAAGGGATCAGGCTTTCGGTTTTTATATGTAAATTAAATGCATTGCACAGAATCCGACATAATTTTAGCAATAAATTGGTCGAAACACATATACTAAGAAGATTTTAAGCTAAAATCATTAAAATATATTTAAATAAACAATATAAAAAAAATATATTTTGTGAAAATATGATTGTTTACTAAACTTGCAGTTTTCTTTCCCTTTTAAATCTTTTTATATCCTAAAACCAATAAAATATATTTAAATAACAAAAGAGTCATTGTAAGTATTGTTCATGGTATTTATTTTAAGGAATGTTTATGGCCATGTAATACCAATCGATTCGAAAATTCTTAATTAAAGCGAACTCAATATAAAATATTTTCAAAAGAAAACTAAAACATATATAATATTCGTGTATTTTATTCCCAATTTTTATTTCTCTAAGAAAACTCATTTTCTGCAATAAATACTGAAAACACCTTTAATTGACCGCATTATTCCTTTCGCAGCACTACAGAAAAACAAAACTTTAAAACACAACATTAAAGGAAGAAAATTATACATAAAAAATTACAATTTCAGTCCTTAATCACATCACATTTATTAATGCTTTAATGTAAATCAAAAGAAGAAAGATGAAACGTTTGCGTGCCAAGAATAAAACAACTCCTCCAAACATATTTTCGATGTTAAAAAAAAGCGCAGAAAACACGTTCTTTGAACAAAATCAAAGCGCTTGCAGTTGGACTTCAAATCCAATAACAGATCTACGCGAACTCACTCAAACCGAGCACGCAAAGACGGGACCAACGAGAATTTTTCTAGATTGGAGTTCATGGGAAATCTATAACTGACATTATTTATCTGCAATCCAGCTCTAGATATACAGCTCCAGTTATGCGAGATAAAATACAAAGATAGTGTGAGAATGTATTGATCATAGTTCTATGGATATAATTACAGCGGTTGGAACATTAATCCTACAACTCTTCTTTTGACGCAAATGACCCCTCGAAGCATGGTCGCAAATGGTATTTGGGAGCTATTCATAGATATTATACAACTACTCTTTTTCATGTGTTTTTCGTACGGAATCTCCGATACACTTCTCGAGCATGTTGCATCGGCTCGGTTCATTTCATTTTTATGGTCAGAGATCCCACACGCGCTTTTTTTTTCTCCAGTTTTTTTAGTTCGTTTAGTTCATTCTTTAATGGTTTTTTGAAATGTATTTTAGTACTCTTGAGAATTTCGCTTTCACTTCTTCGATTCGAGTTGTTGAAAATATATGTTAAAAAGTCAAACTTCAACATTTATTGTTAGAACGAAATTAATGAACGTTGGTAATGTTTCTTTATGAGTGAATTTAAGCTTTTACAAATAAAACATTGTTACATTTTGAATGTGTTTTAAAGTATAATAAATTGCTACTTTTAACGTGTTGCGTGAAAAAAATAGCACGTTTCAAAAATCAGTTAAAATAAAAGTGTGTAAATCTATGTTTGACTAAGAGTTTGTAAATTTTGAAATTAAATTTTTTTCTCCTTAAATTATTAAAAATTATTTATTAAATTTTTTTTTTATTTGAAAAATGCAATAGAAATGTTTAAATATACTTAAAAACAAGTTTATCAGAAATGAGTTCTTAAAATATAAGCCCTGAAGAGTTTACTTAAACTAAAATGTCTAATTCAAATCAAAGAAATATCATGTGGATATATAGTTTAAACGCATAGCGCAAGTTTTAAAATTATTGCTGTAAATATTGTTGTTAGATATGATTACAAAATAGTTTTAATTCTTAAAACTGAAATTTTTTATTTAAATTTGTTTGATTAAAATATTACTTTTTTATTTAAATTTGTAATCAAATATATTCTCGGATCAAAAATATATATATTTTTTAAAATTTTATTCAAAATTTAAGCTTTGAGATTTGGGTGAAATTCCATCATCATTTATAATAATATTAAAAAAGCATGGTATAAAATAACTTTTAATTCATACAATATTTATTGGCAATTACCATACATGCGAATGACAGTCAATATATGCATTATAATTTATTTATTATTCATATCTTGAATATTTAAAATTAACAAAATCTTGTGTGATGCTCATACAATAACCTTGAAACACAGAAACTTAAATTAGATTAATTTAATGATTTTACCACCTACAAATATCGCTTTTTTACAGACTAAGATTTTTAGATAATCTCTTTACTTATTGATGAAAAAAATAATTTTATAAACATTTTAGTAATTATAAATTATTTCATTTTAATTACCGTACAGCATAATCAAAGACATTCTAGTTTACATAAGGTAAGGAAGTTCTGGAAAAATAGGAAGCTTTATATGGTTTTTGTTTTATAATTTTATAACTTTCGTAGAACAGCCAACCCAATTTGTTCAACTCCATAACTTCTTAATTTTGAATCCAATCCAGAAGACAAGGGAACTCCGGGATCAAGTATTATGAGAAATTTGCCTTCGTGGAGGACTTTATGATGGAATTAACTCACATTAGCGTTAATGCATGGAGAGGAAATTTCCCATGGTTAGCCTGGTGACAAGGAGACCCATGATCCGTTTACCACTGAGAATATTTTACATCAGCATTGGAGCACAGTCGGTAGGAGCCGGGTAGGGAATTCGTATCGACCAGCTATCGTTGGGATTCGAACCTGAGCCAGCGCATTGGGAGGCGAGCGCTCTATCACCGCTATCTTTATATGGTTAAGAAATAGGTACTCCGCCCCACCCGAAGTTGGGCATACAGAAGAGACAACCAACCGTCACGACAGTCCTCCCAAGAGGACCGCTGTCCGAAACCACGGCATAAGGACCCAACCGATCAGGTCGGCTAGGCCACCATCCGTGGCATTTATTAAAATTCAAAGATTACAAAACACCATGATGGCAACAACAATAAAAGACAGAAGTTAATACGGAAACATTAATACCCCAGCAGCGTATATCTTATAAGTAAGGCCCGGATTTTGATGACATTTGCATTTTTTTGCATTTTTTGCATTTTTGGACATTTTTTGTCCTTTAGAGCATTTTTTTAGATTTATAGGGCATTTTTCTTTAAATTTTGGGGCATATTTTACATTTTAAAGCATTTTTTAAATTTTTTGTTAATTTTTTCCAATTTTTATTATTTTTTATCATTTTTCATTATTACACTGGCTTCCAAACAATGAAGAAATGAAGAAAATCTCTAGGATATTAACAGGTGAAGCAACTTATTTTCAAATTGAAGAAGAATTGTCAGTAAGAGAGACCGTCTTTTTCAAGTACGCACCAATAACATCAGTAGACGTTGAAAGAAGCTTCTTCAGGTATAAAAATTAACTTTCAGACAAGAAACGATCGTTTACATTTCGAAATATTAAAAAAAAAAATTATAATTCAATGTAATTCTGATATTTAGTAATATTATGAGATGGAAGTTGTTATATTCATTAAAGTTTCTATACAAAATGAAAATGTTTTGGAGTCAATATATTTTCCTTTTTTTTGTTATTTTAGGATATAAAACATATTTTTCAAACTTTAATGAACGTAGAACAAGTATTGCATTGCTTTATATTTTTTGAAATGACTCATAATAATTTAATAAGTAAAAAATTGTTTTAGTTCAATATTTTTACTTTATTTAAGTCATGTCATAAGGCGTTTTTAGCGCAATTTTCGCATTTTAAGGGCATTTTTTGCATTTTTTAAGGGCATTTTTTGCACTTTTAAAGGGCATTTTTTGCACTTTTAAAGGGCATTTTTTACACTTTTTAAGGGCATTAATTGAGATTTTTTAGGTCATCAAGATCCGGGCTCTACTTATAAGTCTTATAGATTTAACTATTCTCCCGTCTTACAGACTTAAGTATTCTTAATGATATTTATGCATATATTTCTTTCAAAATTAAATATAATTAGCACTCACACGATTGAAAAAATGAAAATATTGGAACATGCATCCTTAAAACTCAGAAATTTAATATGCATTACTCGACATTCTTCACTTACAAAGTCTTGCTTTCAAAATGTAAGTAGTTTATAGGGAATGCGTAAAATAATCAGAAAATCACGAATTGGATTAGGGTCATACTATCAAGACTAGAAGTATAGCTAGAATATACCTTTTTACTTTCTCTAATAATTTTTCATCTACTTTAAAATGAAAGTTTTCAGAAAATAAGAGTGTTCCTATATCTATGCAAATATTGTCTGTAAAATACATAATCATATGAATATTTTAAGAAAGTTAAAGAAAGTCATGCTGAGCAGCTTATATACGGTTTATGCGAGATTTAGTATATTGATCCTTGTATCAGATTTCAGTTTTATTTTCGATGAATTTGGGTTCCCAGTTTTTTTTTTTTTTCTCCTTTTGTGCAATTGAATAAAACATTAATTATAATTTTCATAGCAACTCTTGTAACTTAGATTAAATATTAGATTCACTATATTGTATCTTACATATAGATTTATTTTTCGTTTTTTTTATAAAACAGTATATATCAATATTTTCCTCGAATAATCAGAAATGTAAATAAAACAAAAAATAACTATCACAAAAATAGTAATCAATTATTATATAAATAAAAAATGTCATATATTGGACTTTCAGTATCTTTAATATATTAACTCATATCAAAAAAGATTTTTTATTTTTATTTATTGTCACCTTCTAAGTCACAAATTACAGTCAAATTTAAAAAAAAAAAAAAAAAAAAAATTAATTTGAATTGTCATGTGTTGAATATTTTTAAATGAAAGCTAAACTGTATAGTTTTCACAATTTTAGTTTGTCTTAATTCATAATATCTTTTACATTTGCTGCAACTTCAATATGATACTAAGTAGAACCATATAATCATTTTTATAAACTCTATTGCATGATACAACAGATCAAATCAAGCGAAAATGCATTTAGTTTTAACAAATTTTAAGAGTGCAAGAAATATGCGCCGCATTTTTATTCAACAATTAAATGTACTTTTCTGGGAGGTTTTAATTATCTGTTAACATCGCAATGATTAAGTTTTCATCCAATGTTTTTAAACAAAATTCTTGCTATAGACATTATGAAAGAGGTAGTGAATCACTTTAATTAAGTAAATAATACTGTAAAAATACTACTGCAAATCACTCCAGTTCAATAAATATCTCTGTGAACCACTCTACTAATTAAATAAATATTATTGTACGGTATAACATTTTACGGTAATAATGGATTTTATGGATAATACAACTGTAGGGAGAGGAGATATCGACAATGTCAACCTTTATCTATGTAAAGGCACCCCGACATAGAATCGAGTTAACATGTCTTATATACTAGTGAACCGGAATTGTATTTTTGTAGTGATAGAAACACTACAGTACTCCCCCACCAGAATTATATCTGTGATAGAATTCGATGAACGGATACCACTAGTTGATTCATTACTGTTCTGTGAGACGCCGGGAGAGCTGTATTAAGATCACCGTACTTTTGCTGCTCGTGAGAGCTGTATTAAGTTCACATTCGTGGTCACTCCTCTGCTGCCTTTAGGAGTCAAGTGTATACGTTGTACGTAATGTGTGATCTAGACTGAGAAGCAACAGCGTGAGGAGGATAATGTCGCAGTCTCAAGTAGCAAGTCAACTGTTCAATGTGGACCACCTATCGAAGTAGGGATGTTCAAATCGTAATGGGCGTTACTGTCAAGATAGGCGTGTTCATATCGAAGTGGGAGTTTCTTCGAGATAGGCATGTTCACATCATGCCCGGGTCACCAATATGGGTAGAGGAGATATCTACAATATCAACCTTCATCTATGAGAAAGTACCCCATCATAGAATTGAGGTAACATGTCTTATATACTAGTGAATTGAAATTGTATTTTTGTAGTGGTAGAAACACTACACAACTAAACTGCCGGCACTTTATCCCTCAATTTAAAACAAAATTTTTTATAGTGTACTAATTAGGAACATATAATTGTTTTTTATACTCAATTACTCGATGCAACTGTTCAAATCAAAAAAAAAGTGCATTTCTTTTTAACAAATTTTAAGGTTGCAAGAAATTTGCTTCGCATTATGTTCAACAATTTAACAGGCTTTTCTGTGAGTTTAAGTATTTGCTACCCTCTAAATCAGGAATCGGCAAACTTTTTTGGTCGAGGGCAAAAAATCGAGAGAAAAAAAGTTTGGTGGGTTAAGTAAATACTTTTTGAATAACAAAACGATGCGCAGATTTTAATTTAAATATTTAATGAGATGAATGAAAGTGTGATTTCATTTTTAAAAGTTCTTTATATTGTACGTACTTATTTTAAGGAACGAGACTAAATGCTTGTCTGTTAGTTTACTTCTGAAATGATTTTTTTCTAAGATTCATAGTTGATAGGTAGTCATATATTCAAGATTCATATAACACACGTGTTCACTTATATAAGATGAAGCAAACAAAGCACTGATCATGTCTGAATGTAAAACATCACAAACTTGTACATACATTGTTTAACAAACTCCCCATCACCGAGAGATTTATTTTCTTTCACAATATTCTATGCTACAATATAACTTGCATGCGTAGCTGCTTCTTGGACACTGTTTATCTTCTTGAAAAAATTTTGTCGGCCTGATATTTCTTTGAAAAGACTTTCTGCATTTTGTCTTCTTTCACATTCATACGTAGTTGGCATTCTTGGACTTGGCTGTAAAATGTCGGTTTATGTTGTATTCTTTAAAAACTGATACAGCTTCATTTCAGATAATACATACTGGTTTATCTTTTACAGATGTAAAAAAATTATTTGATTTCGTATGTCTGCTCTTCGTGACGGACAAACGCTAGTAGGCGCAAATCTACGACTATTCTATAAAGAAATTCTGCTTTCAACATTTTACCAACTGAAGCTATCTGTTCCATCAATTTATGTTTTGACGAAAAAAAAATAGAGAAAGTAAAAAGGTCATCGGTATTTTTTCAAAAAAACAAAACAAAACAAAAATAGCTTTAAACAAAGTACACATGAAAATTGATGTATAATGTATATTGTTTATATTTGCCATAGATCAGCAAGCTAAAATTCTATCCGTGGGCCGGGTGAAACCTTCCGGTGGGCCACAGTTGGCCCGCAGGCCGTAGTTTGCCCATCCCTGCTCTAAATAATCAAATTTTTATCCATTTTCTAAAATTATCTACCAAATTATCTACCTTTTCTACCAAATTCACCAAAATATGACATCTATTTCCTTTAATTTAAACTAAAATCTATAGCAAAACTTCTTTCGGAAGTGTTCCATTTGATAATTAAAAGAATTATAATTTTTTCCAATGATATAAATTAAACAATTTAAGTAGTAGAAATAATTTTTATATATTATGAACTTTTTTTTTAAAAAATATTAGTTAAAAACTATTCAAACTTTTTCGTTGGAGTTTTTTCCACAATGTTGCATCATAATCTAAAGTATGTATGTCATATGCCAAGCTATTTTCAATTCTATTTGAAAATAAAGTTTTAAAACCCCCAAAAACTAAATAATTATAGCATCAATATTTTAATCTAGTGTAACATAAGCTGCCTGTTAACAGGAAAGTAAAAATATACTCCACAATGCAAAGATTTATCAAAATTGTAAATTTGCTACATAAATTATGAAAGCATAAATTATCGGTAAGAAAATAACGTAGTTCTCTGAAAAGCCATTTTTCTTCTTGGATTTCAGATTCTTAAGAGCTGAAACTCACTTAAGTAACATTATGATTTGGAAGCAATTTACAGTTTTCTCACTGTGTTAAAACTTTAACCTCAAACAACTATTGTAACAGAAGAAAGACCTTTTAGATAATGAAGATTTTTCAGTTTATGATCAGTTACAAGGTTTCTAAGAAGAGAAGTAATTTACATCTTTTGCGCAATCACCTCAATTTGAAACTACCTCCACTTTTATTATCCAAAGTACTTTGCCTTAAAATGAGAAAAGAGAAGAAAGCTTTTTTCCAATTAAAGAAATTCTTTGAAATGAATGACTTAATTTTAAATTCTCTTTCAATAGATATAAAGACAAAAATTTCCTATGTAGGCTTTCTTTTTCGAAGCAGTTAGGAAACTTTATCCAGGTGTAAACTCAAGATTTGTCTAGCAATTAAGCATAGAGTGTATGGTAAAATTTTCGCTGTAAAAATTAGCAGCTTGACTGTTTGGTAAAACTTTTACAATGTATTGAATGATGTCTTATTGTCTTAAGTATATTCTACAATGAAATAATTTTTTCTCTATTGGAAAATATTTATCTTACAAAATTGTGAATATTGCCTGTCATGCAAAAATAAACATAACGTATTCAGTATATTTTAAAAGCTAAATCAATTAATCAGTAATCTTTTAGTTTAGAAACCTTTACATGTGAACATAAATCGGTTCTATCCTAAGAGATTTTCAATATGTCTGAATTTAATATAGACAAAATATAATATATTTAATTTAATATATTCAAGACCAAAACTATTCATCGACAAAAAAATTCGTAGGAAAGAAAAATGGAAAAAGTTTTGTTAACGAAAATTCCAAGAATTTTAAAGAGAATGAATAATTATTCTGTTTAATGCAAAAAAATTTCTAAATTGTCATCCAGAATGTCCAGAGCCCCACTTTAAGAAGTTTATAAGTTACAGAAAGATATCATGACTATTATGGTGAGTAAAGTGCTTTGGTGATATTAAAGGGTCATTCACTTATAAGCTTTAAACAAAATCTTTAGTAATTTTAAGTTTATATTTAGTAGATTTTAACAATAAACTGGAAATTGCAATAATTTAAAATAAAATGGAATATATGCTTTAAGGATGAAACAGTTGTCTAATGGTAACAAAAATAATTCGAATTGAGAATTGTAATATTAAAAACACAATAAATTTTTCTTTTGAATAAACGTTCTATGAAACTTTTCGAATTGATTTCCAAGGTTCCGTTGTTAGTGAGCACGCTGAAATTAAACTTCTTTTACCCTATAACTATAGAACTGTTATGAAAAACAGCATTTGTTAAACACAATTTCTGTCCAATATGAAGTTTTTATTTTGTAAGAAAAACTAAGATCTATCAGTGATTCATAGCTTATGCCTGAGGCTGTAAGATTGGAAGTGGAGCAGAAATTGTCCTCAGGAGCAATATTTGAATTTATTGGCACAGAATTTAATATAGATTGCATTCAAAAACGAAACATATGCCGGGGGAAAGAAAAACGTAGTAAAAAAGTAGATAAAAAAGGAGAAAAGTTTCGTAAACGAAAATTCCAAGCATTTAAAGGAGGGGGAAAAAAAGGTGATTCTGTTTAATGCAAGCAAGTTTCTAAATGGGCTTCTTAGATGTCCCGAGACACTCTTCAAGTAGAAGTCTTTAAGCAATGGAAAGATTTCATGACTAAGATGGTGAGCGAAATGTTAAGGCGATTGTAAAGGATCATTTACGGAAAAGATTAGCTTTGAATGAAATCTCAAATCTTTAGTAATTTTAATCTTCCTTTCGTTTATTTGGTGAAGTAGATTTTAACAATGTTTCTAAATGAAATTTATTATTTTATTTATATGAGTACATTAAATAGTGATAGCAAAAGAAAAAAAAAGTATGTTAAGGAAGCATAACCATTTTATAGCAAAGTGAAGACAATAAATAATGGAATTTGATGTTATTTTCAATTAATAAAATATTTGAAAAAAGATACAAAAATACATCGTTGAAAAAACAGATATTATACTCGATAAGATCCAGGTGTGTATATATACAGCACTACACTATCTCGCCTCATCCCACGGTTCGCATTGATTCGACAAAGAAATCTTTTAATCCCACGCCATCAAGTGGGCCGAACTGAAGGTGTCTTTCACGTGCATAACGTTAGTTTACTGTCAAAAGCCAGGCATTTTAAGGACAAACCTACGGTCATGAATGTAATGTAAAGTAAATGGTTTATGGTCATGAAAGCTTTACGGACATAAATTGTTTTTTGTTTTGTTTTTTACGCTTTGACTTTTTTTAGGTTTAAAAGCAAAATTTACGAATTCGAAGAAATCTATATTCAATTGTCTAAGTTTAAATCGAACTTTAAGGCGTAAACTTAAAAAAAAGTAAAAACAAACTATGGGAACCGTCGGAATAATATAATATTTTAGTGCATAAATACTTAATATTGAGATAATTGAGTACATGTTTAACAGGGAAGTAAACAAATCCTGAAACAAATACCATTATATAAGGATGAATCTATTTTCTTCAAAATGGCCCCATTTCCAATATTTTTGAAGGAATTAAAAATATTTAAACAACGCAATACGTAAATTAATTGTAATTCTCCCAAAATAATTCCCAAATTCATTATGTATAAAAATAATGTTTTGACAAGGCATTTTAGTGCTGCTGCAAATTATCTTTTAGATGTTATTTAAACAGGTAATTTTCACTACCAGAGCACAAAAAAGTCATTTTGATATTATTTAAAAAAAAAAAAATATCTACAGTTTCCCAACAAATTTCCAAATTTTAAATATTTATGCCAGTTTAATCCATTCATATAATCTGATTCATAAATCAAAATCGAAAAATACAAAGTAATTATTTTATGAATAGATTGTGTTGATTTATAATTGAGGAACTCTAAGGTTATCATACCCTCAAGTTAAGGACATTTCATGAGTTATTAAATTAAATCAATAAAAGTATTAGGCTAAATAAAACTGCTGCGCAAAAAAAAATATTTTATTGTTTTAACCATTTGCAGCTTTTCAAACTAATGAAAATATTTTCCGAGAAGTTTTAAAGATAAAAAATAAAATAAAATAAATATAGCTGAGAGTGCTATGGATTTATGAGAGGCCACTAGTATTTTTATTGTGTGTTCTAAAAAGGCAATTTTTCTATCGCCATAACGAAAAGGAATCCAATAACGTTAGGGCCCTCATCAAGCCACCAGACCCCCTTGACCTTTGAAATACAAACGATAATAATAATAAAAATAGTAAAAGAACGGAAACTCAGAATGACGGTAACAGAAAAATACAATAATAAAAATTAATACTATTCGTTCCAAACGTCACGAAAATACCCTTACTAAAATAACGTTGGGTGTTATTTCGTTTTTATTTTTCTTTCTTCTTTTCTTACTGATTTTGTATCATTTTTTTCTTCTCTTCGGAAACGACGTTCATCTCAAAATCATTGACCTGCTATTTCGGAGGTCACAAATGCAAGAAATGTAAGGAAAAAAAATATGTATAGAAGTAAGAAATATATAAATATAGAAGGAGAGATACAAAAAGAATAAAAAGCGGAAATTCTTAATCGCTGCATAATGTGGATTTCTAGTTGTGCTTTGAGAAAAGAAAAAAAAATCATCTGCTGATAAAAAAAAAAATGGAATGAAACTGAGAAAACAAAGAAAAGAACTTGGGTTTAATGTTTTTGCTAAAGTTCGTTTCTTCAATTCTTGGACTTCGTGGAATGTAGGTTTTTTAGTTTTTGTTTATTCCATTTTAAAATTACTTTTTCGTGGTTAAAATGCTTAGTTTTTCATTTTTTTTTCTTTGTCATCACAATTTCTTAAAGTGGTTTTGAAATGCAAGTCATAAATAAAATGTTGAAAAAAAGTGAAATATGAAAATTCCACTTTATGCATATCAAAGATTTGAAAGAAAAAAGTGAACCTAAAATATTTATTATTTGATAGAAAACGAGTATTGTTTAACTTAGACTTAAAAAAAAAACTCCAATATGAAAAATAAAGAAAAAAATGCTAAATCACTTTTTATTCATCTAAATCTATCACAAAGAAAGAGAAAATTTGAATTCAATTTTTTTTTTAAATCTAGACACGCTTTTAAATATTACGCAAAAAAGGTAATTTATTCTAAATGAAAATGTGTCTATTCATTAATTTTTAGTTATTTTGATAGTTGGTTGATAATTAGACGTAAAAAGAATTTAAATAGATTTTTCTTTATAAATTTGTACAGAATATTTCACTCGGACGTATTTATCTCCAAACATTAAAGCTTTACAGAAATTTACAAATAAAAAAAGTTGTTGTTTGGTATGTTCTAGGATAAGTTTCTTTCAAGTTTAACAAGAGTTTCCGTTTAACATTTCTATTTTGTTATGTGGAAGAATAACTAAATAAAACTTTTAATTTAATCTACACGGTATATGACTATAGAGTTGAAATTATATATAATTGGAATTCGTGAAAAATTTAATGTCTACCAAAATACAACAAGTCAAGGTAAAATTGCCAAATTGCCATTTGGTAAGTACAAATTGTCAAGAGAACTATACTTTTGAAAATGCACTGAAGTTTTAGTGAAAATTTCTGCCTAAATTGACCAATGACATTTTCAATTTTTGGTATGCCTTTCAGCAAAGCTCGTTAAATGTTTTAATTTAAATTGCTGATAGATTGTTGACAGCAATTCTCAGTTTTTATCAAAATACTATGATTAGCAGTTGATTTTCTTTGAACAAGTTTTTATAAAGCTTAAAATTTCCCAAAATGGTGTTAATAGTTACTGAGAGAAAAAAATTTGGAAAAATCTTCCAGAATATGGTCGAATTTGCGAGTTTCTGGCTCTATAGAAATACCAAAAACTCGGTAGCTTTTACCGAAGAACTTTGGCAATGATTATGGTAAAATTAATTATAAAATATGTTACTGCACTGTGTGATAATATTTGGTATTTGTAAATGTTTTAAAATTTGGTGAATGGGATATAATTTAGTAAATTGGATAATTTCATGATACCTTAGAGAATAGCATAAAAGCCAATTACTCGGTTAAATTTAATTTTGAGTTTTGTAATTTTTACTAAATAAGTGGTAATAAGAATTATACTTTTTAAAACCAGAATTTCCCGTTAACCGCCACCATGTACACCGAAGAGCCATTACATTATGACCACCCTGCTAATAACATGTAGGACCATTTTTAGCTCTCGCCCTCAAAACTGCTAGCACCCGCAGTGGTATTGATTCCACAAGGTGCTGATAGGTAGTCTGAGGTGTCTGGTACCAAGCGTTTACCAACTGGTCCTGCAATTCCCTCCCATTGCAAGGGGGTAGCGTGGCAGCACGAATTTGGTTTTCCAAGTAGGACCACAAATGCTCTATTGGATTACGGTCAGATGAATTTGGGGGCCAAGACATGACTTGAAAGTCACTGGAATATTCCTAGAACCAATCCATGACGATTCGACCCTTATGACATGGTGCATTATCCTGCTAGTAAACACCATCCCTCGCAGGAAAAACTGCTGCCATGAATAGGTGAACCTGGTCAAGTAACTTACAGACGTCAGGGATTGTTCTATGAGGATTATGGGTCCTAATGTGCCCCATGAAAACATTGTTCCTGGGCGAGAAACCATGAAAACCTGGGCGAGCTCATTGTTATAGATGGAGGGTGGTCATAATATAATGGCTCATTGGTGTATATATACATATATATTCATTTAGTGGTTATTTGTAAATTCTTAAAACACACACACACAAAATACATCTTTGTTGTTGTTATTATATTTAAATTTTTTTATTGCTATTGTTATTCGCACTACTTAAATTTTTCCGTTGTGGCGCTTGTATGGAATTTACTTGTAGTGAAAATGAGAAATATTACCGAGTTGTATCTGAAATTAATATTTGAACAATTTAAGGGAAATCGTCGATTTCCCGATTCCTCTCTGCTCCCAATTAGATGGGTTAAAAGAGGTGTTAATAGAGTTTCTTGTGATTTATTATCCCAAATAATCGTTATCGTTAATCATTTTCTGACATTCTTCGAGCAATACATATTCTATTGAGTTCTCCCTTTCTGAATGTATATTCAATTAATATAAACCATTAATTAAACTTTGTTTGAATTAGTATAAACTTAATGAGCAATTTTTTTCTTCGAATTTTTATACTTGTATGTGAAATATGTGTTTTTAAAGATAACGAAATTTTTTAATTGCATCACAAACTTAATAGCATCTGTGTTTTGAAACTAAATATACTTTTTTTATACATACTTTTATCTGTTACATAATAAGTATTTAAAACTTTCCAAGCCAGAAGGAAGCAAAGCAGACATGTCTTTTTTACTCTCAATTAACACTGCACATAGTTGGATTGAGTTGAATTCAATGTAAATGTAACTTTCACAAAGGTTGGGGGATTAGAATTGTGAATAAACTAATTCATGGTGCTCAAAACTAATTATTTCAGCAATTATCTTCAAGCGATACCATACTGATCTCTACCATCTTGCAGAGTTAGTTTTTTTCTAACACATGCGCATTTGTTTTCGTCTATGAGGTTAGAAAAAACTTTGCAATGTTTTATCTATCTATCGATAATTTACAAATTAGAACATGATTGAAAGAAAAATCGCCATATTTTATAGATAAAAACACTAATAGTAGTTTTAAATTTTAAATCATTTCTATGTTTAAAACTAATGTGTATTTATTACAAATTAGGCGTATTACTCTTGACCTAGCTGATGAGCATAAACACAATAATCCGTATATTTTTATAGCAATTTTATATATAACATATTGTATTGTGCTAATGTGTATAATTTGTGTTGCTAAATTATTTGCAACAGTACAAGCAAAGTCTTATAAAGTATGAAGCTGAAAATATACTGTCTATAATTTGCAATAAACTGTTCCTAATTTCGCAATAATCTCTCCATTCAACTTCTAAAACTAAAAGTGATTGAAAAAAAGTAAATATCTAGCATTTCTAAAATATTATAGTGATTATATTAAGGGTATAGTATTAAAAATAGGTGTAACTCTAATATACGTGTTTAAAAAAATTTAATCTTTTGTCTTATTTTCAGGATTGTATCTTTCTAACAGCTACTGATAGGTTTCATTTTAAGTTCGTTATAAATACTCTAAGTTACAACTAAGTCACCTAATTATAAAAAAGGGAATAGATTCCTTACTCCAGAGGTCGTCAACCTGGGTTTCACGGAATCCTAGGGTTCCCTGGAAGTTTGACAGGGGTTATCACTAATTGCTTTATCATAGTGCCAAAATTTTAGTATATATGTATTTTATTTTTTTAAATATCATAATTTGCACCTCAGCATATTTTTTAGACATTTCTTGAATATTTTCCTACATAAAAATAAAAATAAATCCTTTTGTATCCAAAATCTTTTTCAAGACAGGGATACCTTCTAACTCAAATAAAACACTAAATTGATGTATCAATTGAAATTAAAATTTTGTCAAGCTGGTATTATGCATTTTTGAATAGTTTTTAGAAAAGAATAGCCTGAGATCGTCAAAAGAGATGGGAAACAACCAATGTCATTTGTTTCAACCTATGTAGGCGAAAAATCTTTCACTTTGTATGTTGCATTAAAAATTATGTACAGAAGCAGACTGGATACTGAAGAGGACATTACACCATACAAAATCGCAAATTACGGTAAAAAGCACCAGCACTTAAGGTGTCGTTGCATTTTACCGTGAATTTCATTTTTACCGGAACATATTGAAACAAAAAAAAGTCTGATACACCGTAACTTTTACAGCAATAACTACCTTAAATCACTGAACGTATTTACCGCAAGTGACGTATTTCAGTAACGTATTTACCGCAAGTGACGTATTTCAGTAACGTATTTACCGCAAGTAACGTATTTCAGTAACGTATTTACCGCAAGTGATAAAATAATTTTTAAAAAAAACTTTAACGCTGTAACAATTATCAATATTTCTTTTCAAGTCAAATTACTATTAATTAGCGATATAGTTTTTTTACTGAGTATTTATTTATTATCCCATAATTAATTATACTCAGTAAAATACATAAAATCAATTACTACATCTCTTATTTTTATCGTAAATATCAATCCATATTTTGAAATCTATTTTCTGCTTTTCAAACATTTATCACATCGACCTTTTCAAACAATATTGTGACTCACTAATAATCAAGTATGCATTATGAGCTACATTCCAAGACGAATTCTAAGCACCATATAAATAAAACAATGCATTATAGATCTGAGTTCCAGACATAACACTCTTTCTTTTCCCAACTTGTGCATTAAATATAACGTATGACCTGACTTTGTCATCTGATCGGCTTCTGTCCTAGTGTTAATATCACAATCGTGTTTTTCATACCAGCAATTCGTTTTTCTTTTACACACAACCCAGGAAATAGCTGGGGAAAAAAAAGAAGGGAAATAAATAAAATGGATCACTCAGTACATTTCTAGCCCTCTCAATCATTGGTATTGGAATTACTTCTTTACCTAGCGACTTCCAGAAAATAAATTCACGCAATCAAATTGAACATGGAACGAACGTAGAAAATGGCAGGACTTTACGAGCTATCAAGCTTGGGAAAAGGTCTTTACCACTTCCCTCAACTTCCCACTTTTTTCCACGTACCCTTTTCTGAGCATTGGGATGTCATCGTTGCAGATTGAAAAAAAATTAAATTGATAGATCTGGATCTGTTACTTTTTCTCCTCTTTTTGTTCGTCCGTTTCGAGAATGTTAGATTCTTTTTCTCAAAAACTTAAACCGATCCGATTTCGAATTTATTGTCTTTGCTTTACTTTACTTCTATGTATTTCATACCTTTTTTTATGGTGAGTAGAAGACAAATATGTTTTAAAAATGCTTCTTATGATAACAGGATGGTCCGCTGATAAGTTAAGTTTATGGCCGTATTTATTACCCTCGCTTTTCTTAAAACTTATTTTACTCTTCTAAATGCAACTTCAAAGATAAGGTTTGTCACATCTGCGATAGATTTTTTTTACTAGTTTATGTTTTATTACAGTCATTTTAACCTACACTTTTGCTTTTGGATAATTTATGCTGTTTCTTTCTTTACTTAATTCCATATATTTCTTTATCTGCATTGAAACGTCTTTAATTATTTTCTTCTTAAATTATTTACTTTCATCTCCAACTGTAAATTGCCTATCCACATGGCGTATATAAGACGACTAAGATGCAGTTTTAAAACTTATTCAGATCATAAACTTTCCTATCGATATCGATAAATTATGATAGAAAACAAACAGCATCTGTCATATTGACGTATGTTTTAAGATCAATGGGGAAAAAAATCTACTATACGCAGAAAATTTTTAATGTTGGAAGATAATTTATTTACTATGAATTGTATTGTCCTCGGTATACAAATTTATATAGATATACAAAGAAAAATTAAGTTTTACTTACACTGTAAAAAATTCCATCTCAAAGAACGGTAAAATGTAACAGCACTCAGGATCCCTTAACTTTTTACAGTAAATTCTAATTTTAACGAAACATGTTACGGAAGAAAAAATTTATATGCCATAATTTTGGCAGTAATAACTACTGAAGAATCACTGAATTACACTAATTAAATAAGCATTACCGTAAAAATTACGGTATAATATTTTATTGTCAAAATTAATGTTATGGTAAAATGGATTTTACGGATAATGCAGTACTTCATATTGTAATTTGATCCGGAATTTTTTACAGTGAGCTTCATAAAAGTTGTAATTACATATAAATCTTAATATAGCGCAAGAATCTAAGGAAAACAACTAAGAACAGCAGAATATATATATATATAAAATTCCGCATTTTCTTATATTTGATTTAAAAATCTGCATCTTTACTTTAAAATTTTGATTAATTGTTTAAATAAAAGATTCTCTATAAATGAAAACATTTCGAGATCTATATTTTATTTTATATCTACATGAAACAATTGTTGTTTTGTTATTCTTTCATCGTTTTCGCATGAAGAAGTTGTCATTGAAAATCCATCCATCGATTTACAAAAAACTTCAAGTAATACGTGGACAGGATGAAAGAGAACTCGAAACAGCTCCCTTATTAGAGATAGTTTCTCACCCAGAAAATCTTTTGTCCCATGGACTTTCTTGTGTTTGGAATTTTGAAACGCATAATAACTTTTCTCTACTTTAGCATTGTTTGTTCCTAATAGAGTTTTTATCTTCATAAAGCTCAATAAATGCGTTTCTGTACAAAGTCTAACTCTATTAGATGACATGGTGATGTCAATCTATGAGAAGTTCTGAAAATAAATAAGTCAACGTTTTTCTGCTTACTCATCTCTAGAACGGATCATCTATAGAAGTCGATCTATCGAACGCATAGAGAAATTTTTTATAAATTTTAACTCAGTTTTCAGTACAATTATTACTTAAATATTAATTGTTAAAGTAAGTTTAAATTATTTATCTTATGTAATATAGTATTTCAATTGCATTATATGCAACATCTTGAATCTTCGTATATTATTACTTGTTATGAGTTTATAGCATTCCAAATATAATCATATATATATATATATATATATATATATGATTTTTATGTACTAGTTAGAAACCGAACATAATAGTAATATATTCAAATTATGCTAAAGTAGTTTTTGTAAAAAAATTGAATTACCCATTTTTTTATGATATTAATTCGTTAATCAACCGATCGCTTATACATATATTAATTATATAGTAATATAGTGATTTACTAATAAAATGATATATTAATTAAATTCCAGATAAAAGTAACCAATACAAATTTAATTTGTTTACTTAGAGACAGAGCATTGTTAAGAATTTTCAGCTTAATAAACAATTTTCATAAATAACCTGATAAGAACTATTCCTATTTTGTTATTATAATCTCTGTTTAGTAACAACAAATTTAAAGTAATTTTCAAGAATGCTATTACATTATTAATAATGCATGTGTCTAGAAAAAGCCATCCAAGAACTTTTCCTATTTTGATATAGTAAAATTTGTTTCAATGTTCATAAAACTGATATAATTATTAAGATTGAGATTAAATTGAAATATGATAATGCAACTAGTCAGTATTGTATGTATTTGTCATTGCAAAATCAACACTGTTAATCAAAAGGTGTTACAACTTATCATTGGTGGGTGTCAAAAGAGATGTCTAATATATTTATTTAAAAAAATAAAGCAAAAGAATATTGTACCAAGCACAGACGTTCGTTTCAATTAGAGATGGATACAATAGTCATTAGGACTCTATAATTTATTGGCAGAAATTTCTAGAAAATACAACTATTTCTAGCTCTCAATTACAGCTCGAATAATAGCGTAGTACACAGGCCTTGGAACCTCAGAAACTACAATGATAGACTCGTAAATCATGACACTTTTGCAGTTAGAAACAGAATGATACTCTCTACTGACTCCTCTGCAAGGCACACTCCTATTTATATAGGCATGGCGACGAAATCTTGGCAATTTCGACATGATTCTTGACAATTATCTTATAAATACGTAAATATTAATTCTATAGATGTGAAACTTGAATTTTCCAGAATTATCATTTTGTCGCCAAACATAGCACCAAGTCTGCAAAAATTTCACCAAACCGAGTCTCCCATAAGAAATACGATGGACGTTATTTTCTCTCTAAATTGCATTAGAATTACGCGACTTTTTTGCAAATTTAAACTGCTTATTTAGGGCCCGCCTGAGATAATTAGCTTCATAACAAAGAACACTCACAAAATGTTACACATTTTTACAAATTCGTAACTATATGGTGTTGGAAATTAAATTGTTGTCTTACTGCAAAAGTAAAAATTTTAACATATTATTTGAAAAAAAAATTTAAGAACTGTATTACTTTCGCAATATAAAAAATATATATTACGTGCGAATATTTAAAAAAAAATTTATCCATCGACTTATTTATCAAAAAACATTATTTCATTTTACTATAAGGTATACAAATCAATAAATTTATTTACTTGTATTGTGTAACAATATTACACGTATTTAATTATTCAATAAAAGTCTTGTGACTATGTGTTAAAAAGCTAATGACTACAATGTTTCTAACATTTTTTTTCTTTGCAGTTACAAATTTATGGGTACAATTCAGACTTATTCAGCAACTTTTCTGAAGCGTTAGCACTTTGTAGAAGTGATAGCATAGTAGCTATAGCTGTATTAATTCAGGTAAATATTTTATTAATGATTTTCATATTCATTTTATACGATGTCAAGCAACGCTTGAAAATCAGTTTACCTTCATAAGTGAATTACCTTTCACTATTCTATATTCTTTTATAACATCCCTTTATTTTAAAAGGAAATTTCATTATCTACTAGAATTTAAAGTCTTTGTGTATGAACTACGGTTTTAGTTACCCTGTCTAAATTAGTAGAAAAATTAGTTAAATGTCAACATAGTCATTAGCTAATGAGTATATGTCCAATTGTCTTTTTCACTATTTTTTACAAAAGAATGTATAGTGTACATAATATACCATAAATATTAATTAAGACAACGGAAAATTGCACCCGCAAACATTCTACTGTCTATAAGGTTTTTAGAACTAAATTGACCTTATCCAGATACATACATGGTACCCAGTAAATATAGCGACCAACTAAAAAAAGGTAGGGCATATCCTAAGGATTAAAAGCTGCATAGAATTCCATGTTCGGAAGTGTCATTGTACGCTAGGGCACTCCCCTTTTATGAAAGGCTAATATGGCGATCTTTGGCACCAAATCATTAAAGTACGATAGAACAGCTATTATCAAACCTATATGAATATAATAATTTTCAAAAATAATTATCATAAATCAGCAGAAAACATGATGGATTATTTAAAGTACCGCCCCAAAAAGAAACGAACAATAAGCTCATAATCAGGGCGCGCATAAGACAGCCAGTGATTATGACATTTCTGGGTATGTGGTCCTATGCAATTCCTTTTTTAATCTTTATGATGTGCTCTTCCTCTCCGTAGAAGTTTGCCACAAAAGTTAAGGGACACACTGTATATAGCTGCACCTAAGAGTCGATAGGACATAATTTTTTTTTAAAAAAAAGACTAAGAAAATTGTGGAAAAATAAAGTCTGGAACAAAGGTTTAGCTCCAAAAAGCGCTAATTAGGAAATATTTGACAATTGTGGTTGAAATCAAATGAAAAATAAAAGAATGCATTAAATAGTAAAGTAGAAAATGAATGTGAAGTTAAAAAAAAAACATTATCATACAAAAAGTTCGGTATCTTAAAATTAGTTTGGTGTCATGGCGAACAATATTATCATGGTTCCCATTGATCTTGAATGTTTTAATAATGGTTACAGATGATTAACGAACGAGCTATTGTGACTTTCCATATTTTAGCAACCACTATAGCATTTAACGCTTAGTGCGAGCAAAATTATGTAAATATTTCATTTACTAGCAACGCATTTCCCTATTGGCTAATTATGGAGCAAAACTTTTGTTACAGAATCATTTTTCCAATATCTTCATTTGTATCTTAACCAATTTATACGCATTTGACTTGTCTCAGTTTAAATATAAGCAATCTGTATATAAATCCATTAATCTTCTAAACATCTATGATAACTTTTTACAGTCTATAAAAAATAGAAAAGATAAAACTTCATTTCCTAATCTACTGCAGCAAAGAATTTTCATGTAAAACAGCTTTTGAAAAGTCTTGTACATTTAGCTAAGTAAAAGTTCAAAAAGCATCGTCTTTAACCTGGAACACATGTGATTTTAAAAATTTTATTGCTTTTTATCATTCTTTTTCTCTTTATCTCTTTTGTATTATGACAAATCTCCGATTTAGGATTTCTTTTAAAATTGTCTTGTCAAATTGTCTAGAATGAAGAGATTTATATATTTTCTTGCAATTCTCAGGACCGTAATGCACATTTTTTTAAGGTTAAATGAGATCTTAAATTAAATTTAAGATGGATTTTGAAATGTAATGATGATAAATGACGTGTTTAGTGACAAATATTAAACGTACATATCAGAAAAAGAACTTTATGTTAGAATTTTTTGTTTTTAGAATGTATCGGAATAAATTGGATAGCAAAAATAAATGTATTCTTAGAAATTTATGAAAAATTATTTTAAAATATCAATATTTTAAAGTCTAAAAAATTGCACTCTGATATAATTGAAATTATTTATTACAGATTTCATTTTTAACTCAAAGGAAGTATGACGCAAGATATTTTAAACTTAATTAACTTATCATACGTATAAAAAAAATTTAAAATACTTTTCTAAAAGATTTTTATTAACGTTGATTTAAAAATAATTAAAATAAAATTAGAAATAACAAAAAATGTGGAAGAAAAGTTCAGTTTTTTTTTTTTTTTTAATAATCGGCTTAACTCCTTGAAAAAATTAAATACTCAGTCTGTTAGAGGTTTAGACTAGTAAAGAATATGAAATGCTAATAACAAACAAAATATGGGAACAAAATATATTTCTGAACTATATGTTTCTAAGCTTTTCCACATTTCTAAACACATAAAAAAAATTTAAATTCTAATGTATAATTTATGAACATATTGCTAAAGTATCGAAATTAAAAATATTGATAATTAATTACGAGTCTTGCTTTATCCGGGTGCTTCATGTTTTTCTTGCTCGGTAAAAATTTGTGCCTGTTTCATGTGTTATTAAGGTAGAAATTTGTATCTGTCTTATTAGTCTCTGGCTTGTCAAAATTTTGTGGCTGTGCTACACTACGCTTACTTGTTATAAATTTTCCTTATTTCATGCATCTCTTGCTTAAAGGAAATTCTCTCTTTTGCGTTTTTTTATTGTTAGAAATATCTGTCCATCCCAGATCTATTGCTCTGATTTGCAATGTTTTTATTATGGATTATAACATGCATTAAATGTCTTTTTTGAAACTTAGTCTATTATTAAAGTATGATTTAATTAATATTACAATCATTTCGAAAGACAAAAAAAAACGAAGAGTCTCATGTCTTCAATTACCAGTATTAATTCATATTAGCAAAGATATATGTGTCAAACCATATTTTTACTCACTTCACATTAAAAAAATCCAGATCAAATCACGGTAAAAAGTATTGGTACCCTGGGTTCATCATCCTTAAAATTAAATTCATCATAAAATCCATTTTACCGTAAAACTTAATACCGTATATTTTACAGCTATAATTATTTCACTTCAGCGAGTCAGAGATTTTACAATAAATATTACAGTTAAAGTTACGGTATATACGGTATATCAGATTTATTGTTCAAAAACACTTACTGTAAAAATGAATTTTATGGTAAAAAGTACCAGCACCTAGCGTGCAATGTTTTCTTTTTAAAAGTGAGACCTAATACTATTAAATAGAGGAACTATTTTATGAAACTGAACTCTGTGTATGATCATTAAAAAATATTAAGTAAAGTGTTGCTTTTCATATAGATCTTTATGCTACATTTAGTTCAGAACTGAAATGACGAATAAATATTGACATTAATTCCGACTTTAGTTCGAAAGTTATAACTTGCAAATTCGTGGTCAAATTGATCACCTTGCCCCAATTGGCACTAGTCTGTAATTAAATCAAAATTTAGTATGCATGGTTCTTTAGCTACATTTTCCCTATAATCTCACCTGTACCTGCACACTTATATAAAGATCATCATTTGGGATTACTTAAATCGCAGTATTTCTCAGTATCAGTGCCTTTTATTTAGAGATTGATAAATTGTTGCAAAACGTGAATCTCTAGTTGCACTCTATATTTATATTCATATATGCAAATTTTATAAAGCATATATGGTACAGTGTCACCGACAAAATTAAAAACAGTTATTTAACATATCCATGAACTTGAAAGTAACTGATTTTTTGAAAAGTCCCTTTAGCAAGTGCCCTCTAGACCTTTTCTCCTAATTTGATCCTGGGTATAGCAAAAAATAGTTTTGTGAAAAAAGTACTTACTCGGTAGAGAAAACAATAAATTTTAAAATATAGAAAAAAATAAAAAGGAGGTATAATCTATAAAGTAAACCAATTATAAAAGTACCAATTGAGATTTTTGTCGCTCTGAAATAATATTCCATTCACTTTCACCTAAAATATATTTTATTTATTATAGATCAATAACATGCCTCTACATTTAATTTGAATAAGTCCTGACCCATTTCCTTTTTATTTTTCACTTATTTTACAGATCATTTCTCATTTGATATAATTTAAGCTTTCCATTTTTGACTAACAATTCTCCTTAAAACTAATAATTAATCAGCCAACTCAAACGGCAAATAGCTATTTGGCATCATTAAAACTTCCCAATTTCACAGGTTTGTTTCAAACAAACTCTAGACATTTTTTCAAACTTCAAAAATAATTTCGCTTGCTTAGCATGCATTTCACTCTGTTGCCTTCATTAAAAACTCAAGTGGTAGACCAATTTTTCATATTGTTGTAAATTTATACTTAATTTTTATTATATTGCAATTGTTTTAAAATTATTGCTATTTCTCAAATATTGTAATTTTTAATCAAGGCATCTTCAGTACAGTACGAACCTATTACCAAAATTATGTTTCAAAATATCCATGCCGGTACAACATCATAACCTGCGTATTAACCTGTGAGGCAATTATCTTAAATATAAATATCGGTTACTTTACTTTCAAAACACGCAATATTAATATATGATATGCACAGTTTCACTAAAACAAGCAGTTTGTGGAAGGAAAATTAACGCTCAGACTAAAAAAAGTTTTGCTAAAACTTACATATAAAACTGATTTAATCCAGAAGTATAAGTTACACACAGTACCCAGAAATACCGTGCGCAAAGAAAGGACGACCCTGAATAACGTTTGATCACGTTAAAGTAAGATCATAAGATAAAGTAGATAAAGTAAGATAAAGTAAGTCTGATCTAAAGATCAGATTTTCACGTTATAGGACTCAATCTTAATGGGTCTAGAGGATGACCTTAAATATGCTGATTAATAAGTACAAACAATATTTAAGTTTCAAAATCTGACCCCAAAACTTACTTTCTTTGAAATACATACTTTTTTGACGGATTTTGATTTCTGACCCCCAAAATATAGGGAGTAGCCACAATCTGAGAAATATGGTCTTAATAGTTTGGTTAGGACAGCGGTCCGAAATTTAGACCCCTTAATGTCATTTTACTTTTTGCCTATTTCGCTGTCTCTCGAGAACTTCTCAAGCAAACTGAAAACTTTTAGCACACAAATATAAAATTTGGTTGTTCAAAGATTTTTTTTTTTTAATGGCGGGCACTTGGGATGTATTGTCCCATTGGCCTCTATACCAGAACTGCTACTCTCTTCTCGTTACCCAGTGGGCACCTGTGGCAAAGCCACGGCGGTGGAGCAGCGTCGCCTAGGTCACACAACCACAAACCTGTTTATAAGGCGGGTCACATTCACACAATCACACAAAGGAGAAAGGACATGGCACACACAGAGAGAAAGAAACATCCTTGCCCTGAGCAGGATTCGAACCCCCAACCATCGGCTCCGCAGTATAGTATTGAGTATTATAGTATTGAGTATTATAGTATTGAGAACATTTACAATAATACGGTTAACACTCGCTACAAATTTATGCTTAATTGAACTATGTTTCTTTAAAAATAGGCCATAATATCATAGTATCAAATTAAGAAATACATTTTTTTAAAATTTAACACCGTATTAATATTAAAAAACATTTTCATGATATTATTGCTCAAAGCATTGCACAATTTCTAAAAATGTATCCATACACAGTATATTATTTATAATTAGTATACATTTCACTTCAGTTCGTAATTTTTGCTTATATGTGTCCATATACTTTAATCAGCAATATCTATTTTGAACTCTTCCTGAAATTCTTTACTTTTGAACATTGAAACATCAAATTTTCTCCTATGAAATGAATACTATAAAACTTAAATAAATACCAAGTTAAACAGTGCTTCATTTTTATAATGAATAATCATTTGCATTTTTTAACATTATTCCCCATGTGACAACAAAAATTTATTATTTATTAAGTAGAGCTGCATATTAATCATAAAGCTAAAATTATTGATTTTCTTAATTAATAACAGACCAATGAAAATCGTCTAAAATTAAACAATTCAGGTGTGGCTAATATTTAACCTCTTTTAGAAGCAAAGCAAATTTGTATCTAAGTGATGTAGAAAACTGAAGGATCATTATTAATTCACTTATTAATGTCTCTTGTTTTTATTTCTTTTTATGTAAAAACCATTTACTAAGTAAAATCATTTATCTAATCTTGTATAAAGTAAATAATGATGCTTAAGGCAAGAAAAATATTTACATGAAAATCACATTTAATATAGTTTTATGTAAGAAGAGAAATTATCATTCGTAATGACGAAAATAACACCGCCGATAAATTTGTTGGCTGTGTCAGAATTGAATTCATGGGTCTTTCTTATAGATTGAAATTGTATATAGATTTAAATAAGTAAAAATAGAAAATAATAAAATGAGTGCAAATTTTAATCTTAGAGAATTTGCTAAATTTTGTAGTAACTTATTCCATTTTATTCTCCTTAATTTTTTTATTACAATTTACCTTAAAATGACTGTAAAAAAACTTGTTCGTTAGTTTAATATGCCATATCCTGATTCATTAAACAAATTGAATTTCGAAACTTTTTCCATTAAAGTGATAGTCGAATATATTGATTATATTACAAAAGTTTATTTCCTTTAATTTATCTACACGGCAACACAATATATGTATTCTATTTTTATAATAAGTATGGCTAAAAATTTATGAATAATAAAAAAACTGTAATTAAATATAAAGAATATGCTTGCTCATAATTTTTTCTGTAGTTAATTTTCTCTATTAGATTTTGTTATTAATAATATAAAATTTTACAAACGGCACAAAATATTTCATATTTAATTAGATTAAAGAAAGTTCCCATTTTTAATCTCGATAGCTGACTGTTTTTAACACATAAGGCACGAATTTATTTACTACTTCTAATATATTGAGTAATAATTTACTTATATTAATAGTGTTATGAAAAGAATTGAAAATAAGTGAAAAAAAAAATGGTTATAAAAATAATTATGAAGTTAATTCATTTAAAATAGAAATAATAATAGAGTTAACTCATTTTAAATTCTACATTTCATATTTTATGTATTAAAGATATCTATTGAAAATTTAAATGCAATATTTTCTTTAAAAAAAGTTCTTAAGAAAGGAATAGAATCAAACATATTTAGCATTTGATAATATTTTTAAGAAAGGATCATTTCTAACAATGAAAAGTAAGTTTTGAGCACAACTCCTGATACAAAATATCTTCAACAACTAATGCTCTCAAACCAAGATTCTCTTACTGTGGCTATTATCATCTATTGCCAGACTTTAACATTTCATTATTTATGAGCCAATTAGTGCCAAAAAAGGAGAAAAGTTCTCTAGTGAAGAAAATGTAAACAGAAGGATTAAATGAAGTGCTCTCAATTTTCTCCCTCGTTCTGGCTAAGGCAAAATTGAGAATATGAGTGATTGGACAAATATAAAAGCACGTGGAATTGGCTGATAAAGGATTGAGGTTATATTTTTTCTGAAATATTCTTTCTGAAAAAAAGTTTTGGGACCATTACTTAGCCAGACACTTTTTTATGAAGTCGTCTGCGATTTAAGACATTTTCAACTCTTAAGCTTGAATTACTAGAAACAAATTTCGTATCTTTTGAAACCGAAATAATTTTTTTATCAAATTTGAATAAATACTAAAAACTGTTGAATTTTCTTTCCCTTTTCTTGGATATTTATTACAATAATTTACCCCAGTAAGAACAAACAATGCAGTTTAGTTATTTGTTTTAAGTTAAATATTATTAACATTATTAATCAAGATAAAGTTGTAAAAGAATTCAATAAAGTTATATGAACATTGATTTTGTCAAAGATTATCAAAGACGAAAGTTTATAGTTATAACCTTCTAGCATGTAGTTTTGAATATTAAAAATATGTTTATTTGAAAATTTTTAAGTTTTTAATTATTATGATTAAGTTATTAAGTTTAAGTTTTTAATTATTATGACCATCTGATATTATGTCTAAAATAATATCTAATTTACAACGAAAATTCTAAACAGGTAGGCATATAAAAGGTTAAGTCTGTTTCACCTTACTAGCGTAAATCTACTTATTGAATGAAACTTCAATAATCTTATCAATAAATATCAGTGTTTTAATATATTTTATAAATTTGTAGAAAATGAATAGATATAAATAAATAGAATAATTTATATAATAATAATATATATAAATAAAATAATTGATAAAATAAAATAAAATATTTTGTACTTCCTATAGCTGATTGTCCGGTTTAAAGAGAATTTTTTAACTATACACTGTAAAAAGTTCTGCATAAAAATTACCGTAAAAAGTATTCTTACCCTGACTGTGGCATTCGTAAAATCCATTTTTGTTTTTTAAATACGTTATTTTTATCGCAAAATTTTATAAAACGATTTTTCCAACGATAATTATTTTATTAAAGTAAAAAAAGCAAATTTTATTTTAAAATTTAAGGAGTATCAGATTTTTTTTCTTCTGTAAAACTTTATAGTAAAAACCGATTTCGATGTAAATACGAATTTCACTGTAAAATGTACAAGCTCTCAGGATCTAGTGCTTTTTACTGTAACTTTACTCGGATTTTTTTAAAGTATACATGTTAAAATCTACGGAATAATTAGGTTTAAATTCATAGTAAATTTAATAAATTGGAACTTAAATAAAATTTATTTTTAAAATTTATTATTTTAAATTGATCAGTTTAATAATTAAATAATTTTGGTTGTATAGTTTATTTATTTGAAGGAAATACAATTATGTAAGCTATTGTTTTCACACACTTTTCCCAATATAATTTATATTTAATAATTTAAATCAAATCAAATAAATTGTTTGAAACTGAAGCCCTCGCTTGATATATTAAGATGTAAGTTATAAGATTTTATTACTTCAGTTTAGCGTAGATGACTTCGCGCATTTCCAACTGAATCGCAGTGCAGAAAGAGCTTTCAATTTGTTTAATATTTCATTTTAAAATGTTTGGGGAATTTAAAAGAAAAAACATTCAAATTGGATTTAAATTTGTTTTTCTTGTACCTAAATTTGTTTGAATTTTTTACATGATAATCTTTGAAAAAATATTAAAAGTTAGAAAAAATATTAAAAGTAAGATTTGGAATTAATTACTAATTTGAAAAAAATATTAAACTGGAACTAATTTGAAAAAAAAAAAACATTTAAAGTAAGGCCAACGTTTGCCAAAAAAATGCTAAACAATATTCAAGTTTTTAACGATTTAGCGCTTCTATCTGCAGTTAAAAAAATTTTTAACTACTTATTTAACAAAAATTTTACTAACTATGCCATATATTCAATAAATGTTTACTTTTTATGCACTCTCTAATACCTAAGTTTGAAATTGTCTAATTAATATTTACTACAATGCAATGATATGCATTATTTATTAAATAGTACTTGTTTTTTTCAGGCTGTTACTAAAAAAACTGCTTAATATTTAATATAAGCAATATATGATAAAACTGTTTCATATAAATATAAATAAAATAAAAATATTTTAAATAGAAATATATATTTCTTTTTTACAAGTAATGTAGCTGTTTTATTCTGGGAAAAAATGTCAAGAAAATACAATTAACTATTTTTAGTAGACTTTGAATGCCAATACCATATGCCTTATAATATTGACTCGTAATATGTCAATAATAATTTATCGATCAAGTATTTTTTCTGAGCTTAAATATTCCCATTTGTGTTGTAACGTTTACATCCAATTCTAACGCAGACAATCATTTCTTGTAAAGATCTGGAGTGGGAGGTATTTTAATTTGGCTTTCTTAAAAAATTTAAAAGATTTTAATGTAGCAAATTCTAATAAATAAATATTTTTTTAGTTAGATATTTTATTAAAATTAGAATTTGAATTCAAGACATTTCAAATAATTTGATCTAATTTCAACTAATTCTGTTTTATTTATTTATCTATTTTTTTAACTATTATGTTGGGTCCAGGAGTGCCCTTGACTTTTAGGCTGGGTTCAATATTACAAAGAAAATTACAAGTTGAATATTAATAGACGCTACCACATTAAATATTTTAAGCACATAATATAATAAAATAAAATTTCTGTTTGATAATAAAATTTTGTTAAAATAAAATTAGTTTGCTTTTATATACCTCTGTAAGTTTATTTATAATTAAACCAAAAGAGAAGAATCAGTTATAAGACCTATTTCGTATAAGATATGCCGTTTTCCAAGAAAGTTAAGCCCCCAGGAAAACAAGTGAACTTAAACAACAATCGCTGATTAAATTCCAGAGTCTTGTTTTACATTCTTTTTTGGCATTTGTTAATTTTCTTGTATTATATATGCTTAATAATTTCTTGCATCAAGTTAAATAAGATTACTGATTTATTGCATTAAATTAATTATGATTAATAATTTCTTGCATCATGTTATATATGTTTAATAATTTCTTGCATTAATTTATATATGATTAATAATTTCTTGCATTAAGATATGTGTATATTTAGCAAAATTTTAGACCTAATGATTGATTATTGTTGAGTTATATATTAACCTTATACATTGTCTGAGTTTTAAAGATAGATTTATGTACCCTATTTTATAATCGTAATATTTTATAATTTCTAATCCTTATTTTATAGTTGTTTTATAATCATCTTAAATTATTATGCTTCATAATTTTATTCACCCCAAACTCATAGCTATAATTTGCTCTTGTTATAAACGTAAGCGTATGTAGTCTCAAACAAACATTTTATGGTGTTTTAATCCACTAACTTTCATTAATTTTATAATTTCTTATATTTTGATATTTTCTACAATTTTAAATTCATTTCTGTCAAAATAGAAGAGTGGGGGCCCGAAGAGGCACACGTTTATAAGAGATCCTTAAAAGAATGATACAAAGAATGATATTTTTTCATTCAATTTTACGATCATTATCAATCTTGACTAACATAATTCCGTGGAAATATTAAATAGTATTTAAGAAGCTAAGTATAATTTGTTTAATTTTTGAAACTTTTGTCTTACAGCTGTAATTGTCCTAATCTAGATTCCATCCTTACGCCTTCGTCCCGGCTATTTTCGAACCTTCTGTTGTAGGCTTTCTTGCATCAAAAAAAAACATTTTCTCTAGGTTATTCCATAATAAAGTAGCGAGTAGCAATGAAAATTTAGTAAAATTTTACTCGGGATTGCTTTTCTAGTCCAAACTATTGTTGTGTATGAAATATATGACAGAAAGCAAGTATGTTCTTTTTTCTATTTCTTTAACGCTAAGAAGTGTGTTAGAAGCCACTTTAACTTCTGTAATCACCATAAGTTAGAAAGATAAGTTTATATTTCTTTCAATCATTGTTTTGCTTGTAAATAGTTTCGGCAGCATACAAGATTCTACTTTAGCCACTTTTCTCACTAAATCAAAGCCTGCCAGCAAAAGGCAGATAAAAACCACTATTTTTCAAAATAAATACTATTATATTTATATGTTTGTAGAAATATTAAGAAAAATCTTTCTAAATATGGATATTCAATCCTATAGATCATTTTTATACCGAAAATTACAGTGGATGGCGAGTTTAACTAAATAATCTAATTATGGTTTTACATAATATGTTTAATTTATTTATACATATATTTTATTAATATAACTTTTTTTTATCTTTCGAGATGCGCAAAAGTATAAAAGTGTACTTTTTATGGTCACTTTATGGATGTTACTTAAATTTTCTTTAGATAAAATAAAAATAATTGACAAACACTATACAGTATAAATATCGTTTAACTTATAAATACACATTTCTTAGACGCTATTAGCTTATCCATAAGTCTTTCTTTTTAATCATATTTTATATATTCAGTTTTCAATCTTTCAAAATCCACAATGCTACAAAAAATTGTATTTTTATCTGATTTTAAAGAAGCTGTATAAGCTGCTTTCTAAAAGGGAAAATTTCCTCATGAACAAGAAATATCAAAACATTTTAAGACACTTTTAATCCTCCATAATAAAGTAAATGTAATTTAAGAAATGGAATTTTATTTTATTCCTTGTTCAAAAATTCTATTTTTAAAAGAAAAAAGGCAAAATAATTTAAAATATAATTTATTGCGAATATTAAAGTAATCGTTAAAACTTTCATATATTTTGGTATTTTTATAAAAACAAATAGTTCATAGTATTTTTAGTATTTTTAAAATTAACACACAAACATCAAACAGATTTTCTTCGAAGAAGGTAAGGATTAATTTGTATCCGGAATACAAAATCCTGAAAAATAATAACCAATTATCTTTCATTTAAGAACGTAATATGCTTGTGATCCTAAATTACTTCAACGCGTTAAATTATTCTCAAGTTTCTCAGCTTTTGACTGGACTCAGTTCATTTTAATCACGTTTAATTCTCTTTTCTCTGCGATTTAAATGCGACGCGGAGAATTCTTTGAAAGCTTCCAGTTACTCGAGAATTTTACTATTCTCTAATTTAATTAAGTGCATGTTTGTTAATCATGCGCTTAAGTGAGCGGAGAAAGACCGCATTGAAAGATTTCTTTTTTAAGTAACATAAATACAAAAAAAAAATATATATATATAACTGTAAAAAAAGGAGAATCATATTTAGAGACATCGTTTTTTCAGTTTCATTAATGGTTGAATTTAAAGAGAAAACGGATTTAAAATAACTACACGGAATGTTATTAATCAAGAAGGACATAAATCGTAAAGAAATGGTTTATTGAATCGTAAATGATTATTCCGTTTTCTGTTATTTCAGTTAACTAATTACTTCTTTCCTTTTAAATTTTAAGCATATACAATTACAAAAATTTTATTAATGCAATTGAAGGTTTTTTTCTATTATTTCAAAGTTGTCAAGTTATGAACTGCATATACTAA
The DNA here is from genome assembly GCA_949128135.1 of Parasteatoda lunata. Lineage (NCBI taxonomy): Eukaryota > Metazoa > Arthropoda > Arachnida > Araneae > Theridiidae > Parasteatoda > Parasteatoda lunata. The sequence goes on from OX421980.1 coordinate 41,422,389, forward strand.
GCATCCAGACAAGTCAAATATAGTAGTAAATACTACTTATGTATATTATTTATCTAGTAATTGCACAGAAGTTTATCAAGAAAAATTATAAAGAAACATTATCTACAATTGTGAAAAAAAATTTGAAAACTTAAGGTTAAAAGTACCAGCACTCAGGATTCCAGTACTTTTTGTCGTAAAATCATTTTTTTTTGTATTTTATTTTCCTTTTCGTTTCCATTTTTACCAATAATTTTAACAATAATGTTTACTGAATTACAGTGGTTCAGTAAATACTACAGTAAAAATTCAGGTACGTCAGATTTTTTTCGTTCCATAAAATTTTACTGTATTGTTTCCGAAATATTTGTAAGGTGTGTTATTATTCATGTCTTAAAGCGCAAAAAATGTGTAATTCAAATGTGAAAGATTATTGTACTTTCTGTTGTTTAGGTTTTATTATTACTATTTTTAATTTAAATTAAACTGATATTCATTTACAAATATGCTATAAAATTTTTTTTTTCATTTCAAAGATAGGAAATTTGTCAAATGATGAATTGCGTATACTAAGCAGCCAGTTGAGTCAAATATTGTACAGAGGTAAGTGTGAAATTTATTTTTCTTAAGCAATGATAATTTTAAGTTAAAGATTGAAAAGAAACAATTACTGTGATTTTAAATTTAATATAATAGTTTTCGAGACAAATTAATAAATGTTTACGTTTTCTATATAAATGTTATAGAAAATAACTTACAGAAAGTGTGCACAAAAAATTTAATGTTTAGATAATTGTAAAACCAACAAATGCAAAATTTCTGCATTTTTATTTCATACACAAATAATAATTTAATTAACATAACAAAGAATCAAAGCACTTTCACTAACCAAGGTTCAATTGAAATTTCGTTTCATAAAATTATTGTTATAAAGCACGGCAAATTAAAATTATCAATTTCTTCCATTTCAAAATTACGCTACATTTCTCTTAAATTTATAGTTTTCTATGAATTTCTAAGAATTTCTTAAAAATGTAAATATTTTTAAACCATTCTAATAAAATTTATATTTTTAACCATTTTAATAAAATTACCAGTGGTATTATTAGCAATACCAATGATATAAGATGAAAATGAAATGAAAATTACAAAATACAGCTTTAATAGTTATTTGAATAAAGTTAATTTCTTTAGTTGAATTTTCTAAAGTTATGTAATTAAATAAACAAACTCTAATTTGACTTTATTTCCTAACTATCATAAGACATTTTTCCCTTTATTTATTCTTAATAATTGTTATCTGGTCTTTCTTCTATGGGAAAACTAAATTTTAATTAGCTGTTTCCTTCGAACAAATAAGACGTGAAATAAAATTATTTTTTTATTTCATATTAAAATCTTCTGATATAATATTTACAAACAATTAAAATTATTAATTACAATCCTTAAAACAATAAGAAAAATTACTTTATTCTGCTATATAATATTTCATCACAATAGAATATGTCATTATTTTCCTTTTTCTTGAAATAGTGTTAAAATTATTTTACATTACTAATTGAATTATCCCTATTGTGAAAGCTGCTCATATCTCAATAGGAAACTATTTTGAAACAATTAGTACAATTAATGATATTAAGAAATTTAAGATTGAGGGTAAATTTTTAGTATTGCCACTAAGGAAATATTCCAAAAATAATTAGAGTAAATTCATTTTAAAAGTCATAAAGCAAAATAAGAACCATTTTGAGGTTTTGTAATCATCGCTATGGCTGGAAAACGGAATGAACAACACATATGATAAGCCATACGTAAAGAATGCATGCAAAAGTCATAAAATTGATGCCAACTGAATTGTCCATGAAACAAATCAAACAAACAGAAAACTATTACTTACATGAAATTATGTGTAACTTACATGAAAATGTGTTTTACTTACATGAAAATGTGTTTTACTTACATGAAAATGTGTGTGTTTAGAGATTTACTATACAGAGATACAAGGACAAAAAATTAAATTCTTAGAATTAATTGGAATAGAAAATTGTCTGTGAACTGGAACACAAAAGAAAAAATATATATTTGCCTATTTTACGTAAAACTAATATAAATATTCATACCTCTTTGAGAAGTAAATACAGATTTTTAACTCTAAGTAAAATATTAAGTATTTAAAGTAAGATATATAATAATATGGCTTTTGTTAAGTTATTGACTAATTATAAATAGATTGTGCTTAACAGATTTTTTAAATTTGTTCAGTAAAACAGAATGCGTAAATAGTAATGTGAGCAACAGAATGCGTGAATATTTTATATAAAACTGTCTGAATTAACAATTAATATACTTCTTATTTAACCCTTAATGGCTCAGTATTAAATTCACTTACAACCAATCATAAGAATAATATAATAATAAAATATTATTATTATAAATTATTATAATAAATGCTTAATTTAATGGCTTTTATGTAAAAATTGTTTACTGCTTTTTAAAATTAATAAGACAATTCTTAAAAAAGTTGCTATAGTGAAAGCGTTATATAAGAAACCGTACTAGAAAACGTTTTATAATTTTTCACTTAATAAAATTAAAATATTAAAAAATTGTTAAAATTTGAAGAAAAAAAAGTAGATTCATATATAAATCCAGCTTAAACTGCCAATACACAGTGCAGAAAAAAAAAACATTTCTTGCAATATCTTAAAACTTCTTATAATTGTGAAATTATTTAAGTTTCTAAACGCATTTATCTTAAGAATTAAACATTTGAAACTCAGTTACATTAATATATATTGTCAGCTAGGTAATCATATTTAATCGTTAAGTTATATATATAATTGCATCGTCAAATGAAAATATTTCTCTTTTAGATATTGAGAATTTTAAATTAAAAATTGTTTTTTTTTAACATAAAACAATAATAACGATCGTTCCCTGATTTAATTTTTTGACAACCCATGATCAAACTAGCTACTGTGTTTTGCCTTTTTTTTATTTTTTTTTTTTTTATTCGATAAGTTCGGAAGATTTATCAAGTTAACTAATGACAAAATAAACACGTGTTTTTGACAGACTCAGTGAAATTAAGGAAGGCTCTTATGTTTATCTTAAGGGTATCAAGTTAATAAATGTCATGACCCATAAGAAAATTATTAACGTTTTATTTTCTGGAAGAATAAAAAAAATAAGCTTTTCCTAAAGTTTGTTAATCTATTTAGGCAACTTCCTTTTGTTGGTGAAGTTTTCAGCGTATATAAAATAACGAGGTTAGCCTATACAGCAAATCTCTTCGATTAGACGTTATTTTTAATTTTTACATATCGAAATATTTATTTACTAATTAACCATATACTTCTTTTTTATAATATTTTTTTCTTTCACTTATTAATCTTCGAAGGTTTCTCATTTTTTACACATAATTATCGAATTAGTCACAAAACTAATGTTTCGTTATTGTGAGAGGCAAATAATCTAACAAAAGCGCAGTTTTTATTATATTATCTGTACGAAATGTTACAAATAATGTAACAAAAATTGCAGGATAATCAGGTAAGAAATGTAATGCAAACGTTATTTTATGAATTACGTTATATATATATATATATATATATATATATATATATATATATATATATATATATATATATATATATATATATATATATATATATATATATATATTCCCAGACAAGCTGATTCTCTGGGTCTTGAAGTCGCCAGTGGGGGTTAAACCCTATTTCTTCACAATGACAATTCAGGGAGCTTATTTTTTTCGTATATGTTTGAAAATATGGCTAATCAGAATGTAATTTCAAAGAGTACAATATAATCCCATATATGTTGTATTTGAAATTATTTCAATTTGATGTTAATTTTACTTTTAGAGTAACATGTACATGTAAAACATGTAAAAGTTGGCGAAAACCTGTTTTTTATTTTAACACAGAGTTGTAAATATGTATTACAGTGCATATGGTTAGTTTATATTATTAGTTCAACTAACAAAAGTTATATTATTGTTAGTTGAGAAAATTATGCAGTGGGCATCTCTTTGACTTATAAAATATTCAAATAATATTCCAGTTCTGCCCAAAAAGTACCATAAAATATAGAGTAACTTTCATAAATAAATTTTTATACAAAAAATGAGTCATTTGCATCAATAATTGTACAATAAATTTGTTTTCTTTAAAATCATCAAATTAAGTAACAAAATCATATGAAAAAAACCACGCCTTTCACAAAATTTTTATGAAGTGACAAAAACTGGAGTGTATTATTGTAAAATTATTATTAAAATAGTAACTTATCATTATAATACATTCAGCAAATTAATGCACAACATTCAGTCTAGGCATTGTTATTCTATTAGAAATTTCTCGAAACAAATGGTTAAATAACAATTTATTTATTGTTATTTTACCATATTCAAACAAAACAGCCAATCCTAATTATGATAGTATTCAAACTGTTAACTGTGAGAGAAAAACCGTTTATTAATTGGTTTCACCTTATACGATTAAACAAACAGAGTTTCATCAGACCAATTAGGTCCGCCTAATGCAACCACTACTTACTACGCCTAATACAATACTAGTTACATATTATAGCCTAGAAGGCTAATCTGTCAATCTTGTGATTGACAGAACGGGGTATGAATCGCAGCATTGATTTCACTATATTTCTCCCATTTCCTTCAACAAATGAAGAGTTTCCAGCTTCTTGAACTCAAAATTTGTGCCTCTGGACTATTAGAATATGATACTTTCCTTCACTCATGGATGGCAGTGCCATAAAGCGTCTTAACACAAGAAAGTCTAATTAATCCCATCTCTTACAATAAGTGAAACACCCAGATAAACAAATTGAGCCATATGTTACGGGTTAATTGATAAAAAAAACGACTCAAACGCTACCTAACTCTAATGTTTATTACCTAACAAAAATCCTTGATCCACTGTCCAGTTAAATTTCGTTTTTATGGTTTTGAAACCATGCTTGTTGTAGATGGTTAAGAAACCGTATAATTTTGAACTAATGGTTGCATAACCATACTAGTTGAACACAGTTTCCAAACGATAAAAAACGTTCCTTACAGTGAATTTTACGGTTAATTTAAAAGACAGACTGTTGACTGTTATTTTACCGTAATTTTGGAGGGAAAATTCTAACCGTGTTTAAATTGAATCAATGATTGTTATACATTGTCAAATTAGTTTCATAAATGCAACACTTACCTTGTAATTAAGAAAAATATTCAATTGATTTCTCAAAAGGAATTTCATTATAGATATATTTAATATGCATTTTCTAAAATATTAAATACTGATTTGATGCATTAAAATTTTACTCACAAAGATTTTTTTATTGTTAGCGTGTTTGTAAAAAAGCTACGTTGCACTCATTACATTTAAACAAGATAACCTCTTGCTATTGGCTCTTTAAATTTTATCTTACTGATCAGTAATTATATAAATAATGTAAATCAATTTAAATATGTTTCAGAAGTTTTTGTTAGAATTAAATATGAAAAATAAACTAATAATTCAATTAAACGCATAGCAGAAGTAGCTGTCACGTAAACAATTCATTAAATACACAACAAAATATTTAAATTTTATTTTTGAAAAAGTGTAATCCTTCAGTACTTAAAATCATGAAAATAAAAGCTTTATTTAACTAATAGGATTAAAAGGACTTAACTCTCATAAGCTATTGATTTTCACTCATTTTCGTTTTTCTTAAAATAGTTTCGGGGATTTATTTTTATCAGATATGTACTTCTTCCGTACGCAAAAAATTAGCTGCAACAAATATTCAAATATAAATAATCTATGTTTTTTTTTTTTTTTTTTTTTTTTTTTTTTTTGCTAAGTTTAAAATGCATTGCACGTGCAACTTAGAATTGCATTTGATTAAAAACAATGTTATTTTACATCAGGAACTCTCTTCCGCGTATGGACTAATGAAAAAAAGCTACAAAAAATTAGGGATTTTAAAACTAGGGAAAATTAGGGATCTCGAACAATATATTTATAAGATAGCATTGATTATTCATTTTTTAGCAATAAAACTTTGAAGCATGTTAAACTATAATATTGTGTACATTTTCTATTATTCATTTAGTTTTCCTGAACCATATTATTTTGAAAATTTAATTCTTATTTGACCTAATTTAAAAATTATTCTGCTGCGCTGATTTTTTTACTGTTCAAGATGCTATTTTAATAAATCAATGTTAAAACCGAAATTTCCGTATATTAGTATGTATTAGTATTTTTCGTCTATTAGTACAGATCAAATTTAAAAAATGTAATAAATAATTTCAACTAAAGGTAGTAATGTTACTCATATTATTTACATATTCTCCAGTACATTCATATTGTTTGATTCAAATCCATTTATAAAAATATGCAAAACCAAATTTATAAAAATACTGTGACTTCTGTTGCAATAATTATGTTAAATGATAAACTCAACTTTTCAAGGAAATGAGATTAAAATATATGTGAACTAATGAATCCGAAGTTATTAAATTATTATTATTTCAAAATGAGTGATACACTTATATGATACAAAAATACTTCACTACATTAGTCATACATTTTGTACTAAATTTTTATGAAATTTATTAACCCAATAAAGTTATATAGTCTGAGGGTATTAAAAATGCTGTTTTGGGGTTTATTTCACCCATATTCACCCCTTATTTTGATTCTTATTTCATTTATTTATAACCTTTTATTATTTTATTTATTTATTACTCTGTATTTTCTTTATTTTAACTATACTTTTAAAGAATATTCTAAAATATGCATATCAAACTGAAATTTTCCCCGTAATTTTCTTTTGTTAATTTCATCCTACCATAAAGATTTTTTTCATTTCCACTTACATCAAATCAAACTGTTTTAAAAAGTTAGAAAAAAAGTTTTCAATGTAAAATGTTTTTTAACAGATTTTAAAATGTCATAGGAAAAATGATTTATTATATTTAAATGTTGGTAAAACAAGAAATTGATCATGTTTAATTCAAAACTACCTTTTTTACAAGCATAAAATTCTGATGCTTTCATAATTGCTCTCTATGTTGTTATGATTGTTTTCTATTTTTTCAGAGAGAGTCTAGACTATAACAATAAATATTGCTGTAACGTTAACAGTAGATATGTAAAAAAAAATTAAAAATTTCTAATATAAAATTTCTCTTGACGGATATAGCTCCTGAATCTATTCAAAATTTAATATTAATTAAAATTTGTTTTTTAACTTGTAACATCGGTATCTTTAAATATTAATCATAGTTTAATCATAGTAATCATACCTCATATGAATCTGAAACAATTTATCTTGACATTTGAAAATATAGATTAAAATTACAGAATGTTCATTATAATTAGACTTCTAATGGAATTAAAGTCGCAGAAAAGTATGGTATAAATCTCCTTAGACAACTTAAACATTTTATTCTATTAATTAAATGAGAAATAAACATATTTACAAAAGCCAAATCTTCAACTGGTTTTTTCTTGATTATTTTCATCTCATTACATGTCATCTTATTACATAAAATGATTCTAGAAGCTTTCAATTCTTAGATAATTTACCATTGAATTTTTCAGCAACTGCACAACTCATTAACAAATACTGCGAAGAGATGTCACGCCTTACGTAAATATTACAAGCAATAACTATGTCCGGATGATACAGAGTGCATTTATCATCATAAATAAAGCTTAAGATCGCAATAATTTAAAATTTTTATATTAAATTTTGATCAAACTGTTAGTTACTAGTAAGAAGAATAAAACAAGCCCCTTTTTCATATACATTGCTATTGTAAAATATGTCTGAGAGTGTAAATATTCAATAATAGATTATTTTTCTATTTTTAAATTCTGTGAACTGCCAGATGCACGGATATTGAATATATTGCTTTTTGAATATTTATAAAACAATACATTTAAAAAGTTTTCATGCTAAAGTTAGAGTTTTATTTACAAGAATGAACCAAGTAATATTTTTTTTTCTTTCCATAAAACTGAAATCCTTCACTACGAAGTAAAAATATGAATATTTATATTCCTACTTAGTGTCATCATTATTGCCCCCACAGTAAGTGTTATTTAATGTCTAGAAAGGAAAAAAGACTTTTTTTTTCTCAATTATAATTTAAAAACAAAAACTTAAGCTTGCCTTTTATTCCTAAAAAGTCTTTTTTAATTTAAATTATCGATAACATTTTAATATAAACATACTCCTTAAAAATGTAAGGATTATTAAAAGTATAAAAAACTTAAAATTGATTCCATATTCGATGTTAAAAGGATCTACTCAGAAAATATCTAAGAAAATACGAAATTTCTAAACTGATTTTTAAAAACGTCCAGCAGCAAGAGGAAAAATTAAAACAGAAGTTACGGAATAGAAGAAGGAATAAGAAGTTAGGAATTCAAACAATTTGAATTTTAACACTGAAGTTCACAATTTTATAAATTATATAGTCAAAAAAGATTTTAAATGTAAATTAGTGCATTAAACGTATATTATAAACATTTTCGTGACTCGTTTTATTATGCAAAAAGTATTTTATAAACTATTTCTAAGCTTCAATGCTAATTCAAATAGTAGGTCTTTAAAATGTAATAACATCTGCTTAACATACATTTAATTATCAAAATATATCGTATTTCAGATTAAAGTGTTTCAAACCAGTACTTACGTGCATTTTCAATTTACGCACATACACACACACACACACACACACATATATATATATATATATATATATATATATATATATATATATATATATATATATATATATATATATATACACAACTACCCAGATTAAATCGGCACTTTTTTTTCTTACTAAGTTCATTAATTTTTTCGAAAGTTCAAGCGTAAACATCTAAACTAAATTCATTTGAAGAATAACTATATTCTATTCCATTTAGGAATGCACTTTTAAAAACTCTAATATTATGCTAAATACATTTTCACACTCTTCTTAAAATTACTAAAATAATTTCTTAAAGAAAATACATAAACCATAACTAGTCTAACTCAAATAACTATTTCAAGTATAACTTTTAAAAAGGTAATTTAAACAGTTAATTTGCATTTTTATCGAGTAAGTGTTAAATGTAGAGTTTGAGGAAATTGCTGAACCAAAATTAACTCATCAAAGCAAGTCATTACAAGCACCTAAAAGTTCTCAAATGTTCTGCCATTTAAAATGACTCTAATTCAAAGCGCTGAAAAACCATCCACCATGAATGACTAACTCTGTAATGAATACCAATGATTAGAAGCCTCTTGCTGTTGAATAATTAAGCTCCGACTCAAGGATTAACGATGTCATGTTAATTTCTTTGATGATTAGTCCCCGTTGTGACCCTTTTATGGTCGTCGTGCTAAGTACTCACGTGTTTTGATTACTATTTGAGTGAAACATGATCTGTCAATGGGCACAAGTTTGTAGACGTATGCAAATAAATGTTTCACAATGTTAACACGCACAAAAAATTTATCACGCATGACTTTTAAGGATAACCTCATGAAGTTATCCAATTTCCCACACTCATTTTAAATTCTATGTCCTTACTGTTATTAACGCAACATACTTTATTTTTGTTCCACTTAAAAGATACTTGTTGTATTCCTTTAATGCATCCTTATGTGATGCATTATCCCAAATTAATACTGTTTTTGTTTGTTTGTTTTAACAATTTTTTAGCTATATATATTTTTTATCACTTTTGTTTCTTATTGCTAAATTGTTTCGAAATAAAGAAAAAATTATTTTTTAAATCGAATTACATTTTTCTCAAAACTAAACGTGTACATTTATTATACAGGGTGTTCCAAAATTCTCTTAAAATAAACAAGATATTTATATTCTGTCTTTTGCATGTATTACTGCAACTAATAAAGTTTTGTTTAGTACACTTCAACATGCGCACCATTGGTGGCCCTAAGCACTTCCAGTCTGTAATCAATTTCAAGCCAGGTATTGTAAAGATAATTTTGGAACACCCTGTATAATTTATACACTCACCTAATTTATATTTTTTTCTAAATTCAGTGAACTAATATTTATCCAACAATACATTTCTTAAACTCAACATCTTTATTAGCAGAGAAAATATTAATAATTCTTTGTCAACATTTGGAGAAAACTCATCAGAATCCATTTTTAAACATTATTAAATTCACTGACTTTATACATCTTTATGGTATCATGATTGCAGATGGAAGAAGTTCTTGAATTGAAAAATATTTTATAGTAATAAACATTTTCAATCTCTCATTGAAAATTATTTTGAAATTAGGGTGAAATTTCTGTTCGGTATATTTTTAAACTAGGTTACATTTATTGAACATTGAATGCAATTTAATGATCTGATTGATCTAAATATTGATTACAAGTCAACAAATTATTATCTCCATACCATTGTCAAAAAATCCAAATTTTATTTTATAAGTATAAATCCTTCCAATTCAACCAACACATTTTATTCATTGATCATTTCAAACTAATCTCATATTTTATGCTATATAAGAAACTAGTGAAACAATATTTTTTCTACTATATTTCAAATCAGTTTTCTTCTCAGCATAGACGCAATGAATGATTTTATGTCAACATTATCAGAGCATCAGTCCAAAACCACTCATAAATATTATTTCATATTTTAATATAAATTTTTTAATAATAAACCTTTTCAAATAGTATAATTTAGCACAGAAATTTATTTAAAAATAAAGTTGAAATTTTTAAACTCTAAATTTTAATCTAAACTGTCATTATTCTCAACAAGCAATGTAATTTATTGATTTGAAATGTATTGAATAATGATTATAAATCACTTAATTATTTTACTCACATAATCAATAAGTCTAAATGTAATTTCCACTAAATTAAATCAGCGCATTTTCTTCATAATTTATTTCAAACTAATCTGTTGTTTTATTTTATATCAGAAATACAGGGAATCAATATTTATTCAACTACATACTATTTTAGCTCTGAAAACATTAAAGATTCTATGTAAACATTTTAAGAAAATTTATCCAAAGCCACTCATAAATGTAATTAAATTCATATACGTTATACATCGTGGAGATCACAATCAAGATCGCAAACAAAATAAGGCTTTGAATTGGATTTTTTTTTTCTAATTAATGATAAACTTTTTCAAATAGTATAATTTATCTTAAAAAATCATATATAAATAAAGCTGCATTTTCTCATCATGTATATTTTTAAACCAAGCTGCATTTTTTAAACAATCCTTGTAATTTATTGATCTGAAACGTGTTAAATAATGATCACTAAACTATTATCTTCGTATCATATTCAAAACATATAAATGTCATTTCCAGAAAATTCAGTGATTACATTTTCTTCATTATCTATTTCGAACTTATCTAAGGTTTTATGTCATATCAGAAAACTAATGAAACAGTATTTATTCAACTATATGTTATTTTAGCCCAGCTCCATTTTCAGCACAGAAAACATTAATGATTCTGTGTCAACATTTTAAGAAAATCCATCCAAAACCATGCGTAAATGTTATTAAATTCAGATACGTTATACATCTTTGTAAAATGAAGATCGCAAATGGAAGAAGCCTTGAAAGGACCTTTTGGTTTCTAATAATAAACCTTTTCAAATAGTACAAAGAAAATTATTTAAAAATAAAACTGAAATTTATCATCTGTATATTTTTAACCTAAACTGCAACAATCAACGTAATTTATTGATCTGAAATGTGTTAAATAATGATTAAAAATCCTCATATCATGATCAAAAAAATCTAAATGTATTTTCTTCAAGTTCAACCATCACAATTTCTTCCTTATTTTTTTCAAACTAATCTTATGTTTTATTCTATATCCGAAAACCAGTAAAACAATATTTATTCAACTACATATTATTTTAGCTCAGCTCCCTTGTTAGCACAGAAAACATTAATGATTCTGTGTCAACATTTTAAGAAAATCCATCCAAAACCGTTCGTAAATGTTATTAAATTCAGATACGTTATACATCTTTGTGGAATCAAGATAGCAGGCGGGAGAAGGCCTTGTTTACCCGTCACTACGATGTTTAAATATCCTTCCAATTTGTATTGAATCGTGGATTAGGAGTGTTGGTGAGCTAGGCCATTCTAGACAAGATTTAGGCGGGAACCGTTCACTCATGTTTGACGAGATTCTAAATAGGTTTGTAATATCGAATTTGTTTTCACTCAATTTGCGAGATATCTATTGATCAAATGTCTTTTAAAAGTACTTTGCTTTTAAATTGATCATCAATTCAGTGTTTAACCTGAACAAAAAGTACATAACTCATTAACATGCAATCGCATAATGACATGAATTATTAGTGCTGCTTCTGTTCTAAATTAAGGATGATTTATTCATGAAATGATCAATGGCTTTACGTTTAATGATAAATGGTTTTGTTTCTTAACTTTTGAAATTATTTTAAGAATGTTCAAAAGTCTTTTTTTCACCTAAATGAGTTAAAAAATGATGAATTTAGCTGTAGCGCATTTGGAAAGTAGATAGATTGTGCATTTAATGTCTTATGAAAATTAATCATCCATAAGCAGAAAAATTATAAGATGCAAAAATTTCAATGAAACATGCCTGTTAACTTTTTACCATAATTTTGAATGTATTTTCTATACTTTGTACTAATTTAAGATAAAAGTGTCTAAACTATTGCAAAATAAGAATATCAATACAAATTATTATCTTAAATGCAACAAAATGATCATGAATTGGTGTATAAACCATAAAATAGTTTTTAAAAAAGTATTTGAAATTTTTCATGCTTCCACAAAATTTGAATTAACTTATCAGGAACTTTTTAACAAGAACAAATTTAATTATTCACAACTATCGTAGTCAAACTCCTGTATTCATCACTAGAATACAATTTAAAATAAAATTTTTATATAATCAAGAATAAAATTTTTAATGTGAAGAGTCTGTTTAAATATCCACTAATGATTAAAAAGTAGTTATAAAGTGTTCATGTCATGCTTGATGTATTGCAGTTTTAAATTTATACATGTGTAATATAAACTATCGGCCTTGATGTATTTTCTTTGATAATTTTCCAATTTTAGATGCAAAGTAATTTTTTGAAGCATTATTTTGCATTTATAGTACTAAGTCAATGGTGTTTGGTGCAAGTTGCTATTATTTTCGTAGCTTCATTTCAAAAGAAGAGTTAATAAAATGGGAAAAATTTTATTATTTTACAGTTCTCTAGTGTTTCTGTTTCTATCCGTGTTTGCGTTTTTTATTGTTATACTAGCATCTCTCCGTCATTAGAAATAAAACATATTATTTTATTGTTTCATTTTTTTCTTTTCATTTCTTTAAAAAAAAATCCTTTTTTATATTAACTTTTATTTTGAAATTAATGATTTAAAGTTTCTGAAGCATAAACGTTTGATCAATCATTGAGCGAAACAAACTAAGAAATATATATATATATATATATATATATATATATATATATATATATATATATATATATACATACCAGTTTATTTGCCAGATGGAACTCTGAAACATCATTCCATTATTTGAAAAACCATTTATATCCCCATATTAGCTTCACCACTACAATTATGGTAATTATTTGCCGCACAAGCATTTATCAAAAATCTTATTAACATTATTAAAGTTCGTAGTAACGTCCCTAAAGAAGCTACAGTTCTATTTAAGCACTAGGCTTTGTGTTATGTATACTGACGCAAAAATGTTTTATTTTTTTGGTTTACTTATAAATTCTCTACTTTTTAAGAAAATTGAAAACTTTCTGCAAACAATTAAAAATTCCTTGTAACAAATAATTTTTAATAGTTATATATATTTATTTTTATAATTTTAATTAATAATCGACGGAAAAATTTTAAATTTTAAGATATTATAATATTATTGTTATTATAGATATATTAAACATATTTTTACACCATTTTAACAAATGTAATTTTAAATTTCAAAATTCAAAATTTTAACGAAATCTGACGAATAGGAATTAGAATTAAATTTTAAGTATACGCTGCTTCTATTTTTAAATTTGACATGCCAGAATTTATTTAACTAATTATTACCAATGTATTATTAACATTTGCAATGTATAACTTTTTTTAACATAATTTTAAAGAATGTATTTTTACATGGTAAAACAAACTTTTTTTTAGCAAAATCGGTATAGTAGTTCTTAAAAAAATAAAATTACGATTTTTTTCAAAATTTCATTTCTCAGAAACTACTCTACCGATTTCACTCATATTTTTTTATTCTGCCAGTTAAAATTGCATTCTTTAAAATGATGTGAAAAACTGTATACCTTATAATTCAAATTTTTTCGATTATTATTAAATAAAATAATAAAAAACATCAAATATGTACTAAAAGTTAAATTTTGCTGGATTCTCTAGATGAACGAATTTTATAACTGTGTGCAAAAATGTTTGAATTCGATTAAAAGTTTCTTGAGATATGACACAAAAAGCAAAATTAACATTAAAGGGGTCTAAACTTTATATCGCTCTCATGACGGAACTATTGGGTACATTTTTTCCAGATTTCGACTATCCTCTATATTTTGGGGGTCAGAAATCCGAATAGGTGAGAAAAGACGAATCAGAATAAGTTAGCTTTTATGTCTGATTTCGTATTTTAAAATATCGTCTATATTAGTTCATATTTGATGCCACCCCCTCGAACCATTGAGATTGAGTCCTAAAACATGAAGATCCAATCATTAGATCAAACGTTATTAAGGGAGGTTCATTTTTTATTTTGCACATTGTGCATTACCCTAATCTGACATAAAAGCAACATTTGGACTTCAAGCCACTCTGCAAAGAGTGTTTTTAAGCGTCATATCTGAATTTATTTATCTCATAAAATATTGCATAATATGAGGAGTGCAATACTTTTGAAAGAAAGGAGAATATTTTATTTAAAAAATAAATGCACCGACATTGATAATACATCTGGAATAAAGACGCAATTTTACGATTCTAGTTTTCGATTACAGAAAGGCAGACCCCAGTGTTTTCTTTTAACAGAAACTAAAAGGAGAACAAAAGTCTGAATTGCTCTAGTCTCTAATGGAAAATGCTTGTCAAGTTTTGAAAGAACCTCTCCCCTTTTTTTTTCTATCTTGCTTCTGGTTTCAAAATGCATTAGATGATCTGGATTTAAGCGCTGAAGTTTCTCTTTAAAAGTTTGTGCTCACTTAAACTGTGGGAATCGAACTTAACACCCACTATTTGCACTGCGTTGAAGTAAGGGTTGAAATTGTGTACTTAGCATACTAATATATTCCACTCAATCATTTGATGAGGTCCTCCTGTATTTACCTGTTTAGTACAGAGAGTATACTTTGCGGTATAATTTATTCGCGGGGTAATTTTTATTTTGAAAAACGAAGTGAACAAATTAATGTTTTTACAGAGTAAGGATTTAGTTTATTTTCAAAATACTTCCTCTAAGTCTGCAGTGTACCGAGTTTTAAGACTGTTTGATACTTAAACTCAACTCTTTTAGAAAACTCATTGCAAAATTACAAAGTAATCATTTATGCTTAAAGAACTTGAAGTGCTTAAGATGAGTAAAAGAGGATTTTAAATTTTAAAATGCAAATTTTTAATTTTAAAAAAAAGTATAAGACGATGTCTGCAAATGAAAATATAAGCAAAATGCTTTTACAACCTCTGTGACATAACCCCATTTGAAGTGCTTAATTGACATTTAAAAAAATATATAAATTTCGTGGAGAAAAAGCTAATTATAGTATTATTTAATTTGTTAAAAAATTATTATTATTTAACTATACAGATCGCACGAGATGAAGATATTATAAGACAGCCTATGCTTTTTCAACAATCAAAACTCCTGCCAAGGGCACATTACAAGTTCTTTTATTTAAAAAGAGTGAAAGAAAATGCAAATGTGCTTGAGAAATATCACAAAAGTATAATGTAATACATAAGAGCTGCAATAGAAAAGTGGTTAAGACACTAAGTTCTCCTTGTACGACCAGAATCCTATTCGAGTTGGTAGCTTGTAACCTAGACAGCTACAGATCGAAGCATATCAAATCCCCGTCCCGTCCCCGTTAGGGGACATCCGGAGAATTCTGTAGACTTTAAGTGCGCGCTCGTTGACCTCTCAGCAAAAGAAAGAGAGGATTAAAAAAGGTAGGCTTGGTGGCGATCCATGGCAACACGTCGGAAATATGGGCAAGGGAGGCAGAAGCAACTCCAGGGAAAACCGTGGTTGATGTAGGTTGGGCACCACGCGCGCAGAGCAGGGACCTCACAGATCGAAGGATAACAGCTAGTCAGCGGGAAATGCTCAATATGTTAATATCATTATAAAGTCAGTCACTGCTTGACCCTCCGACCCTCTTTTGAACTGGTTGTTGAGAAAGCTCTAATTACTCTTTATATATATATATATATATATATATATATATATATATATATACAATAAGAGTTGGTGCACCATCCGGAAAGTAAGGACAGTCATTTTTGTGAAACTCATTTTGATCTTCTTGCTACCCACGATGCAGTACTCAACAACTCAACAATGCCCTGCTGATGATACAAAACTACTTTTAAGACTGTGATGAGGTCAGTGACTAAACCGGTGCTGAATGGTCATCAACATGGGCGCCCATAGGGGAGGGCCGAAGGGGCCCGGGCCCCTCCCTAGAAAATATATGCGTAATGAAACATATGCGTATTTGATTAATCATGTATAATTAAAAGTGAAATTAATTTAAATTAATTAGTTATTCAGCTAATTAAGTCAAAAATATTTAAATAGATAAAATTTCCTTTCATTAATTTTTTAATTCATTAAGCTATATGTCGTTTTCTCTCATGAGCCCCCTCTCTCCCCTAAATTCAAACATATGGGCGCCCCTGGTCATCAACGTTAACTACTGCTGAAAATATGACACGTCTGACTGAGCACTTGAACTCAGACCGTCATATGAGCATTGCTCTTAATCGCCCAGACACTAAACGTTTCAAAAAGTATCAATTACGAAAATACAACGAGTAAATGAAAAAATGTGCAAAGAATTTCTTAGCAGTCCTACCGTCTTGATGTTGCTCCGCAGACTTCTCTTTGTTCCTGGACTTCGCGAAAGTACATCATTTATGTTGATAAAGTAGAGGAGACGAATGTTGCAAGGTTCTTAAAAACCTTCCGCAAAACAACAATCATAATGATAAGATGCCTAAAAATTACTCTACAAGCTATGTTTCAGTAAAAAAGAGTACATTTTGTAACTCTTTAAAGGGTTTCTCCGGTAACAATTTATTAAACTTTACGTTTTGAACAAACCATGTATTCTTATCATAAGATCAAAATTAATGAAATTGTTTCTTTTTTATACTTTTTCGGACTGTAAAGAGGTATCTAAATTGTTTTTTGTAAAAAATCTTTTCATGATTTCTTCAAAGGACATGTGTATTTTTAATTTGCATGGTCGTGGTGTTTTGTTCGTAAATTATAATAATAATTCTTGTATACGATGTTGAAAAATTTCATTATTCTATAGCCTTATAAATATGTTTATGAATATAGATTTGTGAGTGGAAATTAAAGGATAGGATGGGAAATGGTTAGGTGGAATAGGTATTGATATTACTATATCATAAAATAAATGTTAGTTCTCAGAACAGAGTTTATTTTGCTCATTTTAGCAGAAATCGCGTGTTAAGGGATTTGTAATATGAATTTACATGAATAATCAAAATCATTAGGTATTTACTTTCAGAGTATATACCAACTGATACTGCATGATATTGACAACAGCTAATTATCTTACTTAAAAAATAATAACTTACTACTAAAAATAAACAGACATAATCTAGAAAAATTCTCCTATTCAAATTTGGAAAAAAAAAATATTTAATAATCTAGATAAAACAGGTTTTCATGTACTCAAAAAGGGGAAAAAGGCTATTTTGCTAATCTATTTCTATTTGCAAAATTTAGTACTTATCAAAACTACAGCAAAAATAAAGCAATTTAAGTTTTACAACGATTGCTTAATAATGACATTATATATAATAATTCATCCACACTCAAAAATCAATCTCCAAAATTTTAAGATTATGATTATAAGTTAAAGTACCTTATATATTCACGAGATCATATCGCTATTCAACTTGCAAAGAACAAAATGAAACCTATTTAAGAGGTAGCTTTTCATGGCTCATTAGTAACTATAGTTGGAATAAAAAAAACATCCAAATACGAAAATGTCATGCCTTGATCTCTTCAAGAGTGCTTTGGCCTCTTTTTCCATTTTACACCTCAAAGAACCCCCTCCTAAGATATCTAGAAGTCAAACTCTTCTGTAAAAGATGAGCGACGAGAAAAGCGTATCCTCGTAAACGGGTTGGAAGGTTACCCCCCACACGACCTTTTACATAACTGGTGCAAATAGATCTCAACGAACATCTCTTCAGATAGCTAGTTCTAAAGACGATTGGAAAGGTTTGAAGTTTAAAAATGATTTCATCGAATTCTAAATTGAACCTGATGCCCAAAATCGAGTCGAGAAAGTATCGATCTAAATGTAAACATTAAGTCTCTTTATAACTCTATACTAAAAGCTGAATCTAGCTGATATGTCATTTTCCGATAGGTTCAACTTTAAAGTTTGATCTGGGAAAATGCGATAACCAATCAGCCATCGTAAAAGACTGGTTGAACTCGGTATAAAATTTAGTCCTTTCGGTGCGTGTCGAAAATGTTTCACAAAAAAAAAAGGATATGCGACGTAGCATGCGAAATGGAGGAGACCAATAAGTTATTTGTGCACGTATATCTTTTCTGCGTGTACAAAAAATTCTCGAGTGTGTTTATGTGTGTGTTAGACGTTTTCCGATCCATTTACATATAAATCGATTTTTGCTTTCTGGGAAATTTTGTTGTACTTTTACTTCCTTGGCCTCTGATAAAGAATATTATTTCAAAAGAATGTTGGCGAAATCTGTCTCGAAAAGCATGGCACTGGGATCTAAACGTTAAAAGAAATATGTGACGATTTAGCCAGAAGGATAGCATAAGGCCTCCAACGTGCAGGATGCCAAGAAAAAATAAAGTTCCAGATGGGATTTTTTCCCTTGCTTTATTTTTTCCATTTTTTCCCCTTTCCGTTTCATCCTCTTCACCGGAGATCTGAATTTCAAAATTTCCAGCATGTCGTTTGTGAAGGACAAGGGTAAGGGGTGACGGGAGAAATATATATATGACATGAGCTTGTGTCCCAGGTTTATTCATCGATTTTTATTGAAAAACTCATGGCAACAAAAATCCACCGTTTCATTTTATAATGTTTGAAAGTACTACAAAAACTTGTAATGAGCATAATACATTTGATTTAAGTACTTGACTTTTGGATTTCTTCTTACTATTCTCTTCAACAAAAAAATTTTACATTTTATTCTTTTAGAAGCCTCTTATTCTTAATGGTGTTTAGAAAAATATTTTTTATTTATTTTTATAAAAAAAGTCTAAAAAAAATAGTTTTTTTATGTTTAATTTTTTTTCACTTCTAATGCATTTGGTTTGCATAATGTGATCCTGAAATTATTTTGAACTCGGCAGCTTAAATTGATATTTTAATTTTTTCTAAATTTACTTACAATCATTTATTTTATGTAAAATGAATTTTTTAGAATTTTTTTGGTTTAAAGGGAGTTACCAGCATTTTGGAAAATATGATATTAATGAATTAATAGTTTGGTCGTAGGTTTTAATTCCTTAATTTTAGTATCACTTTTTGCGTATTTCGCCTTATCTCTTGATTTCAAGCGTATTCACAATTTTATTTTGCAAACATTTATAAGTCTCATTTAGCCAATCACAATTTAATGTGAAATATTATTTTTTTTCATAAACATTTATTATTTTTACTATTAATTTCATTATGTTCAAAACATATTTGAATTCTAAGATTTTCAGTGTTTTAGCCTATTGGAAACCAAGTAATTTTTTAAATGGAAAAACAAAAATATAAATGAAACCAACCAAATGATTTTCGAGCAATAAAATTTCAGAGAAATCAAATTTTTTAGTTATATTTCTCAAGAACTACTAACCAAATGTTTTCTATCCAAAAAATTCTATCCAAATGTTTAATTCGATCATTTAAAATTATGATTCAAATAAAGTAAAACTTTTTTTTCCCTTCCGAAAAAATTTTACATCATTAAATTAGATAATTAAAAATAGTAAATAAGTATAATATATATTTATATGGAATTATCTTTAGATAACTCCATGTGGAGATAATTCCATTCTTATTATTATGGGCAAGAAGTTTAAAGTGATAAACAAAAAGTGAATTATCCTTAATGGTTCCAAACTTCTGAAAAAACTAATTAACTATTTTACGGTTATCTCTCATATTTTGATGGTCAAGAATTTGAATTAATAATTAAATAATTTGAATAAATCAAACAAAATTTATTCAAAGAAAGTATGTTTTTTTTTCTTTTTTTGGTTCCGTAGCTTATTTTTTCTTATGAAGAACTTACGTTGCGCATTATCGTCTCACGAATTCATTAGCATACTTACCACTTTGTTGACTGGCAAAACTATATCATGCCAACGGCTATTATTTTTGATACACCAAGCGCAACGCTTTTTGAGTAAGCACTATGGACAAAAATTTTGCAATACTCTATATCACCCTGGATTTCATAAATTGAAATAGATAATGCAAATGCAATGACGGATTTACTGGTTTTCAGTAAACAACAATTTGGCACGAAAAAACGAGTTAACTCGTTACTGGTCACCAATGTATAAATGGTAGATCTTCTAACTATTAAGATAATATGTCCCGATCACTAAATATGTGGAATTCGTAGTCATTTGATCTATATACGCATAAAAATCCAATCTTTGGATCAAAAGTTATTAAGGTGTACCGTTTTTAACTTTGTGTACAGTACAACTGAAATAGACATGTGGAACTCATAGTTTTCTAAATGAAAAGGATATACTCTTTCTTTGCATTCTAAAAATATTAAAAAATAAATTCATTTTCTGACTGGTATATTAATAAATACTGTGAAAATGCTTTGGTATTTGTGATGTTTTGTTTTTCAGTGTGAACACCTTTAGCCTGAAGCAAATAAATTTCTTTTCTTAATTAACACTTAAATAATAATTTCAGCATATGTTTGAACTGTTGTTAAAAGATAACTAAACTATGTTTTAAGTTTAACCATGAATATGCTCTTACTAATGTAATTTATAACTGTGAAATAAATGCAAATTTATAAGCAATTCCTTTCTATACTTTTACTCACTGTTTAAAAAATGTATATTCTTGTTCCCGATATTAAAATTCCACAAACAGATGAGAGTGGTTTTTCTTCAAGCATTTCATTGCTTTTGTTTTGAAGAAAAACTGCTTCCAATCCCCTAAAGGGGAATTAGATTAAAAAAAAATTGTGAAATAGAAAATGCTGGATGTGGCATTTCTTTCAAGCTTTCGGATCAAAAATAAATTCTTCTTGTTGAATAATACCTCGATAAGGTTTTTATTTGAATATAATTCGTTTTTACCACATCCGATTTTTGAAGGAGCTAACACAATCCCTATGAAAATAAAATTAATACTTCACAAAGTAGAGTAATTCTTAAAATTTTATTGAATTTTTATAAAAGCAGAAAAATTTAATTAAATCTTGGCTGGAACAACTGTATTACGTTTTGTGAATTTTTTTTTTTGTGTGATTTTATTAGTTTTTAGTTTTTAATGGAATATTTTTTTCAAAAGCTACACATTCTGTATCACAATTTAATTTTTCCTGTGAATCGCTTACATTACACAACTATTATGGAAGCAAAATATTATCATTAGCCGGTTTTTTTCAAAAATTGAATTCTTCATTGGAAATTTTTCCGGAGTTTTTGGAAAAATTTTAATTTTTCATTGGGTCTTCTCCATTAATTTATAGTTATTTAAAGCAGACTGGATATAATTATTTAGATTATTTTGACTGTTTAGGTATACTTCACGAAGTTTGAAGATTGAAATCACTATCTTGATCATAAGTTAATTCTTGTTCAATCAAATTTCCTGTAAAAGAATTCACTAATTTTATACTTTCTTCTAAATTTGCACTGAGAAAAATGTATGATCAAAACTAATTAAAAACTAAACTCAGCGGCACGACAGCCCAAAGAGGGCCAAGGCCTACTGTGCCCATCTCAGTTTTCTTGACCTTGGGCTCTGGGGTGCAGAAGCAGATGTTCCGGTCAGGTGGTCAGCCGAACGCGGAACCCCCAGTGTTTAGTTCCCAAGTATGCTTGCTACTCATTTATCAACCCACTGAAGGGATGAAAGGCTGAGTCGACCTTGCCCGGCCCGTGGATCGAACCAGGGACCTGTGGCACGACAGCGCGAAGCGCTACCGCTCAGCCACCGGGCGTCCAGAACTAATTAAATAGGGTAAAATTTACCTTGTTTCTGGATCTATGAAAACACCAAAAAGCTAGGTAATTTTTACCATGGCACTGATTTGGTAAAAATAACTAATGATTTTGGTAAAAATAACAATAAAATATGGTCTTATAACATGTGATAAAATCTGGTAAATGTGGCAAAATTTGATAATTTTATGATGCATAATATCAGGCGTAAATACCATTTCTTCAATTTAATTTACTTCTTAGTTTTGTGTTCCTTACTAAATGTGGGGTTATAGAAACTGTATTTTTGAACTCTATAATTTTCCGTAAACCATATAACTGGGAAATAAATACTAAGGAAATGATTTCGATGTCATATATTGTAATTTTACCAACCAAAATCAAAGTTTTAATATTTGATGATTTCTTTCAAACACATTTTATTAAATGGCTTATTCAGAACAACAAATGCAATATGCAGTATGAATTCTATATTTCATAAAATCTCGAATATTTGCTGTATTGCTCATAAATCAGCTATATAGTCAAAGTTAGACATTAATAAAAAAAAACTAATCAAACATGGGTGTATAATCATTCTTGCAAAATTAAATTCTATTGATAGCGACACTACGAGAATTCTTTTAAAATTCAATTAGCTAATTTTAATGAATTTTTCACTCAATTCATGCTAATCTTAAAATTCTTTTAGTTAATTTTTACATAGTTTAAATTCAAATTAAAATGGGAAGAAAACACTAAATGATCAATACGCACGCAATAAAGGACAGGAAAATAATGTTTTCGTTTATTGTATTATGTATATCTATGGACTTTTAAAAAATTTTATTAAAATTTTTATAGGAATACTCTTTTATAAGTTTTATTTATTATTCAACTTTTATATACAAGCCTTTGTATAAAAAACATAATTTCTATTAATTATCGAAAAAAACATAGATTTTATAAATTAGTTTTTGAACTTCTTACATTGGCAAAAGATAATTAAAAATTTAAGAGAAAACGGCAATAGATTAAAATATTTCTTTTCCTTTGTAAATAGTTTAGTATGCAAAATAACAAATTCTCTGTTTTCTTTGAAGAAAAAAACAAAAGTTATAATCTTTAAAAGTAATTTATATTTTCGTTTAAAAAGTTTTGCTATGATTTAAAACTAAAATACACGAGTTTTCCAATTGAACTTTCTGAAATTCTTTAAGAAAATAATTACATATTTATTACCTTTGGTGACTTTTATAAATAATAAACAAATTTTGTTAACAATTTTAAAATTGCAGTTAAGAAGAATGCGAGAAAAAAATTTATTTTTGAAGTATGTTTAAGCACCATCTGTGCCATTTTGTACTTAAATTAAAATAGAAATATTTAGTAACGAACTAATAAACAAAGGGAAATTTCTGCTAAAAACTGTATATTTTTTTTTTTTTTTTTTTTTTTTTTTTAATCTTAAAGTGGTGAAAATCATAAAATTGGTTCATTGCATATACTAACTATCATTAACTTCAACACAATTCCATACACTTTTCCCTGTTTTTTTTTTTTTTTTTTTTTTTTTTTTTTTTTTTTTAAACATACAAAACACAGCGCTTATGTAAATTGAACGTAATATTCAGTAACGCAAATAATTCCGTAATTATCACATATTAAAGGCCTAAGTAACCACGCAAGAGCTATTATTTTCAATCATTTACTATATAAGCACCTTTGAACTGTTTCCGATGACAATTCAGCTTTTTATTTTCGCTTTGAAGACGGCTCAAAAAAAATTAAGAGGCAAACACATAGTTTACTTTTCTAATTTATTACTAATTTACTTTCATTTGACAAACGTTTTCTAAGAACTAATTTTGTGGAATGAGTTTCACAAAAATTTTTTTATTGATAACTTTTTGACACTTTGCATTGCGTTTCTAATTTTAAAAACATTTCAAAAGAAAGTTTAAAAAAACAATGCCTAACTCAATTTTTAATCCATTTGAATTTACGAGCTTTTATATTGACATACAAAGCTAATGCAAGTTTTTTTTAATATATCCAATGGACATAAGAACTAAGGAGAAAACTATAAGTTAGATTAGTTTTTTAACTAATTTACTGCAATCAACAGATATTTTGAAGCAAGAATTTTTAAATTTCTTTTAGAAAAGGGGAATTTACATTAATTGATTTGATTAAGCACATTCATAGTTTGGTTACTTTTTGACATTTTGCTTTATTTTTCTAAATTCTGTGGCAATTTCAACGAATTTGAACCTTAAAATTTTTCCTACTGTATTTAATTTTCCTACTGTTTTGTTTTTCGCGGTGGTTTTTTTAACGTTATTTCATGCTTTTAGAAAACAGAACAGTACAATTTTTTTCATCAAACATTACTGGCGTGAATTCGGGTCATAAATAATCCATTAAAATTAAAATATTGCATAAAATTTTTAACCTCCAGTGCTAACATTTTTCTAACATTATTTTATTTCCTTGCTGTTTTTTTCTCAACTATAATTTTTATATTATTTTATGCCGTTTAATAAACACAAATGCAAACTTTTGTATTGGATATTTAGTAGTTGAGATCGGGTCAAAAATAATCTATAAAAATAAAATATTGCATTTTTCTTTCTCTCAAAATCTTTAATTTTACATGCTTAAATACAAAAATTTCTATTTTTTTTCCTTAAAAAAATTGCACGTTTTGATTATTAAGTCAAATTTTATGATAAAATATTCAATTTTGATACATTTTGCCATAATTTTGTTTCGTTGCTACACATTATTTTATAGAAAAATATTGTTACGATGTCATGAAAAATGACTACGATATAAATATTGTAGTTACTTTTGTCTTGAAACTTCATGGTTAAACCCATTACATTCAATATGCCACAAGGGCCATTTGAGATTTCTAATAGCTATTCATAATGGCTTACAAGAATTTCCACTTTATCAAATTGCTTGTTTCCGAAACGCAATCATTTCAGATGTTGCAGTTCTCTTACATATTATTAAATTAATTCCTTTTTAATTGTTTAGTCTAATTAATAGGAATTTTCAAAAGTCACATATTTTTGAAGGCGAAGTACATGAATGATAAAATATTCACCCACAGTAATAGGTAAATAATTGGATCTGTACGTTTTTTTAATGCACATGTGATCTTATTTTAACATTAAAGGATTTTCCATTTCATTCACCTTTTACCAAAATTATAATTGATTCAAAAAGATATTTTAACTTTATATGTACTCTTTGAAAATGTTAGTAAAGATCTCTAAACTTTAAATGTTTTTAAATTATTTTTAACTGCTTAATAAAACAACAATAATTTTATGACAGCTTTTAGATGAAGGCTTAATTAACTAATTAAACTGAACATTTTATTCTCTCCTGAGAAATTAAATCATTAAAGCTAAGAGGTTCAAGCTTTCATTTAAAATTTAACAGTTTTTTTAATGAATATACATATCATTTAATGTTTCTAAAAAGATGGTAAAAAAAATTATAATGTTTTTCATTATTTTATAAAAATGCATTTTGAATTTTCATGGCCTAAACTGTACTTATTTGTTAGTATCTAAACTTTTTTCTACTGTTTTCGTTTCTAATAAAATCTGGATGCTTATATTGATATGCATTAAAGCAGACATTCTTCAAAAAGTATAAAAAATAATTTTCCTTTAATTATAAGAATAAGCAAGATATCAAATATTTAAGAAAGAAAAGAACAAAAGCCCAAAAAACTGTATTTAAAGGAAAATTTCTATTAATTAAAATTTAGTATAATAATAGTATTTGATATTTTAAAAAGACGTATGTTAGATATTGTTCATAACTATTTTAACTAACAATACTACAATTTATAGTACTCTGTACTCAAATTCTACTATTTTAACCGTTTGTTGAGATGACAAGGCCTTAATTTAATTAAAATAAAGAAAGACAATTATTTTTTTATAATTATAATCAATAAATTAAAATAGGCTTGTCAGTATTGGCAGTGGCATAAGAACACAGCAACAACTATAATCAATGTTCATTCTCTCTAATGTAAAATAATTATGTAAAAAATTGTTAATAAAGCTAACTAATAAAATTTTTTATTAATTTAGCAAGTTCCAGCATTTTAATTGTAAATATTTGTAACAGAGAAATTTTTAATGAGAAAAATTTTCAGCTGATCTGAAAATATCTTTCAGATAAACTACATCAAAATAAGCAATTTTAAAAGCAAATCGAATCAATTTAACAAAGACATCACAAGGTCAATTACAAAACTACTCTACGTAACGTACCCGGTAAAATATTTGAAAGCTTATTCCAAATGTATAGGTGGCACCATTATGTGTTTCGTTTATTTGTTCGTTGTATGAATTATAGCATATTTTTCTCAACAAAAAAAATTTCAAATATAGTTATCGTATAATTATGCTTATCTAAAGTTTGAAAAAATAATAGATTTGAATACTAAGAATAATAAATAAATGCGAAACAAATGTTGCTACAATAAAAATCTTTGATCCTTTTAAAAACTAATAAGACATGCTAAATATGTGTTGAAAAAATTTGAATAGACAACTAACAATACAGTTAAAAATATAAAGCTCAAACCTTATTTAATTAGCATAGTTTATGGCTTATATAATAATTACCCACATTTTCATTTGCTTTTATGAACATACTCATAAAAGCAAATGAAAATGTGAGTAATTATTATATAAGTCATAAAATATGCTTCTAATTAATTCCTACTCCACTACCAATTACAAACAAAAGAAAAGTAATTTTAACCTCATAGCTTTTTAACCAAGCTTTACATCTCATTTAATCAGATAAAACCATTTTCGCTTCATTTTCATCGGTATTTATCTTGTATAATAACTCATAGGGAACTAGAAAGCATTAAACATTTAATTAATTCCCCCCCTATTACATAAGCTTTGTAAAGAGCTTAGAAAACCCATTAATGTTATTACAAGATTATTCCTTGATAAAAGAACTTTAGAGAGTTTTCTAGAAAACATCACATTTCTGAAATGTATACCCCTCGAAAAGATCTGCAAAGAAAAAGAAATGAAAGGAAAGCTACTGGAGAAAAGACTGTCTGTTAGATTATGGTCATGTGCTTTGTCGTCTGCGTCGATTCCCTGTGGGGCCAACGGGCAATCGCATTTTTCCAAGTTGCTAAATTATCCCCGCCATCTTTTCCCAATGAAATTGGGAGCAACTCGTGGAAGAATTACTCAATGCCGGTTATTTAATTTTGTCTCTTCCACAAAATTGTCCAAAGGGAATCTGAAGAGGAAATTTACCAGTAAGTTCATGAGGCTGCTTGGATAAGATGTATCTGCAAGCAATGCATACGTTGTATTTTTATTTTCCGTGCTAACATTGAAACGAATCTTTTTGTTTAGTTTCCTACATTTATTAATATCATCAATTTCAAGTTGTGCAGAGGATTACTATTAAATGTTAAATTGAATTCAAAACATTTTAAAGATAATTCTACAAGGTAATAATCGCTTATTTGGTATCATTTACACTTTTTGAATGATTTTTAAAATTTTTCAATGATAGCAATTTAACAATATCTTTTATTATCTATGCAGATGTTGTCTTTTTATTTTCTCAGCGTTCATCGAATACTTTTAATTAGTTTCCTACATTTTTTATATCATCAATTACAAGTTGTGCAGTGGAATACTATTAATTGTAAAATTGCATTCAAAACAGTTTTTTTAAAAAATATTCGGCAAGATCATAAGAGTTCGTGTACTTTTTAGTTACACTTTAATGAAATTTAGCTATACTAACAGCAATTTAACAATACCTTTCGAAATCAATGCATGCATGGCCTTTTACTTTTTCTTGCTTGAATTAAAACAAATACTTTTATTTTGCTTTCCACAACGATTCTATCACCAGTCTCAAGTAGTGAAAAAAAAATTCGGATTACTATTAATTGTTAAATTGTATTTAAAAAATTTAAAAAAAAAAACAATTCTACAAAGTCATGAACATTTACATAATACCGTTAATACTTTTTGGCTAGATGCATTTTAATGAAATTTATCAATAATAAACACAATTTAACAATATCTTTAAAGAATGAATTTAGTTCCATAGTAGAAAATATCTGATAAGTTATTGTTAACTTGATAGATATAAGCCATATTGAAAGAAAGAATCTGATCTCCTATTAGTTTCAGAAAAAAACAGGTTTAATTCGAACTGAAATATAAAGTATGACTATAAATACTTTTAACAAATTTTAAGTATCACATGTACACGCTAAAAAAATCCAAAATCAGCAATAAAATCTTCTTAAAAAAATTAAACTAGCTTCTACTAAAAAATTCTTGCCTGGAGAACCCCAAGAATTTAAAAATATAATCAGGGAATTATCGAGTTTGCCCCACATGAATCCAATCTAAACATTCATTTTATATAAATAAGAAGTCATTTCGTTCTCAATAGCCTGCAACCACTAATCTTAATTATTGACAATTATATATACATATATATATATATATATATATATATATATATATATATATATATATATATATATATATATATATATATATATATATATATATATATATATATATATATATATATATATATATATATATATATATATATATATATATATATACATATATATATTGCAAAGGAAATTTATTATAAGAATTTCCTCTTAATTGATTCAAAAGTTTTATTGTAAAAAATATTTTAGTTTTCTTTTATGAAAATAAATAAAATATTTTGCACCAATCTGGCTCTTGATACCAGAAGCGGATCATTTTATTTTAGTACATTTGTTTAGATAAAATAAAACCAAAGATATCTGCCTTATTTATCTCTTGCCCTTCATTTCTCTGAAAAATAGAAAAATAAAAAAACTTAAAAAATATTTAATGTTAAATTTACAAATTATTTATTTTTTAGAAAACTACTATAAGGATTATTATAACTAAAATTATTATTATTTTTTTATTGTAATTCCTCTCTGATATTAGGAAATAAAATTACAACTAAAAATTTATATTATAGGAAAGAGTTATAATGATTTTCGAAACGGAGAAAAATTTAATTTAAAAAAAAAAATTCAAAATCAAATGTCTTACTTAATAACATAGTCAAATTTATATTCTTAAATAAAATTTCAATACTTTAAAAATAAACACAAATTATTGCTTACATTTTTAGTATTTTATATCCTCCCATTTCAATCAATACGCTTTTTTTTTCATCTCATAAGAGTTTATGGGAAAACGCCTCGGTTCTGAAACCTATGTTAACATGTAACTGCCATCATAAAAATCAAATAATAATTTAGAGCTCAGGATTTTTTTTTACTTATTTTCATTTTTTATAAGCTAATAACTCTTACCTACTGGCGTTATAAAAACGGCACAATGAAGAAGCGTAATTAAATCCTCTGATCCAATGTCTATAGCTAGGAATTTATATTATATTACCTTACAAATGAGTGGAACAATGTAAACAGTTTTTTTTTTTTTTTTTTTGAGTAAGTACTGTATGTAATATCGAAGTGTAAACATTTTTCGAACTATAATTTGCAGGAAATAGTTAGAAAATTCTGTTAAAAAATTATTTCTTTTATCATCCGTTATTGAGCAAACATTTGTCTTGATCACTGCACACATTTAAAAGTAAATATGCCAGAAAAAAAAAATACTTTCACTTGAATTGTTTGAAGGAGTGTTAGTTCCTTAAAAGATGCTTAAGTAAGCTATAAATTGTATGAAAACATGTTTTGTTTCTCAAATATTTGCGTACTTTCCTTACTTGTTAAGCATTTTGCCTAGAGAAAGAATTCGAAATATCTATTAGTGCATTCGTTAAAGAAAACGATTATTAAAATTAAACGTTCGAAATAAAAAATAAAGAAAAATCAAATACACTAATCAGAAATAAAACAAAGAACGAGTGTCAGAAAAAATGTATGTTTTTTTTTGTTTTTTTTTACCTATGTTGTGAAATAATATCCTAATATCCGTTAAAAAATGTTACCAAAATCTCTTTAAAAAATCTCGCAAAGCAAGCCTGCGTACGCAAAAAAATTTGCTACTACAAATAATAATAATAATAATAATAAATGTAATATAAATAATACACTTTTATTCAAAATTTTAAGCAAAAACTTTAATTTTAACTTGAATTACAACACTTTGAGGTTTAGCCATCCACATGAAGCTTCGTACTGTAGTAAAGAAAAAGTCTTGTTCTACAAATCATTACCGAGAAAAAAAGAAAGTGGATTGTGGTAAATTTTACAGTAAAAATTTACAATAAAATTGAACATGTTTTGACTTTATGGAGACATTAAAAATCTGAGTAATTCTTATCGAAGCACTTTGGTAAAATTTTCAATGAAACATGATTTTATAATATGGAGTAATACTTGTTATTATATTTGATATGAGCTATCAATGCGCAAACAAACTAAATGTAAATTAGCTAACATGAATGTCAAGCTGTCAACCGGAATAACTAAATAGAGTTTCTGGATCATGGTTTTCGATTCTTGGTTTTCTGCAAGTTCGTAAACGGTATAATAGGAAAGACAATCTTAAAAACCTAATTGCTTTGTCCAGAAATTTTCCAAGACTCCAAAAACCATATTTAATATTTGGAAGGTTAGCCTGATTTATAATATAGTATCTTACAGGACTACCCAGCTAAAAATAAACTGCAGAAAATCTGCAGAAAAAATGCAGTTTGAAGACTGTGGTGATTTGGCCCATAGCACTACAGAATTTTTGAAGTCGAAACACTGCAAAATTACTGCAGTTTGTAAACTGCAGTAATTTTGTAGTAGTACCAACTTCAAAATTTTTACGGTTAATATACAAAATGTCTGTATTTAGTGGTGCCATCTATCGTGAGCGAAAGAAGATACTGTAGTTTTTGTTAAAAAAAATTTTGATGGACTTTTTTTTTAACTTAATCTTATTCTATATTGAATTTAATTATTTAATTGGGAAGTATAGTACTTTTGAAAGTTTCTATTGTGAACATGTTGACACTTTGTATCCTGGGATTCGAACTCGTTTCCAGTCTGGCGTGAGATTAACCGATTAGCCCTCTCGGCTACAGCCCTGTATCGGGACGGCTGCAAAGAACTAACTAGTTTCATAGTCTTGTTGGCAAGGATAAAGTTTTTAATTGTTAAATTAAATAAGGAGAAAACACAGTTAATAAATTTTCTCAGGGTTAGAATTTGAATAGCATCATTTTATAGATATCCAATTGTTTTGATTGTATACGGTAAAATAACAATTAAATGACTCATTACTTAAGAATGTTTTTTATGAAAAATTTCTAACTATGTAGATTTGAATTTTTTTTTGTTTTTTTGCCCTAAGTTTTGTTATTTTTCTTTTAAATTTAATTTTTAAAACCAAGGAGCTTTAAGCGAATTTGTAAAGCATGCAGTTTCATAAATATTATGCTCATTTAGATTCAATTGAAAATACTATTAGTTATTCTATTTTTTTATCAAACAAAATTATTTTTTTAATATATAAAGCTTTATTTTTAAGCAATAAAAAAAGATATATTGTTTTAAATTGCATAAATTTATTTAACACTTTGGCTACCGGAACGCCCGAGACGCCTCGTAAGCTAGACTACCGAAAACGCCCGAAGTGCCCGTGAAACTAGTTAGAGATTCTTCCCCCTTTTCGAAAAATGACACACAATGAGGGAGGTGTGGCAGTAATCGTCCTAGAAGGAAATTTACGAAAAGGGGAGCAAAAACAGGGATTTTTCAACAAAAGTTTGTTTCATATCATTCTGCTTGTAAAGTTGTTTTCTCTTGCGTTGTTGTTCTAAGTTATTTAAACGTTTTTAATAATTAATACTTGTATTTAAATTTAAAATGTCTCCTTATTTTTCTCTATTTTGATTTTCGCGCCAATTTTTGTAATGAATTTTTTGATTGAAAATTATTTCTTTAGAGGTTAAAAAGTCCATATTATTTATCAGCTAAAATAAAACCAGGATTGCTTTTAATTCATTTAACGTGAAATTATTTTTTTTAAACGATTGTTTTTAACATTTTAAATTTAATGCACTTCCTCAAAAATAAAATCAGCTTCAAATTCACCTATATGAATAGAGATACTCTTAGTGTAGCCTATTTGGATAGCTTTATATTCTGAGGCTAATTGCAAAATGGTTTTAAAGATAATTAATTGAACTTTTTCAGACAATACTTCTCGAGAAAAAATTAAATAAAATCTTTTACGGTAAAAATAAAATAAAATTCTCGTAAGCTTAAAATTTATAGTTAAGAAATATAGTGTTTTTTAACTTTGCAGAAAGACAGAGAGAGAGAGAGAGAGATAGAAACAAACATATACTCAAAATTAATTAACCTAAATTATGAAGCTGTCTACTTTCTTTTATCAGAACTTTTTTGGTTACTTACGTTGAAAAGAAAATACTAGAGTAATGGTGTCAAAGTTTTTTTTTTTTTTTAAACAATTAATTATTTAGTTATTTTGTCTCTAAAAATATATCAGTTGCTCAAAATAATAAACTGCTAGAAATTTGCAGTGTTTTTAGAAAAAATAAATAACAGTAATTTAAAAATATGTTATTAGTACTTCTTATTATAGAATAGTTATAGTATTATAGAATATATTATAAAATAGTTATTAGACTGTAAGATTACTAAAAACAATTAATTATAAATCTATTTTTAAATATAAAATAAATAGGTAAACATTATTTTTTTAAAATTAGATTGTAGGCTTTGATGCCTTAAAAAATTGTTTTTATATTTCTAACAATAGGATCAAGGAGAAAAAACTGCTTTGAAGAGTACCGAAACTATTCTTTGAAATTTGAACTTTATTCTGCATTTGTAGTTTGACAGCTGTAAATCATAATTCATGTTGTCTTGCTGTTTATAAATGCCTCGCTATTCTCACCTTTTCAATGCTTGTTATTACTTTGGTATTGCACTTGAAGCTGCAACGAACCATTTTTTTTTATTATTAATTGTTAACACATGGTCTAAGAACACGAATGTTTACTAGTTGAGAATGCTGTTGATGTCAAACCTCTTAAAATAGTTAAATCTCTTTGAATTTATTTATTTTCAATTTTAAACGCTATCTTCCAACGAAAGGGATTTTTTGCTGGAGTATAATCATTAGTCAACTGTAATTTCTCATAAACTTATTCTTTCCTTCATAATGAATGTTCTATATTCAGCTGTCAGACCACCCATATCATTATATTACAAGTTACTCATTCATTTCTGTAGAAGATAAGCGTTATCAGCACAGCTTCTAAAGGCTATTGTTAAATGAAAAATAACAAGTCATATTGTAGATTTTCTCCATTTCTACCAGAAGTTGGGACTGATATCTTTGTCAACAAAATTATGGTGCTGTAGTGTTAGAACTGTCTTCTATATTTTCCTTTTCTTTCAAAGAAATTTCTTGTCACCACACCCATGTATACTGCACTATACGTCGATAAACAGATGCCAAATTTCCGACTCTTCAGTAAAATGCAGAACAATTTAGTCGCATACTCAAAAAGAAATAATTACAAGTAAAATGTGACAAAAAGATAAATCTGAGTCTAGAGGACAGTGTTGAAACAACACCTAGGAGGTATTGGTTGAAATCTGAAGTAATTGTGTTCCCTAGCATACGTAAAGAATAGCTGTCTGGCAGATTAACGATGAGATCGGAGGTTAAAAAATTATGCATTAAATATAGTAGTAAAATATAGATTATTAAATATAGTAATTAAAATTTTTTAAAAATGAAATTAAAAAATAATAATAATAATAAGTAAATAAAAATTTAGACATTGTATATATATATATATATTATATTTTCAATGATTAGATTCTTATTAAATTACACATAAACTTACTTTTACTTAATAATTGTCAATGATTTATTGAAATTCAGATGCAGTTTTATTGTTTTTATTATGAATATAATTTTTTTAGACCAATTTACTTAATTACCCATATTTATTGCATTTTAATTTCTATTTTTAACGACAATATTTTAAAACTTCGTGAGAAAAATTATCAAATATGAAGTAGACACTTGGAAAAATTTCAGCAAAAATGAATGCTTCCAAAAAGAGGATAGAAAAAATATTCATTGAAAAAATATTGAACATCAGATTTTAATAAATATAAATATTATAACTTAAAGAATCTTTCTAAAATACTATAAAAGTATTCTGGCAATACTTTTATTTTATTCAATAAAGTGTTTTTATTTCTACAAATTAAAATAAAGAAAGTACTAATTTACTTACAGATAAACATTTCGTAGTTGATTTTTTTTTTCGTTGGTCTTTTTCCTCATACCATATCAAACAAACAAGTAAAAAATGTATAAGCGAGAAAATTTTTCAAGCAAATAAACATAACAAAATAAGCATTTCACAGTAAAAACATTATTTAAAAGAAAAAATAGTGAATTTCAGCTATAAATTAAAATACTTATTGAAATTTTAATCTTTTACTCTCCGATAACACCTCTGAGTCGACATCGGGAGTCACCACATTAAAACTTAAAATTTTTATATCTCAATAATTTGAAGTTACAATAAATTCATTAATTTTAGAAGCTATATAGAAATATTGCACTATGAAATTTATATGACTTAATCTTTGCTCAAACTACATATAATCAGAGCGTATTAAAAAGCATACTCGGAATGCAAAAACTAAAATATTTTTATATAAATTAGGGAAAGACCTATACAAAATTCAGCATCCATTTCGAATCGTTTACTTTTAAATAATTAAAAATTAGTTAAACAATTTAGATTATTTGCAAGACCCTTACAACAAATAATTTTATTTATTATTATCCTTTTTAATTTTCAAATTTAATATTTTTTCCCGACTCACCAAACTGAAATTCACACAAAAATATAGTTTATAGATAAAATAATTCATTTAAAAAAAAATTAAACTTTTTGATCTTTTAAAATTTATATAGAAATATTGCACTTAAAATATTATTGTTAAAATAGATCTTTAGCATTTTTTAATTTTTTTTTCTACAAGTTTACAAACTCTTTTATGGTGCAGCGTTAGAAGGAATATTATTTACAAATGAAAATTTCATTGAAATGAATTTAATGCAGGCTAAAGGGAAAAAATATTTTTTATACCTTGCGGTGAAATGAATAGTTTCTGGGGATAATAGTTTCAGAGCTTTGTTAAATAATAAGAAAAGTTTCTCTTATTTCAAATTGTAAAATGATATAAAATAAGACACACATTTAGGTTGAATAATATTTTAATACTATCACCAAATTAATTTCTCCTTAATGACTGATATTAATTTTAAATGTTGGTTTCTGAGAAATTTAAAATTTATTTTTCAATCATTTCAGTTATTAAATTATATTAGTTTTTGTTTTACAACGAAAAAAAGAATTTTATTTGCGCGAGAATATTATTTTCAAGTTAAATGTTTTATTCAGAAAATTTTATAACTGGATTGCATGAAATTACATACTTAATTTTCAATATAAATAATAAAATATATATACATAAAAAAAAAAAAATGAAAGCATTTATTAACATTTTATAACTCTTGTTACGTTAGCGATATTCTTGCTTCAAATTATGTCTTTTTTCCCTTTGAACAACTATTTTGGGGATATTTCCCCAGGTGAATTAAGAGATGATCAGTCATTCTGTCATTCCAAAGTAAAGCTGGGGGTAGGAACTTTTTGCTACCTGTTTTCCTACTTCGGGCGTTTGCGGTATTCTGGGCATGTTGTGGTTTAGAGCCCTCGGTAGTTAAAGAGTTAAGACGAATTTCTGAAACAAACTGAAATTAATAAATATTTGAAGAAGAGGTTTAAAGCTAAAAAATCTGGATTCAATATCACTTTTCAAATTCAATTTTGCTAACTCTTTTGATATAAATTTGTTTAAAATCCAAACTAAATATTTGTTTTGATTAGAAAAAATAAGTATAATTTTTGTTCTGCAATAGTCCTAGCTTAGTATGAATTTGAATAAAAAAAATTAACTAGTTAACATTAACTACTTGCCTTAACTTTAATATTGTTTTTACCATAAACTTTGCGCAAACATAGTTTTCTGAAGTCAAAAAGAAAAAAATAATAAAAATAAAATTTTTAATAAAATTACTAAAATACAGGAATATTTAAATACCTAATTTTAGAATTATTTTAAACTAATTAAATTGTGTCAAAATCTTACTTAAAAGTTTTTGACGCTTCTGAATCATAAATAATTACAATTAAATCAAGTATGTATTTTATGAATTTTTACTTTTATGAATATAGATAGTGTACGTTATTTCCGTTATCAATATATATGTTTAGAATTTTTACCTAATTATAAGAAATTAGCATATAATCAAAGAAAAAAAAAGACAAACATTATAAAAAGTTGATATACCAACCAGGAAAGCAAGATTTGAAGACCAATCTTTCAATTTTACAACAATACAAAATAACTGCAGTTTTTCTGCAGATTCATCCGACGTATACTTCTGAAACAATGACTGCATAATTACTTCAAATTTACTGCAGAATAACCACGGATTTGAAGTTTCAATTTTTTCTAAATTTATGATTTTAGAGTGACCTCACTTAAACTACAGTAATTTTGTAGACAATAGCTAAAAGTTTTTTCAAAATAAATTACTGTGAAATTACTTCAAATTAGCTGCAAAATAACTGCAGTATTTTTACAGTTAAGATTGCACTACAGAAAATCTGCAGTTAACTCTAGAAAAACTGCAAAATTACTTCAGTTCTGCAGAAAAATTGCAGTCTATTTTTAGCTGGGTATTTCTGAGAAAACAATCAATATTTCTATTGAAGAAAAGTACTGATGTCTTAATTTTTCATCGTCAATCAATACTATATCTGGAAGAAAAATTTATTGAAGCTAAAAATTAAATTAGGCAAAATATTTATAATAAAAGAAAATTACTATTTTTGAGAATGATCCATAAATTTTTATTTGTTAACTTCTATCTAGGTAGTATTTAAAAAGGTGAAACCTGTGATCAATAATTTGTTTGATGAAATATATTTATTGAAATTATTTCTCTCCATATGTTCCACAGATCGTTCGTACTTTAAACTGACCTGCAATATGCGTCTAAACAGTCGGGTTAATTGAGTGATTAGTTTTGAAAATAAATCTCGTAAATCACAAGACCTAATATTCCTGAAATTAATTTGTCAATTGACTTACTAGGAGTTAATGACATCTCTTTTATGGCTATTGACAAAGTTGATGAACCTAGCTTTGTATACATACGAACATGAACATATAGGGTATATTCGCAACCAGCATTTATGAGAATTGGCAGTATAGATTTCGCATCAGCAAATTGCTCACACAGCATCGACACTGCTTGCTCATCAGAATTCGACAATTACCTCGAGAGAGTCATTGGCTGATGACGCCTGTTATGAATTGATTACAAACAGTATGCAATCACTTATGTTCACTTGATTCAAATTATCATAGAATAATAATGACTTGCATCCGATGTTTATCACTTGACACAATCAAATCAAAATTAGCAATCAATTAAAATGATTGTAACTTTTTAAACTATAAAGTGTTGATGCTTCATTCAGAACAAAACACTTTAAATATTCATAAATTATTATTATTTAGGTTCAGAAACACTGTAAAAAACGTGTTGACCCATAATTGTTTTCAAATTTTATGAAATCATAACATGGTGCTGAATTAAATCATATCATCAAGCCTAAGTCCTTCAACTTTATTATCCGACAATAAAGTTCACTTTAAACGGAAGCATGGTCCAAGTTTTTATCTGAAAACCACAGCTAATGAGCAGTCGTATATTTATCCTAAAAAAAATAGATTAAATGAGCATTTATTTGATCAATATCGTTTTCAAAACATCATCACCAAGGGAATAACGAGGTGAATAGTTTTCGAGAAAGTATTTTCAAGATTTCTGAAATAGTACTAGAGGAAGTAAAATAGTACTACTTCTGAAGTAGAAAATAGTCATAATACGTACCTATATACAGGGTAATTTATTGATGTAAGTCAAAAATGCAAACGCAAGTAGAGAAGACTTCAATAAGCATATTTAATAAAGAAATATATCTGTGGCAATCCGCGTAAAGAAGATAAAGAGCGCTATTGCTTACTAATGCAATTTGCTTGCTAGTTAATGTTGATTATTTTCGAGTAGCTATGGTGAACAGTGGTCGATTGTAATTTGATCGCAAGCTAATTGATTAATAGTTATTGTAAACTGTTCATAAATCATTGTTTTCTTTTGTCTACCTAAAAGTTTTATTTACTTGCGATTAATGTTGCTTTACGTGCTGGCACTTTTACGATGCATTTTTGCATCAACATTCTGATACAAAATTCAACAGGTTGCAATAAAAATAAAATCAATTATAGTTTACAACAGCTAGTTAAACGGCGATAGCCATCAGGAAAACAAGATCTACAGCGGCACATGTATTATTGTACATTAATAGACAGCAGCACTCCCTGTCGTCTTAACGCGGAATCCCGCACCCACATACTGTAAGAAATATGATTATATAGGTTCTATATGATAAATGTCTTTACCTGCCATGGAATTTTGACAGATATTTCTGAACCACCCTGTAAATGTTCCCTTTTTGTCACTTTTACCCTCATAATTATTCAGAAAAATTTTATAAAGGGAATCTAACAATTTAACATGTGTATATTATAATGTTTAAAAATAATAAAAAATTATAATAATAATGACATTCAACTATTCCGTTTCTTCTTTTTTTTTCATTTAAACCTCTGCAAAGATCAGATTACTTTTAATGTAATTTTCATAAATTAACTTTAGAAGACGAAAATTTTGTCTTTAGATGAAATTTTCATTAAAAAAATTAATTAAAAGAATGATGAACTAAGCTATAGTCTTGGTCATCTTGAAAATTTTGCCAGCTAGATTTTATAATTTCACCTCCGTATGGTCATTGTACCATAGTCATTTTTTTAAAATAAAATCAAATTTAAAAAGGAGAAATACAGAATAAAATTAATAATAACTTTTCACCCTATTTATTCCTTTGAAATATGTACCAACACTGAATACAATATCGATTTACCATTATCCAATGGGTTAACAAATTTATAAATATTTAATATTATTCATTCATCAGTATTCAGTGGCACTTTAAATTTCATCTCGCTAACAAAGCAACGTTTGGCAGCAAATCTATAAAGTCATATTTTTTTCATAGCTTTAAAAAAAATGCTAGAAACACTGCAAGAATTCGTGATTCGCATGCGCTTACTTTAGTTGTCGCTTACATTCTAAAATGCCGAGCTTTGCAAGAAGTTTCTTTCAACTAAGAAGAGAGAAAGAAATGCCACTTCTTGGAAAGTTATTTACTTTTTTGGAGCGAGATTTTCTCAACCTTTCGTTCTTTTATATTTTCTTTTAAGACCTCGTTGACTTTTCCAATTTCAAGTCATAACCCTCGTGTTCTATTGTTACAGAAGAACTCTGTATTCAACCAGAATGAAATATAGAGTGCCAATAAGCTGCTTGGAAAATCGTTTAGGCCTTTGCAAAGGGTAAACGCTACCTTAAGCTCAGCCATATTTACTTTTCATTCTATACTAAACGTATAAGACGTATAAAATATTCAAATGGATTTCATTTCACTTGAAAAAAAATTTCATTTTTAGCTGTCTTGTGGCCTCAAATATTGATGAATATTTCACCACTATTGTCATGAAGTAAGGTTATTTTAAATTATATGAAAGAAATCCAAAACTTAGTAGAAAATGTTCGAAACTCAATTTAAATAATCCATCGATATGTACTAGTTAAGAATAAAAAAATTTATCTGAAGTGTAAATGGGTCTAATTTTAATTAAGAACAAAAATTAAGGTATTTCGTTTTAAAACAAGCTCAATCCATTTTGTTAAAAATAAGTTTTTCAGTTTTATTAAAGCCTTTTTACGTGATCCTTATGAAAACTTAGGAGGTCAAAGTTCAACCATTATCGTGAATCATTAAAGCATATTATCATGCCAACTCATTGATAAATTCCTTATAACATGTTTTAAAACATGTATCTAATCAAGTTAAACAGTAATATCGTAAAAAATGGTATCAACTCACGCAATAATATGATCACCATAGCATTATACTACAAGTGTAGAAAATTTGAAAAATTATATAGTATTACCTGAAGCATTATACATCACTGGGAATTTAGTTGAAAACTACATATTCAACCAGAATGAAACATGGAACGCCAATAAACTACCTACCTAGTCGTTTTGGTTCTTCCAAGGGGGAAAGCTATACTTTTACACTTTCTTGGTTATTTATTTCTCTTTTGCATTTCTCCCATTTTTTCCATGTTTTATTAACAATTAAACAATAGCACTTAAGGCAATATATTATATTTTTCCTAATTTTTTGCTAATTATATTTTTGCTAACATTTAAATTTTAGGGGTGGAAATATATCTCCCAAGGAACTATATTCAGGCACAAAGAAAATTAAATTTAAAGGGGATTAATTCTCATAAAAATATACGAAGCATGTTGCAATGCACAAGGATACATCACAATCTGCAATTTTGCATGCTTAAAGCAGATTCTCTTTCCTCTTCTATTTGTGCTATATTGACTTCATAATCTATAGTTGGGAACCACCATCTTTGGCATACGACTTCCGAACTTGATAATCGAAATAAAAAAGTGTTATTTCTATGAAAACAGTATTTTGAGCATTTACAGTAGAATTGATAAATGGTAAAAATGTTGCATAAAAACAGGCATCACGGTAGAAAAATCTTACTCAAAGCTTTTAAACTTTCAAAAAAAAAAAAAAAAAAAAAAAAAAAAAAAAGAACTAATTCGATACAATCGATTGAATAATAGATGGCAGCACAAAACTGATGCGGGAATTAGTGTTCTCGTACTAAAAAAACTAAACTAACTAAAAAATGTTTTGAACTAATTTAAAAAATCCAGTGTACATAGTTATTTATAATAAAAATTTTTTGTTGAATTGTAAGTGACACTAATTTAAACTATGAATAAAAAGTCAGATCAAGTGAAAGTAAACACCATTTACATCCATTTTTCTCAAAACTATGATTTTATTGTTTCTTAAGAACATTACTTATTATACTTTAAAAATATGTTAACCCTCTGAATACTTTGAACCCTATTGCTATGCGAGCTTGCTGTAATCTTATTATTGTGAATTCACAGCAACCCTATCCGCTTTAAACTTTTTTGAAGCAGGTTTTACACCAGGTTTAATCATAGTTAAGGGATAATTCACATTGTCTCCGATTTGTACTTGCGGTTGTACGCGAATACGATTAGCGCATGCACGAGGACTCAATCTTAAAAGTTTGAAGGGGTGACCTCAAATATGCTAGTTAATTAATGCAGACGATATTTTAAATTACGAAATCAGACACAAAAACGTACTTCCTCCAAATAAACATACCTATTTTACGACGGATTCAGATTTCTGACCCATAAAATATAGGGGTTAGCCACAATCTGGAAAATATGGCCCCAATAGTTTAGTCAGGAGAGCGGTCCTAAGTTTGAGTCCCTTAATTGTAATTTTATTTTTTGCGTATTTTACTCTATCTCGAAAACTTTTTAAGTGGATTGAAAAACTTTTGCACACATTTATAAAATTCATTTATTCAAAGATAATTCAGTACAAAATATAACTTTCTAGAAGTATTTATTATTTTTTTTATTTAATAATGATAACATACTTCAAAATTCGATTATCTCAGGAACTATTCGACCAATTTCTTTTAAGTTTTGTATTTTGCCACGTAAAATTACATCTTATTACATCTTTCAAAATGACGTAAAAAATTGAATGCTTTAAAATTCCAAAATTCTTTCAAATATTATTTTTAAAAAAATAAGAAGTATAAATATTTACTAAAAGTTATATTTCGCATGAAATTATCTTTCGATAAATTAATTTTATAGTTGTGTGCAAAAGTATTTCAATTCACTTAAAAAGTTTTCAAAATATGGCAAAATAAGCGAAAAATAAAATTAACATTAAGGGTTTCAAACTTTGGACCGCTCTCCTTACCAAACTGTGGGACCATATTTTCCAGATTGCGGATACCTCTCATATTTTGTCGATCAGAAATTCGAATTCGTTGAATAAATGGTATGCTTATTCAGAGAAAGGGCGTTTTGTGTTCGATTTCGTAACTTGAAATAACGTCTGCACTAATTAATTAGCATATTTGAAATCACCCCCTTGAATCATTAAGGAGACAGTGGACGTTAAAACCAAAAATTTTAAATTAACAAATTTATACAAAAATAATTTTATTTTTATAGTTTTGGATATTAAATACTGTATTTATTTCAATAAAATCATTTAATTAATCATATAATCATGGGTATTATGTACCTATAAATTAAAATTTTTGCAAATATTGAAATTTTTCTAAAACGTTTTGAAGATATGCCTCGCGCCTGAAATTTAAGAATAGATGAAAATTTTATAATTTAAAATAGCAATCATAAGGTCTCAAAGAACTACAAGCAAGGATTTGTACATCCAGCAGTAAAATTTATTATTTTTAAATTTTTAGTACTTCGTAAATTTTTTTATGAAATTTTTGTTATCAAATAGATTTTGGTGCTTGTAAAATAATTTCTAGTGCTTAGATACGCTAATCCATGATTGGGAGTGTAGCAAAATACATTATCAGCAGTTGTGCCAAATGTTATAAAATTTGGAGAAAAACTCAGGCGCGAGGCATATTTTAAATGTGGAAAATAGCGTAAAAAATTCATTTTGAGAAAAGAGCAAATTAAGACTTTCCTTATTTATAACAATTGAAGAAACCCTAATATATCCTCAATTTTATATAAATAAGCAATATTTATTACTTCTTAACATGTTGGAGAAAGAATTTCTTAGTTAAGTTTATAATTAAAACAAATAATGAGTAATTTATAAATTACAAATATTGCGCAATTTTTAGAATTTTTGCGAAACCAATCATTTTATCAATGTGTTTATAAGGATATTTGAGATACAGTGATA
The DNA here is from genome assembly GCA_949128135.1 of Parasteatoda lunata. Classification (NCBI taxonomy): domain Eukaryota; kingdom Metazoa; phylum Arthropoda; class Arachnida; order Araneae; family Theridiidae; genus Parasteatoda; species Parasteatoda lunata. Next base: position 41,466,012 of record OX421980.1, read on the forward strand.
GTGATAAAAAGTAAACAGGTAAATTTTATTTGAAAGAATATTATCCAGATCATAATATTTGTTGTCAAATTTAAATAGATTTTTTTCAGTATTCTAACATATAAAAATAACTCTAAAAAACAATGAAAAACCAACATTGAAAAGTGATAACAAAGTAATTTGCTATGAAATTCTAGCATTTTTTGAACAAATGCATATTTTTTAAATATTTATTTCATAGTACTTATTAACATAAAATGTATAACTATTTAAATTATTAAAAGTGCAGTATATAAAAACATGTTATATTGGGAGAAAAAAAATCATGAAAGCAAATAATAGTTCTCTTATAAATTGTACAAAAATTCTGAAATATCATCTGATTAGTTGCAGTCAAGGAAAATTGAACAATGTAGTAAAATAAAAACAAATTTAATAACAACGAAATAGTTCTAAAACAATAACAGAAATAAATAACGATAAATTAGCTCTGAAAAGAGCTGTTTTTTTTGTAACTAATACAGAAACTAACTGAAAAATCGTAGAAAATCAAGTAAAACAAACGATAAACAAGAAAATTGTTCGAAAACAAACTCGTGCACCAGATGATAGACTTTCTTTTATTTTATTTTTAATTAATTTGCTTGTAGCTTGCATAGTTTAGTAAAGAAAAACAGAAGATTAAATTTCACTAAAGCTAGTTTCGGTTTTGAGGAAAGAGCAAATCTAAGTGATTTGTTGGGAAGTTCTAGTTTCGTTTTCGAAAAATGTTAATAACTCCGTTAAAAATTATCAGAAATTAATAATTTTTTTTTAATTGAAAGGTAATGAAATAAGAATAAATATTTAATAAAAATCAAAAATGTGAAAATTTTTATGATTTTATCAAATTTCAACGTCCACTGTCCCCTTAAGACTCAGTCCTAGAACGTGATCATTAGATCAAAAGTTATTAGGGCTGGTCCGTTTTTTATTTTGCTTACTGTACATAAAACTCAAGTAAATATCAAATCACAATTCATCGAAATGTTCAATGAAAGAAATTAAAATCATGTTTCTTAACAGAAAACACAAATTTTTCTGATGCCTAATAATAAAACTAACAGAATTCGAAATATTCCAAGTTAAAGTATAATATTTTTTTCATCGTCATTATATTCATTTTAAAAGCACTAAATAAAATGTAAGAATAAAATTAAACAAAATATTGCCATCTCTTTAATTACAATAAAATGATTGGGTTTTATGAAACTCTAACAAAAGCATACAAAATATAATCTATAGTTTTTTTATTTGACTTCCATCATACATATTTACCTCCAAGAAATAATTGATTTTGTTGTTTAAGTTGATGCAACATATATTGTATAATAATTAAAAGCTTTATATATACATTTAGTAAGCATAGAAAAATAATGTATAAAGGCTTTTGTTTCTTAACAATGAAGAAAATATTGATAGAAGTGAGTTAACCATTTTTTAACGGCATACACCGTTTATATAACTTGCGAGATGTGGCCTTAAGCAATTCATGTATTCTTGAAGATTATTATAAGAAGTCTAATATTTGTTTTCTTTGATTATTGAATCCATTTTTTACACTTATACATCCTAAAGGCGTGGGATATGACTCAAGGGCATCACATCTTGTCGATGTTGTTATAGAGAAAAATTATTTGAGAAGTAAATTGATGTATAAAAACATAAGAATTGCGCTTTGTACGATACCATAAAGAGAGTGGCTTTTTTGTACTTAGAGGTAACTTTGTCTCAACAGTCAGTAAAAGATAGAATTAAAGTTATCTTTGATTTGATAGCATTGAAGGTAAGATAACACTTGCAGATTCTGAACCATACAAAATCGTTGCTTGAATATTTAATTTTGATTAGAGCAGGGTAATACTTCAACATATCGTGATTATCTTTAAACGGTAATTAAAAAAATATTATCATGATTTGTCGTGTTTACTATGAAGGCATTATAGTATTAAACATATTTTTGGCAGTATTAGATACACTTCAATTTAAATATCAGAAAGATATTATTATTCCAGAAAAATTAATAAAATCATTTAGGAAAAATTGACTTATTAAGTAAATATTAAATTGTATTATGGCCTCATTCAAAAAATTTAAAAATAAAGAAAAGAAGTTCCTTAAAGGGATCAAAATAAATCATTCTCTTAACATTGAGAATTTCTGTTAAGATTATTTCAGCTGTTAGGAACTGAGAGTCCAAAAGCCTCCCCCCCCCCCCCTGGCCTTCACCAATAATTAGCAATTGAAAAGTGAACGGACAGAGCAGCATGGGAAGAGATTCATGGTTGGCAATTTATCGAAAGTTGGCATAGCCAAAAATAAAGCCAACTTCTTTATCAATATTAAAATTGAAAATAATTTGGCGAAAGCAAATCGCCAAATAGACTGTGAGAATTAGTATAACCATAAAACTGAAACGTTTTTGTGGTAAGAAATAAAGAATAAAGAGTTATAAATAGATTTTTGTTTTCGATTTAGTCGCGACAGTGAATTAATGAGTCTACATTAGTATTGAAATAAAAATTAATTCGTTATATTGATCGTTAAGAAAAGAATAAAATATTTTATATTCGCTATTTATAAACTGTAAAAAAAAACTTAATAATTGGTTTAATTTAATTAAAATTCAGTTAAGAATGATTTTAAAAAATAAGTTTAAGAAATTAGAGAAATTTTAAAAGCTATGAAATATGTAATGCCAATTGTGGCATTACATTTATCATACTCTTACCATAATTATAGAATACAATAATTTGAAAATCTAAAATGTTTAAAATCATGTTAGCCTTATCATATAGTCTCTATAAAATCATCCAAAGTAACATAATTTTTTCCTCTTTTTATAAATTTGACATGTTTCAAGTACAAAAATTATAGGAAATTATTAAAGAAAATTAGTATTTTAAATTTATTGTTTGGCTCTCGAAACGCATACAGTAAAAGAAGAGTTGTAAGTTTCGTTTGCTGAATCTACGACTGGGACCCTGATTCAGCTGGGTGCCAACTTGAGCTAATATTAGGCTTTACGGGCTACGCACAACACAGATTATTACATAAAATTTTACGTACATTTGCTGTTATATCTATTCTGAGAGAATAGAACTAATTCACTTGCTTATAATATTCAATACCAAATACTTACTAGTTCCACAACATTCTTTCCTTGTCTTCATCCTTATAGTTTGGATACGGTTAAATCTTTGAAATATTTACACAGAGATTTATTACAGCATGTGTCTTAAATAAATAAGATGAATAACATAATTTAGAGATAAGTAACATTATATTCGATGAATAACATTACTAATATTAATTACAAATAGCATATTTTGAGCTAGCATTAACCCTATTCTCAAACAAAACTTATATTTTAGATATTCGAGAACCTAATAGTATCTTAAATAAATATATACTAATTATAATCATTTTAAGTAAATACTCTTCCGTATGCTGTAAATAGTTTTGTAAACATTTGTTTAGATGAAGATTTATTTTGAAAAATGAGAAAGTTATGTAACATTCAATATGGGAAATACGATTGCTTATAACGATAAAAGGAAAGTAAATGAGAAAAGCAAGCTCATTATTTTACATCATATGCATATATCAATTAATCTAATGAGTCTTTTACAAAGAAAAAAATTATTTCAATTTATTTTCAAGAAATTATAGTATATCCCTTTGGGCAATATTTTTGTAATTTCCAAATTGTACAGGAGGAGAAATACCACGATCTTATCTGGCCAATAAGATTTTGTGAAATCTCTGCAGGCTTGCAAAGACCATAGCTGGAAACTATACAAAAGGACAATCTGATGCAAAAATGACAACTCTGAAAAAAGATTTGTGTTATACTTTATTGCCCCAAAGATATTTATATCCCATCAAGATGGTTAAAAGTCAACAATCAGTAGGAATTTCCTTAACTATCTAATTGCGTATCAAAGGAAATGTAACATCTTTCTTTGATATGCGTTGTTCAAGTTCCATATATCTGTTTCTTTGCTCTGTAAATATTTTTTTTTCACTTTCAATATTGTGAATATAAAAGGGAATATTTATAAATTAAACAGAGGGAAATTCTTATATATTCCTAAAAAATGCTGAAAGCATTTACAATGAAATCTTTAAAGATGAGGATTAAATCTGTTCAGATGTGGGTGAAATATGTTTAAATATAGCTGTCAATATGTTTATAGAATAATAAATTTGATAACAAGCTGCAAATATTGCTAAAATGTTTTCATCCTTAATACTTAAAGTTTAAAAACGTAAAAACATCAAAAAATAATCCAAAAACTATTCTACTTTCTGTGGGCTTCAATCATTTTATGTATCAATATTTTAAAGAACTTGCTTCAGAAATGTAATTCTTTAATCACGTTCTTTTTCATTCACATGTGCAAAAATTATTTAATTAAAGAACCATATTAAAACGTCTTAAGAAATTTTATTCAATTAAAAAAATAATCGCGCAAAATAATAAATAAGAATTATTTGTTCTTATTTTTTATTTCATAACCAAATATCAGCACTCAGAAAGAATTCGTTATTTTTGTTTCAGAAAAACGCACCTGGCTTCGATTTGCCATTTTTCAAAATGAAGTGAAGAAAATAAAAAAAAAATCCTCTTATTATTACAAATTTATTTTTTGGGGGCCTCTTAGAGTTTTCTTAATTATAATCTTTAATTTAAATGGAACTGAATTCTTTTAGCAATTTGTATTGTTTTTAAAATCTTGGAGTCTTAAAGTGGCCAATAATAAATAAATATTTAATGCTCCTTACAAATTTATCTTAGGGCAAAAAAAAAAAAAAAAATTCTTGTAAGAAAAATAAATGCCTCGCGAAATGAAAACATGCAAATGTATAAAGCTCTGAATACTGCATTTAAAACTACTTATAAAAATCAATGGAACCTAGAGATGTTCGAATGATTTAAAAGCGCTTTAAAAAGGATTACAACTTCAGTTTGAAAAGAAGACTAAAAAAAAAAATCATGATTGCAAACCCCTTAAAATGAAGATAATGGTCCAAACATACTTAATTAAATTGAAAGCTTTAGAAGAAAATAAAGAAAAGAAAATGAACGTCGTCTTCTAAAATAATCAAAACTAAAGAAAAATGCATTTTGAAAACGTTATTTAACGACAGCCGATCAAGTTATCCGGAGAATACCGACAGGAAAAAAAAAATAAAATAGAAAGTCGACCGTATGGGAATTCTTATTCAGATTGAAACAAAACAAATGCTCGTAATTGTAATAACTCAGATAAAAATTTAGCAATAAAACAAAAGTAATTTATTGCAAATACCAGCTGTGGACTTTCCTATATCGACTACATAGCTTGCAGAATTATTGATACTTAGCTGATATTTTAATTAGAATAGCTTCTAAGAGAAATACTCTCTAAATGTAAACTGACTTCTATTTTTATGCATATTTTACAAGAGTTATTTTAATTTTTCTATTTTTTTTTTTTTTATGAAATTTCAATTAAAGCGAGATCTTGCTACAGAGTCCTTGATTTGATTTTATAAATATGGAAACAGTTGAAGAATTCCAAGATATCCTTAAAAAGATAAGAGTTAATTAACAAAACGTATGTTTGTGTTATTATCTTTATGCTTATTCAAGACTCAATTGAAGCTAGAAAAATTTTAACTCATTATTTTGAATTTTGATACTTCAATAAACAGCTGATAAAGTTTTATAAAAAGTAGTAATTTATTTCGAAATAAATTAGAATAACTATTTTTACAATATTACTATAAGATTTATTGAATAAAATAATCCAGATAAATTGGTTAAATTTACATTTTAACAGCTATTTCAAAGTTTTTTTTTTCCTTAAACAATGATCAATTATATCATGGAAGTTTTGAGCAAATAAAAATTATGTTACAAATTCCATCAATACTTTTAACAAACCAAATAAATGCTGGGAATTATTTTTAGAAATCATGTAAAATTTTATTCCTTAAACTTCAAAGTTAGACTTTTTGAATACTCTTTTTTAGAAATAACGTCAAATTTAATGTTATGAAACTTAAAATAAATAAAAAAGAGTAAATACCATGTATTTTGATAAAAATTACACTGTTAAGGATTTCTGTTAAAAAAAAAACATAATAAATTCTGTAACTTTCCTATTGAAAATTTCTGTTCTCTAAAATTCTGATCTAACTTCTGATCTTCTGATTTACTATTAAACTGCATTGTAATCTGCCAAAACAATCATTTTTTTCTCTTAACAAATAAAGTAAGTAACCAGTGATACTAATTGCATCTGCCGGGTACAGATTTTTTTCAGATTCGAATATGAAAATTTCTGTCAAAATGTTTTTTTGGTACAGGAAAATCTCTGACAACTATGCCAGAATTTTTTCTTTTTTTTACAGTGTATGACAAAATTTTTTCTTTTGTAAATTACTTAAGAAGTCTAGGAATTTTAAGAGAAAAATAAAATACATACAGACATATGTGTGCAATAAAATACATATGTATAAATTGCTATAAAGTATACATAGAATAGAGGCTGGGATAGCCTGGTTGGTAGGGCGTTGGGCCCATGTCTAAGGCGTCGTGACTTAGATCACCACTGACCAAAGGTTCACGTTAAATGTTCGGGGTCACAAAATCTTCTATGTTTCCATAACAAATCATACTTACGGGGGTAATGAATTATAGATTGTCCGTTCTCTGTGTCAGGTCAAAATTACAATCTGTGGATGAATGCATGAATGGGTCGGACTTATAAATGAATTATGATATGTGTGTGGTTGAAAATAACAAGAAGCGCACCTTTGGCCTTGAATACGCTTGGCTTCGCCAAACTGGATTGCTGGATGGGCAATAGGCATTAGAATATAGTACAACACGTATAGTAGGATATATACTTTTTGTATTTGACAAGAACTATCACTAGATTTTTTGGTTAAAAAGCATCGATTTTTTAGTGTTTTATTTATCAATTTTCTAAAGACACACAACACATTTTTCCTATGACAACAACAGTATTGAAAAAAAATCATAAATAAATATCATATTTTTATTCAAAAATAAATATCTTATTTTTATGGTTATTTTACTGTTTTGGTTGAATATGGTAAAATTACAATTAAATATAATGTTATTTAACCATTCTTTCTGAGAAATTTCCATAATTCCTTTTTTATCTATCTGATACTTTTGTCCTCTTGTATGCATTCGGTCTTCTGTAATTTATTATAAACTAAAAATAATATTTGCTAGTTTAGATTTATATTTATTTACAAAAGCTAATAACCATAATTTACTTACACATGCAGCAGTACAACAAACATACCTTAGGAGCATTAAGCTTTCATTATTATATTTTTCTATAATTCACTGAAAAAACATTTAATACTAAACCGGCATAAATTTAACATTTCTTCGTAGCGCCATAAAACAGTTCTTTTACATTATGTTGTAATTATTATTAATATTATAGGCATGAGATTTATTTTATTAAAGTGTATGAGATATAAGAGATTAAATAATGATATAATGAGAATTCAACATTCTCAAATGTAAACGCAAAAGAAATGGAATGAATGAATAAGAATGTTTAACTTCTTTTAAAATTACTTAGCATCAAATAATAATTCATTGAAAAAGTTTTTATCTGTGAAAATAATAAAATCCCTTACCGTGCAAAAAATACTTTCATGCGAATACTTTCACTTTTAAAAAAAGTAATATTTTTTTCCCAAATATGATCATGGTTTTTTATGAAAACCAATCAAGAAAAGACGTAGAAATGGGTCATTTTGAAACGATTTAATGTTTTTTCTTATAAAAAAATAATTATGCCCTTACCTTACCACTAGTGAAGCGATATAACTTTTAATTAAGACTCTGATATCCGAAAAATAATTTTGTCATTTTAATTTCATAAAAAAAGGATCGATTCCCTTAAATGAACCTGAGATGCAGAATTATAAGCTGTTGTAGTTGCTAAAAAAATTAAACACAAAAGTAACCAAGTTGAAAAAAGTATCAAAATTAAACATTTACTTACAGTATTTGTTACAAATGCCAAGGATATGGAAATGTGATTTTCAGCCAAATCAGACTTTCGAAAAATAGACAGTTACTTTCGGGAATACATTTTATACACTCTCAAAAAAGTAGAAAAATATTGAACTATATTATAGAAACTTTGAACCGTAATGAGATTCACATTTGCTGCAATCTTCATTTTGCAAAATTCTAAAGACATACAGTTAATAAGATTCTTATACCCTCAAAAAACCTGGTAAAGCACACCCTGAAATAAAACTCTCTCGTTTTCGATGTTCCAGAATTTCTCAAGCTGTGTTTCGTTATTTTTGAGTGTCATTTCGGAATTTAATCATGCGATATTTGACGAAACGGGAACTTTCAAATGTAAGTCAAAACTGATTCCTCACTCGTGTTTCATTTAAGCGTATTCTGGGAGTTCATATTGTTTCTCGTCTGTTTTTGCTTCGATGGTAAAATACGATAGCAGTTTTTTCTTCCATAATTCATTAAAATGTTTAATATTTATTTAAATTTATGCATTTTAAATAAATTAACAATTTTTTGAATGCGTTTAAAATTGTGAACAATGTAAGACAAAAAGGCATACTCGTTATTGAGCTTACATCTCAAACAAGTTCACGAGTTTTTAATCCTGTCCAGGTCTAAATTTTCATTGCTTTGCATTACTTTTATTTTAGTTATATTTAAGTTAATTGTATAAATCAATCTATTGCATTGTAGCGTATCTACCACTACAAAATTACAATTCCAATTCACTAATATAAGACATGTTAACTCGATTCTATGATGGGGTACCTTTTCATTGATGAAGGTTGACATTGCCATCAACAACTCTCCCCACATTCCCCACAGCATAACTCAATTTGACGAAACAAAGGAAAATAATTATTTCCTTAATTTTTTGCTTGTGTATGCCTTAAATGTTTTCTTGAAGCATTCCCATGGAATCTGTTTTGTTAAAAACGAAGAAAATTTAGGGAAATTTGAACATCTATTTTTCATAGTGAGATCAAATGATGCAAGCGATTCTTAAAAGAATGAAAAAATTCAAATTCGCTGCAACTTCATTAGATCTGGCGTTAAGCCTACTTTTTGTTCTATATCGCAATATTCGATACATATCGTAATTTATTGTTGCTATTCCGTAAAATTTCGTTATATTTCATTAGGCACCACAAAATGCGCAATACAACAAAATAATCATTATACATGTTATAATGATTATAACTTAAATACCTCCTATAATTACAAAAACTTGCCCTATATTATGACTTGATGTGATCGCCTTTGTGTAGACAGTACTTGTTAAAGATACAGTATTTTGAATTTGAAAACAGAAACAAATGTAGACAAATTTCTTTCAGAAAAAAAATTTATACTTTGTAAAACAGCTTTCCGACTTTGATACTGAATGACCCAAAAAATTTGTGTGCTTACACCAAATTCACACACACTCACACCATTCGTGAATTATTTTCGCTTTAGCAAACGCTAATTTTCGTGCGACTTGGATATGATCGGAAAATTGTTTGCAATCAAGTACGGAATAGTACTAGTTTGCCGTTGTTTTGCACGCTACTATACACTTAACGAATCAAAAGCTTATTATAAAATGTGCATATATTTTCAGAATAATTTTTTTTAAATAATTGTCAATAGTATCAAAAAATTTTACAATATATAATTCTTATTAACTTATGTTCTGTTAAGCCAAATTCAAATTCATCTTAATACTGTCACTATGTTATGCGTATCATTGATTTAAAATTTAATTTTATTTAAAGATTTAGAATGGGTATGCATTTTACAGGGTATGCATTACCCTACAGAAAATACGGCAATGCATTACTGAATACGTGCGTTGATGCATACGTGCAATACAATGTGATAGCAGGGCTACCACGTTTTAGACGAAGAATTTGAGACTGGTATGTGCATAATGTCCAGTTCATCTCCATCTTCTCTATGAATGGGAGATAATTTTGCCTTTATTAGTAGATCTTTATTTGAAATAGTGTTAGGTTATGCCTGCATACAGAGAACATAAAATATTTATCAATATTGACAAATTCACAATGTATCTACTCAATACATAGGTGGCAGAACTACGATGATAAAACCATGATATAGTCACACAGAAGATTATTGCAGAGGATAAAAACAAAATATGCATTCCGATAAGTTTTGCGTACCTTATGTATAAACTTTATAATCGCACAAAATAAACGATTTTTATAGTATTGAACGTAAACGATTTTACGATTTTTATCGTATTGAATTAGAACATGAAAATTCAGCAATCCAGTTTCTATATATTATTTTATTATTTACTACTTTTATACTGTGGCTGAAAGTAAAATTTTATATATTAAAAACAAAGTCTTATATAGCAAAGAGAGACGGGAAGAAAAATAAATTACAAGTTTAAACACATAAATAAAAATGCTGTATTTTTTATAAGATAAATTATTTATATTTTGACAACTATATTTTTAGTGTTGCTTAGTAAACAATTATAATAAAGTATCGAAACAATAAAGTTTAATACATGTCTGCTTAGAAAATAAAAATTAGTTTATAGCCTATCAATCCTTTTATTTCTTGTTTTTTTTTCCCTGTAAAAATAATAGTTAATCTTCCAGGGAATTTTTCTTAAATAAAACATTTGTTTCAGTTATGAAGAATTTTATTGCTTTTATTTTCTATTTATTGCCATGGTTATTAAAAGGTATGAAAATATAAATAAAACGTGAATATCAAAAGAATATAAAATTCTGAAGCATTTATAATAGGCATAATAGTTCAAAAAATTTTAGAGAACTTATATAATATTGTTTTAAGTTTTGGAGGTGCAAATAACAAGTAGTAAGAAGACCAAGTGAAGGAACAGCTCTTACCAGTGAATGAACACCCAGTAAAGGAACACTTAATTTTGGTTATTTTTAAATGCTCTTTATGAATTTATAAGCTATACACATACTTAAAAACAAGCCTATTCTTGAAATTATATCATATAAATACTTGGAAAATGTTAACTATTTTTTTTGTAATCATGAATTGAAAATTAAAGTGTCAACATATTAACACATACTGTTCATTCACTGGGAAACCTATGCCTAGTAAAGGAACATGCCTGTTCCCTCACTGGCTAGAAGTATGAAAATATAAATAAAACATGAATATCAAAAGAATATATAATTCTGAAGCATTTATAATAGGCATAATAGTTCAATGGTTATTAAGAAGTATGAAAATATAAATAAAACGTGAATATCAAAAAAAATATTTATAATTCTACAATAGTTATAAGTAGAATCAAAATTCAAATACTTCTTTATAAAAAAATAAACAAACAAGGAATTCAGAAACATGTCTTTGATATTCCTGAAGGAATATTTTTGATTTCTGGTTTATCTCTTAAGGACTTATTCCCTTATTCTGCTTCGCTGAATTTTTTATTTAACAGTATTTTTATGAACGTAATCAACGCAGGCTAAGAAGACACGAGTAAAAAAAAAAAAAAAAAAAGCAAATATCAAAATACTTATAAAAATTTTGCATTTCTCTTGAATTTTCTTCTACTATTAAAAGAAACTTTTAGAAAAAAAAACTAGCGATAAATCAATCGTCTTAGAGGCCTAATAAAAGCTGTTACTTACACTGAAAATCAAGAGGAATAAAAATGGAGGAGCTAGCAAAAAAAGGATGATAAAAAGCTTTACGGTGTCTTGAACACAATATTCTGAAAAGAAGTTAATAAAAATCCTCTTGTTGGAGAAAAAAAGAGAGAGTGTTAGGAGTAAGAAAAGTTTATTATTCGATAATCCTATATGAATTATTTAATACCTTTCTTACTAAAAAGATCATCTTTATCTCATAAATCGTATTGAAAAAAAGATGACATTGTATAAAGTATTTATGTTATTAATTAATTTAAATTAAAAACATAAAGGTAGGAAAAGTATTAAATGTTTTTTTCATTGATAAAATTTTATTTGATTTATATCACATTTAATTAGTAAATTTTTAAGTATGCACTGTTAAAAATGTATACTCAAATATCACGGAACTTTTTGCGTTTTTAATGAAACCATATCTTTGTAGAGTAAACTAACCAGTGAAGGAACACTTAAGTTTTGCTTGTCTTTTATAAAATTATATTTATTTCAAAATTCGTAATTTTAGTTAAATGACAATGTCAACATATTTGTTACTAATTGTAAATTATGAAAAAAAATTGTAGAGAACTTATATAATATTGTTTTAAAGTTTTGGAGGTTCAAATAACAAGTAGTAAGAAGACCAAGTGAAGGAACAGCTCTTACCAGTGAATGAACACCCAGTAAAGGAACACTTAATTTTGGTTATTTTTTAATGCTCTTTATGAATTTATAAGCTATACACATACTTAAAAACAAGCCTATTCTTGAAATTATATCATATAAATACTTGGAAAATGTTAACTTTTTTTTGTAATCATGAATTGAAAATTAAAGTGTCAACATATTAACACATACTCTTCATTCACTGGGAAATCTATGCCCAGTAAAGGAACATGCCTGTTCCCTCACTGGCTAGAAGTTGTTTTTCGTATTTTTAACATACCCTTGATGCGGAACATCACTAAAGGTACAAGAAAGTTAAAATTTATCTTTTATTTTCATTAACTTAGAAAAAAAACCGTAAAGGAACACTTGTTCCTTCACTGGTTTTTCATCATTTGGTGATCCAGCGAATAAATACCCCCTTATCTCAGTACTTTATTAAGCTATGATGCTTAAAAAAAATAAAACGTAACTTCAATAACTATATTTCGAATTCTCTTTTTCGCAGTGAGAAAAATAAAACTATTACATGCAATTAATTCCACTTCAAACATATAAATACAAACACTCACCTTATAATTTTTTCAAAGAAACAAGGTGTTGCAGAGATAATAACAAATTAAACAAATTTTCCAGAGAAGTCTATTTGACCAGGTAATCCAAAACATTGCTAGATGACTTCCTATTGTTTGGCAGTAAGCTATTGTTACCAATCAATCTAAAGAAAAACTTTTAAATTCTTATTTTTAATCAATATATATGAAATGTTCCTTCACTAGGTAATGTTCCTTCACTGGTTGGTTTACCCTTTATGCTTCGAGCAACCATTTTGTCAAAGTGACGAAGTAACTATCGCTACTTCTTCGAAGAAGTGGATTTTGTCAAAAGTAATGTTTCGTCATTCTGTTTTATTTTTCAAATAAAACTATACCATGTTGCAACATCATGAGAGCCTCATGGTATGTTAGGAGTGGCATTGCTGATCACTTTTTTATGGGCACCAGATAGGTGGGTCAACGCTATCCCAACAACACAGAGAAGGACAGACAGAACAAAGAGATTACATCCGCGACCCAACTCGAACCCGGAATCTTTCTGGTATAAGGCTAACTTCTTGACTACCTACCGGCCAGTTGGCTTATGCCATCAGTCTTGTTCCGATCTTCTAGTCTTCATGCTAGTTAAGAATCTCCCACTATGTCCTGCAATGAGGTTTCGAGGTAAGGAAAAAAAATTTTTCGCATATTTGAGAACTCAAAAATCACGTGATTTCGCAACGAAATGATAGTTAAAATTAACGAAATACAGCTTAAGGATTGTAGAATCATCAGAAGTAAGAGTTTTAGAGAGTGTAGCAGAAACTAGGAGTTGTATTAAATTCATTTAGCACAAAACTCTTCTTATTCTTTACATAAATTTTGTCAATACTAATTTATTCGAACTTTAATTACTCGTAATTTCTTTTCAATTTCTTAAAAATAACAGTGATATACCAATCGCCTAGGTCTCATAAAAGCTGATGCTCAGACTTAAAATTAGCCGAAATAAATATGGGCGACCTAGCAATCGCCCATATTTATTTTATCTGGTTTGCATTTAAAGAACAAATTATAAAATTTTTTATAAAACATATTTAAGCTAATAGGCGATACTTGGAAATTACATGGGTGCTACGGTCATTTTATTTTTTAAACGTATTAAATTAATAAATATTTGTTTTTTAATTTTAATCTCTAAAAACTTTTATTGCATCAAATATTTTTTAACTACGTATTGTTTCTGAATTAAATTAAAAATTCATTGCAGTCTTCTAAATTGTAATTGAACTGGCATTTAACTTTTTCAGTGCGATTTTTATTTCTGGTTGAAGGCTCTTTATTGACAAAAAGCGCATTACTACATGGGATAGACAATGGATTGGACAAGTTAGCAAATTAGATAGCAATGACAGATACACTGTAAAGAAAATTCCATAAAGTTTACGGTTTTAAACCAGCAGCTGAGTTAGTTGTGCAGAGCTATAAAATTAGCTAAGTAAACACGTATCTTCAACGTTTTTTTACCATACAAGATCAAGTTTCTTTCCGTAAAATTTAAGAAGAAAATCTGTTATCGGACTGGTTTTTTAGAGCAACAAAACGAATTTTGAAACTCAACAGACGAACAATAAAAATTAATCTGTTGCCTCAACAGACTTTTACCATAAGAGAACTAGTTTTCTCAGTTCAAATTACGAAATAAATCTGTACTCACACTAGATATAAATATTTTATGTCGGCAAAATTTTTATCGACCTGACATCGCTGAGAATCAAACCTGGGTCAATTGAATAGATGGAGCGTGCTCTACCCCTCGAGCCACTTCATCTCAAGTAATTAATAATGAAGAGATTATGACAGCGAAAATTTCGCTTCAATATTGTATTAGCCTAACAAATAATAGCTAAGTAAATAACCATTGACCATAAATAATTGCTACGTAAAGACAAGTATAAAAAATCATCCTAAAATGATTAGAAAAAGTTTAAGTAATATTACGGGCTGCAAAAACTAGAAATTAAACAGACGGTTTTAATTCGTTTGAGATTTGGGTAAATAACAGAGAAAAACTGTTTTGTAAACAAAACGGCTTTAAACCGTTATATGGAGAAACGATGAATCACTTTTTTTACGTTTGCTACTTCTCCTAAATTGCTGATATAATGAGTACTGATCCAGGAACTTTTATGGTATATTTTTATCATTTTCGTGCAGGCTAGTTTTAATTTTCTGTATATAATGTGAAATGTGATTTCCTATGAGTCAGCAAGCCCTTGTTATTCTGACATGTTTCCCCGAAAATAGGTGAGTTAAAGATCTCAAACTTATAAAAAAAATACTTAATACCAAAAGGTTGACACTCTGCAATATTAGTAATACATAAAGTCTATAATCTGCAATAAAAATACACCCGACCGAGTTTAATCTGTGTAATACAAAGTTAATATGATCTTAACGATTGCTAAATGCCTTTAAAAAATTAAAAGTGTATTTTTGAGTCGAATCACATATTTATTTTTTAGATAAAGTTACACTAATTTTATTAGTGCTCATATAACTGAAATCATGGACTTAAAGTGCACATTTTTAAAATTTCATATCATCGAACTCTTTGATCACGGCATCTCTTTTTAAGTTTGAAAATTTAAAATAATTTAACATCTTCCATAATGAATTATCTTTAGTTTTCTCAAAAAAAATATTTTTGGAAGTCTAAATCAAAAAAACACTCCATGCTCTATGCAAATCTAGCAATATTTCGTTACATAAAAAGGAAGATATAAAAAAGTTTTATCTAGTTAAAAAAACTTGCAGATCAAAATTTAAATTATGTAATATATTGAAGAAAAAAAATGAATAAATAAATTTTGGAATTTGATTTTTACTACTTTACTTTACGATTTGAGCTACTTTAACTTTACACATCTTTCTTATTTGTTGGCTCTGCTTTTCTTAGGACCTGCAAATTGCTTGAAGTTATTGTTTTTTTTTTTTTTTGTTGTTGTTTTTTTACAAGTTAATATTTTTGACTCACAAAAAAATCCATTTATTATTACAGTTTCTGGTACTCCCTTTGAATCATCAATCAATATATATATTCGATAATGATAAAACCAATGGTACGTATTTTTGGTGGAGATAGGGTGGACAAATGCTATTCGAAATGACAGATATCTCGTCACCAGGTCTTGACAAGTAACAATCACTAACAATCGTGCACCTGGTACGTGCATAATAAACTATACTATAGCAAACCTGGTAGTGTTGCATACAAAACCTTTTAGCCAGACATTTAAGTGCGTAGATAGTGAACATCCTATTTTACAGTTACAAATCTGTAAATAAATATGAACATTTATACCGTGCTATACACATTATTAAATCATGATATATCTAAAGCCAACTATAAATTTATAGCAGACATTTAAAGGGGGAGATTTATGATTTGAAAAATTATAAGATTAAAATATATTTAATGCTTAAAGTTAAATTAATCGCTAATTTTTTCATCAATTTAACAGCGCTGATGGTTAGCACAAATTTATATGATTCTTTTCTTTTCAAATGGAGAGATTTATGATGTTTTATTGGAAGCTCAACATAAATGCGTTATGTGTCCGTACCACGGTTGTGTTTACAGCATGCTTCAAAGAAATAAATCTTACCTTTTTTTCTGGTCCCATAGAGCCTTTGAAAACACAAATAAATGCCAAAATACGTTTTTCTTTGTTTTGTCTTCTCAAAGGATTTCATGCTTTAGGGAAAAAAAACATTTTTTCCCTTCGCTAAGCGCTGATTTCAACGCTTTCGACGTTTGCCAATCCCAATACTGTTCCGTTCGGGCTACCCCCCATTTGCATATTCTGAAGCAAATACTGGTTCCAAGAAAAAATTTGAATATAAAACCTGCTAGAATCAAGGACAAAAACGAAGACAAAGAAAATGCTCTTTTTACCATCCAGAAACATATAATTCAAAACGTGCATCCTTTCCTTGTTTTGGTGGGTTTTTTTTCCCTCCATTTATGCATGTGCCAGCTCAGTGTTCTTTTCTAGAATTTTCAGAAGTGATATTTGACATCGAAAAATGACGTATCTTTAAAAAAAAAGAAAATATTTATGATTTTGAATTCTGTTATTATATTCCATTTTCTCCAAAATTCTAATGCGTTTACGGTGGCGTATACATATCTTATACATTCCCTAATATGACTGAATCACGACCAACCAGCTGAATATTGAATCCTATACCAGTAAGTCAACAACATACAACTTTCTGGAAGAAGAAAAAAATTCGACTTAAAGAATATTTTATCAATATATTTATCCATATTTATTTCCATTAAAAAAATAAAACAGATCAACATCTATTTATTTACCGCAAATATCATTTAATTTGTTTAATATTTTGTTTGACTTCAATAACCTAATTTTAACGCAAGAAAGACCGATATTTTTAAATACCTATCTCATTGTGGTCAATTTGACCGCAATAAGAAAATACTGATATATATTTTATTTTTAATTCAAATATCATAATAAAAGGTTTAAAAAGATCATTTTTAATAACTTTTGACATTTTGCAGTATTTTTCATGGTATTAAATTTATTATATAAAAATTATCTTTACTTTTATACAAAATAATATCATTATAAAACAAATACAAATTATTTCAGATATCTCACATCATTTGAAATAAAAAAAATTAATGAAATTTTAGCATTTTGCTTGTAGTTTCAGAAAAGCGGGTAAATTCTTTGAAGAACAATATGGCAATTTCTATCCGTTAACAAAACTAAAAATAAAAGATTTTCGAAAATTTTTTAACGATTCACACTTTTTAAAAAAGTATTCTTGCATTTATAGCTGCAATATCTAGATCAAAAACCTGTCATATTTTAAAATAAAATCGCTCGTGTCGTAGTTATCAAACGGCTTATTTGATGGAACTAATCTATACTGTAATTAGCGCAACTGAAAAAAACTTACTTTTTCAGAGAGTTTTGTAGGATTATAAACTATATTAACGCTTTTATGTTATTTTTATTGCTCAAATGCAGACCTTTGCTTTTGGTTTATATAGGCTTATAATATTTTATTAATCATTTACTTGCATATTTTAAAAAAAAAAAAAAGTTCAAGCTAGTTAAATGTTGAGATTTCTCAACAATTTACCGGTATTGTAGAAAGAAGTTTCTTTTGCCCTTAAAATGTCCGTAAGTTTCTGAGACCTTTGTCCATTGGGACATTTCTTTCCTCAAAAAGAAATGGATTGATTAATTTCATAACGAAATGTTCATCCAGTTAGTTCTATTTTTTATCTTTTCTAGATATAACAATTGTTAATTATTTGATGACAAGTGACAGCCATAATTTTTATCCAAATTTCTTAGGCTTGTCTTCCTTGCACTAAATACACTTTTAACATGGTTTACACGGCAAGAGCTGTTTATTGGATCTTATAAGTTTTATTTCCTATTAAAAACAAACTATAATTTTCCACAACATTTTATCATTTCTCATGGAAAAGCAAACTAGTCGTTTCTGATCTCGTGTTCATAACTTGAAGCTATTTGTAAAAAACTGCTTAAGAAATTACGGGATTTTGCGAGTGATACGGAGCAGAAGGAGGATTTTCTAAGTGAAAAAAAATTGCAAAGTCGATCTAGTCAGGTTCGTGCATGAATAAAAAAGAGATAAGTAATGGAGGTGAAATAATATGCTATTTCCAGGTAACACACAAAAGTGACTGCAGCGATCAATTTGACAGCTATGATCGTTATAAGTTATGCGTTTATTATATAACCTAATATACTTTTTCTTTCATCATTTTGATGCTTCAAAAAACTTGGAAAAGTCCCGAAAGTCAAGTAAACTTGTAAATTATATTAGGACTCTATTAATATTTTAGCTCCTCTTAAAGTTAGTTAGCAGTCAAAATGACCACTCCATTCCTGTTAATATAAGGCATTTTTCAGAAAAATATTCTTTTCAGATTAAAACACACTAAACAATCAACTTTAAAAAAAAAGTTTGATGATGAGAAATTTTCTTTTCTTTAATGCATTAAAAAGGCAAAATAGTTTTAATATCGAAAAATAATTGTTAAAAGCATAAAAATGACAATTTTTTTTAAACATGCATATTTGAGGAGTAGATATGAAATTTTGACGGGCAAATAAATGTAAATATTTCATGTAAATAAATTACCAATTATGCAAAAACACAAAATATTCTGATATAAAAGGGTTTTTCATAAACATCGTAAAATTTTTCGTTTTGATTAATCAAAACAAATGACAGCTTCTCTTCTTCCTACTTTTATTAACTCATTCAAGAGAAGAATTGTTTTAAAAACATTAGTTTTAAATTTAAAGTTCCTTTTTGTAACAGAAGCACTGTCAATAAAATTTTTTCCATGCATTTGCAAAATTTTGCCATGCATTTTACAATTTATTTTTACCCTAATTTTTGTCATTTTTTTAATAACTCTAAAGTAAAATTACTTTCTGCTGAAAATGCATGGCAAACCCCTCGAACCCCCGTTCTATCAGTCATGAGATTGACAAATTAGCTCTTTCGGCTATAATATGTAATTATCTGCAAAGAGCAAAGCAGCTTCATTAGGTAGGCCTTGTTGGTGCGTTAAATTCTGGCTGTTTAACTGTATTAGGTGAAAGCAGTTGAACAGTTTTTTTGTAGTTAACAGTCTGAATACCGTCTTATTTACGGTCGTTTGACCGCTTTGTTTGAATATGGTAAAAAGGCAATAAAATTTTTCCGACTAATTTGTGACAGTGTATCACAGCGCACAAATCAAAACTCGTCTTTATTCACAATGTAGAAATTATTTTTTATCTTTGAAAAACTTTTCTTACAGTTGCAGCTGAAAAAACCCCTCTATCCAGTTCACGTTTTCCCACTTGCAACAGACTGATACAATTATCTCCTCTCTCACCAATTTAAAAATGTCATTCTATGTTCAATTTGCATCCTTAAATAGATTAATTGACACTCACAACGAAATCAGTTATGAAACCCTATTTTATTCTGGTTAAGAATGAGCAATATTATATTAATTACTTAATGAAACATTTATTTAAAAAAATTATATTCCTACTTAATTTTTTTGGTTCTTTTTTTTCTTGGGAAAAATCATCTGTCCTTTATACTAATGATGACAGATTTGAATTGCAATCTAGTAATATCTTTCAACTAACTACTATAATCAATTCAATTACTACAATAATCAATTAACTACTACTTTATTCTTGTGTTAATTCATTTTGTTTTAACTATACCCTTGTTAATAACTGTAGCCAGACTCCTCTATTGAATAAATAACAAATAAATAAGACAGAGAAAGAAACTGTGTCATTAACAACATCATAACAGTCATTAGTAGAAAACTTTAACACACTGGTATGCGAATCAGTTTATTCTGATTTCAGCCCTAACCTTCCCTACATACTACTCCAATAAAGATGTCTAGCAATTATTTATAAATTACTTTCTACATAAACATAAAATCTATTAGTCACACAATAAAAAAGAAATTCAGGTAAAATAATTACCGAACTGTATAGTTATGACATTTCCGGTAAAAAAAACAAACATATTTCAAGTATTAAAGACCAATATATTCGGTATTTAAACCACACTGTAGAAACTCCGGATCAAACTACGGTTTAATATACCGACACTTTAGGTGCAATCCGTAATATCCATATTTACTACAAAATATTCTGCTGTACTTTTTACTGTAATATTTATTTGGTTAGAGATATTCAGTGATTTTACGGTAATTATTACTGTAAAAATTACGGTATATCATGTTTCGGTAAAAATGGATTTTACGATATAAAGTACCGACACCCTCAGTGTCAGTAACTTTTACTGTAATTTCGTCCAGAGTTTTTTACAGTGGTAATCAATTGATAATTTTTCCATTCATATGGTAACGTTTTACCGGAAATTCTGGTTTTAAAAATTTTAGATCTTGTTAACACACATTTATAATAAATACAAAACTGAAATGTAAATTTTACCGAATTAAAAGCTTTAACGTCATTCTCTAGGGCATCGTGACAAAATTACTAAACTTTATCACACATTTTGAAATAATATTTTATTTTTAATTTTATCAAAACCATTACCAAAGCATTTCGGTAAGAAAAATACCGTGATTTTCGTGGTTTTCATTGAGACAGAAACATGATATATTTTAACACATTCTGGTAGGTTTAACCATACTTTCTTTCAGGGCATTTTCTTTACTTTAAATGCATATTAAAAATATATAAATAATTTTTTTTAAAATCATTTGTTATATAAAATTTTTATTGATTTAAAATTTTAAATTATCGAATGATTTTAACGTAAAATAAATAATTACATTATTTTTTTTTTATCATAAATTAAACCTTCTTTAGCATGAAATTCATTTTATTTTTATTTTTTCATTATAAGTTTTAATAACGTAATTTGACATTTTTTAAAAAAAAAAGTTAAATCTCTCCGAAATATGGAAATATTTTAATTAGTAAAACAATCAGTCAATCTCCCAAAGCTTCTCAAATGAAAATTTTCATTACTTTACAGTTTTGTTTCTTAACAGGTATTCAATTAATTGAACAAGATACAATCCTTAAGCTGCGGTACGTGATGGAAACAAATAAAAACTGTTACTTTTATTAATTTTCTTAAATTAGATAAAAATGCCTTCAGTGAAAACATAATTTAGTCAATAAACGTTTAAAAACTCTTTGAAGATTAAAATAATGAGCTTTTAAAAGTAAGACGAGAAAATGTACGTCAAAATTAAAACCGTTATTTACATCAATTTCTCTTCTTATACTTCCTTAATTCTTTAGGTCGTTTAAAGTACTGATTCTAAGTAAGTAAATATTTTTAAATTAACAAGAGTTTAGTACATTTAAAAAAATAAAAAATAAAAACATCTAAACATATTTAAGACATGGTACTCGAAAGTTTAAAGCATTTTACAACTTTTTTTTTTTTTCAATTAGAATAAGCAAATTTTTAAAAGTTGCATTTAGAAGGTTTCATATAAAACTGCTTATTTATTTAAAAAAATCTTAACTTTAAAATCTATTTTTAATGAATATTTTATTGCAGTAATGGCCTTAACCTGATGCCACTTAATCAATCAATGTTCGTATCATTAGGATCTTTATTTATTGATTTTCCATAACTAACAACAACTCAACAACAAATTTTTAAAACTAGCATATATATATATATATATATATATATATATATATATAGTACGTATATTTTGATACAAATTCAAATTCATGTGAGATGTAAAATACAAAATATCTTTTTAATCGATTGCGTGTTTAATAATAATGATGTAAAACTAGCAATCCTATGATAAAACTTAATGCGACCGCCAATCTTTTACATCCTCTCTAAGCTGCTGAAAAGTGCAAGAATTTCAATAACGGATAGTATTTGTGAAAAATTTCTCCAACAAACTTCAGTGAAATTCATAATTAAACACTGTGCGCAAAATATCATTGCCAAGATTGAGTAAGGTTAAAATGCATTAAATTTATTTTTAAGTAAACTTCAACTTTAATAATGTTTAATCATGTATAATTGTTGATTAACGAAGGATATAGAGTTTCAAATAATTAGTATAAGGGATTATAACTAATTTTGTCACATTATTTCAATGGATAATAACTAGGATTATTTCGATAAATCCTCTAAACATATTATAGATGTCAAGAACACATATAACTAAGCTTCTTATATATTTATTACAACACCATTAGAACAACATTTCAATAAACGTCGAAATAGCATTAAAAAACAATTAAAATAAACTAATTTAAATTAATAAATTAATTGAGTTAAAATAAGTTTGATTTAGGAAAAAAATTTAACAGATTTATTTTGACAATTAATATCCTGGCGATAAGCTGAAATGCAATAAAAATAATTAAAAGGTGAAAAATAGAATTTTTATTTTAATATTAGTTTTTACATCACAGTTTGTAAACAATTTATACTATAAATTAACTAAATATTAAATTATATTTTATTTTATGATTTGAAAAAATGTTCAATGGTAGTAGATCAATTAAATATTATCTATGGAATATCTATCAGGAAATATCTGCTGAAAATGCAAGAAAATTTTCAAAAGCTTATGGAAATGTTCTTTCATGTATAAAAGTTCAGTAAACAATTCATTGTTTTTAAAAATAAAAAATAAAAAAATACCAATTCTTTGTTATTCCCAATTTATCCAAAATTATTTAACTGTTACTTCTTTTATTATGAGGAGTAAATTTTAAACATGTGTTAATTGAAAGATAATTGTTGAAGTATTTCTGTAATCAACATAAGTGCATAATAATTTCACTTTTCTACTACTTTACATTTTATCGAACATAAATGTCAGATATGATTTTTAAATGGAGTCAAACATCCCGTAAAATATAATTTAAAATATTTGTAATGAAGGTAATTTTTTAAACTACTATTAATTATTAACACTTAATCTAATTATTACTGGCAGATTGATAATTATATTTATTAGTTCTTAAATGGAAGATTAAATATACCAATGAGGGATTAGTTTTTTAAATTAAGTCCAAGGTTTGTTTCGAAATACTGTGACCAATTAAATAAAAAATATTTAACATGGTTAATTTAAATAAACAATATTTAACATGGTTAATTTAAATGAAAAATATTTAACATGGTTAATTTAAATAAAAAAAAATACTTAACATGGCTAAAATTATTTTTAAATTCATATAATTTAACAATGATTCTTAACAGCATCATTTTCTTCAAAAATTGTAACGGAACTTAAGAATTAGAAATAAGAAAGGAATGATTTCTAAAAAGCTTTACTTTTCTTCATTGAAGTCTCTGAACATTGTGTTTTAGTTATAAAACTCATAACTTATACATTTTTTTCCTAAGATAGATCTAGAATTTTTTATAATAGTTTAACACTTGAAATATTTTTTCCTTTCAAAAGTTCTTGAGTCAATAAGTAGCATGTTATTTAATTCATTTTGTATCAGAACATTGAAAAATATTGTTAACTTTCTTTAAGAATAGTTTGTTAAACAATTTTCACTTTACTGCAATAATAAATTTATTATTTATTATTTATTGGTTTATACACTGGAATTATTATTTTAAACTTTAACTAATCAACAATGCATGCAAAATACAAAAATTGAATAAGGCAATAAGAGTACACAGAAATAATAAGATATTTCATGGAAAAAGACCTACAATATTGGCTTGTTTTGGTTGATAACGGTTCACTGTGTAGATATGTCAGTTTTACCAAGTTAGCACTCTAAAGTTTTTTCGTATTTACACTAGCCTTATTTATTGAACATTACAGTTACGAAAATTATTTTTAACTCAGTTTTTTATACATTCACTAAAGAATCATATTTTGATAAACAATAAGGATTTAGTTTAATAATAGCAGTGTTCTGTTTCGTTTCAATAGCTTTTGCTTTCGAAGGTAAGGCTGTGAAATATCCGGTTTTGCCCCTATCCCATTGGTTTGAATCTATGCTGGGCCCCCGAAAGCTGTAGTGCAGCGAAAGAAAAAATAATTACATCCAAGACGTCTTACGGTCCCAATGACAAAATATATTGCTCTCTCCTTCCTCAAAGCACAAAAGTATTCTTTTCATAATTTACAGACTTTTATGGAACCTAATACAAAATTGCACTTTTTATGTAAATATAAAGAAATTCTTGTCAACTTTCCTTAAAAGACAATTAATTAATAAACACTATGTTTTTTGTAAGAGATTTTGGTAAGACCCTCAGAAGTCCCGGATCATAGGACAAATTTTTTCTTTTTCCCCTTTCCTACTTTTTTTATATTGTCATGTAAAACAGAAATATCTTCTAATTTTTCACTGAAACTCTAGTATTTCTAAATTTCCTACAGAATTAGCAACTGAATCCGTGACGTACTGAGACCGAACTGAACTGAGACCGGGTAATTTTACTTTTTCTTAAAGAAAACAAATAAATAAATTAAAACATTTATAAAAGGAGTAGTACATCTGTGATTTTTCAGGAGTAATATATTGTCAGCAACTAAATAACGAGCATCTTGATTAAATCTGATAGTTTTTATGCCGATTAGTTTACCTTCAGCAGGCCTTCGAACAATAGCTACCCAGCTATCTTACACCACTTTCCCTCACACACATATATATATATGTATATATATATATATATATATATATATATATATATATATATATATATATATATATATATATATATATATATATATATATATATATATATATATATATATATATATATATATATATATATATATATATATATATATATATATCCGTAAAGTTTACGGTAAAGAACATTTTTATCTTTACCGTTTTAAGACCGTTTACGACTAATATGGTAAAAATCATGAATAAAAAACTATTCTGTTATTCTATTCTACCATTTAAAATTAGCATGGTTCCATAATCGTGAAATAGAAATTTAACTGGATATTGGAGCAAGGCTTTTTGGAGTTTATTGAAACGCAATACATTAAAATATTAATTGTTGCCATAGATTTCGAAGCTTCTTTGCCATGGAAAATAGAAAAAAACTATAGTTTTAGTGTCTTAAACCTAAAATTAAACTGTAATTTTAAATTAAATATGCATCCATATTGAAGATAATTAGGTGAATAATTAAACTTTATAAATAATTTATAAATAATTTATAAATAATTTAAATAATTTTATAATTTAATAATTATATATAATTTAATAATATTTAAATAATTATAAATAATTTAAACAACGAAATAATCCTGGAACGTTTAAGAGATAGTTTTCACCAGGATGAAGACCGTTAAAATTATAATAATTCATCTACAATAAACCTCAACGTTTGGATGTTTTTATAAGCCAAAACTATACAACGTGGAAGTAATTTTTTAAGCATTAAAACAATCATCACATACAATCTTTGTTTTCACAATAATTTTACACTTCTTTTTTAAAAATAGTACAGTGAATAAAAATAGCAAACATAAAACTAGCATAAAGTAACTATAAAAACTCCCAACAGTTAAGAAAATAAGTTTTATTTCCTAAAATGAGCCATTTCATATTACAAAAAAACTTTCAAAGACCAATCTTAATTCATGAATTAAATAACTGTTTTTATTCAAGCAGTAAATAATTGAAAATGGGAATAAATTAAAAATGAAACAAATAAAATTATTCTCTATGTCTCACTTTAAGGTTTCAGAGGAAGAAAAGAATGTGTTTCCCAAAAGAAATAATCATTTTAAGTTTTAAAAGAATAAGCCTTCCGAAAATTAAATAAAACAATTTTAAGATTTATATTTTATTAAATCTTAAAGAGATTACCACTAGTTTTCAACTATTTGTAAAAACAAATCAAGCTTGAAAATATAATCAAAAATACAAAAGCTTTGAGCTGTTTAAATCAATAACATGTAGGGGGGAAACTTAATCCGATGTAAAAGTTCTTCGATCTTAAATTATATTACCCAGTTAACACTCTTTAGCTACTAATCCAACAAAACAAAAAAGATACACACAATTTTTTTTTAAAAAAATTCCATCGGATTAGTGTGATTATCTAAACAAAATAAAGACGTAACTAAAGTCTTTCGTTGTATAATAAGTATTTTTGTTAGTTGAAGGTCCTTGCGAGAAAAAAGATAATCGGTTTAATTATGCATTATCATAAGCGCAAATGCGCATATTCTTATCCAAGTTTGATTTAATTTTTAAAAATATAGAGATTATAAAAAGCTTCCCGGAGTATCCATCAATCAAAGATAGGATTAGTGTAGACATTATAATAAAAAAATGCTTAGAACTTAGTTTAAAATTTATGTAAAAAATTTGTATTTTGGTGTAACTTACACAAAGAAACCAAGCCATACATAAAAAAAAATTGCTGAAAAAAATATGCTTTTTAATTAAAGTAAGTTCTTACAATTTTTAACTTTCAAAAATTTTTGATTGAAAATATTACTTGCAATAATATCAGAAGATATCTTGTTAATTGGAAATATTATTTGTAATAATATCAAAGTAATAAAAATGTAAAATATCTCGATCGTTGTGATTGAGTAACATTAAGAAGTATTGAACATCTCCAAGAAAGAAAAAAAATTTATACGGCGAAATAAATTTAGATAAAATTACCGTACTGTATCGTAATTATATTTCAGATTATAAAAAAAAAACATATTTCTGGTTAATAAAACTGAACCATGCTGTATTTAAACCATTAATTTGGTAAATTTCCCGTTCATATAATAACGGCTCGTTGAAAAGTCTGGCTTTCAAAATTATAGCTTTTATTACCACACATTTATCAAAAAAATAAAAATCTGTAAGGTAAATTTAACCGAATAAATGGTTTTATGACATGCTCTAAGGTATCATGATAAATTTCCAAATTTCGCAACTTTTGCTAAATTTTATCACACATTATAAAACCATATTTTGTTGTTAATTTTACCAAAATCATTACATAAGTTCTTCAGTAAAACTAAACGAGCTTTTTTGAATTCCAATAGAGCCAGAAGCACGGTAAATGGTAACATATACTGGTAACTTTTACCATATTTTTTTCTCAGTGTATATAATTAAGAGAAGCATAAAGTTTAATTATATTTAATGAAATTATAAGTTTAATCATTATAAAAGATATATTAAACTTAGTTTTTAATCAAATATTTGTAATGAAATAGATTCGAAGCATATTTCTTAAAATACAAGATCTGCTAAAATACTCGTATGTATATTCTTTTTTATAAAAGAAAGTGATTAAATCTTTCGAAACGCAGTGAATAAAATAAGTTAGTACACAGTAAACTGCATAAGTCAGACTCCTGTTGATATAAAATAACGTAACTAGAAAAAATAAATATAGAAATTTACAAAATTTGAGGTAAATGTCATTGTTATTAACATTGTCACCATAAATTAAAAATAATATAAAAACATTATTGTCGTATAGTGGCCTTTTCAATTCAAATTTGACCATTTTAATCCATTTACCTTATTTACTTATTTTTGTAAAATATTTTTAAAAAAGTGTTTAGATTTTTCTCAAATAATATATAGAGGAGTTACATAACGGATGTGTGGCTCTATCTTTACTTTAGAATTAATGCAATTTGTAAGATAACTATTAAGTTAATATCCCTCAGCAAATTTCTAATTTTTAACAATTTTTTGACATTGAAACTACAAGAATTACTGGTGAATTACAAAGTTGAAGTTTAAATTAAAATTGTATTTACTTTTTAAATAGTTATTAAGAGTTCGTACAAAATCATCAAAAAAGGGTAAACAAAATTTCATTTATACATATCTTTGAGTAGAAAATCAATTTAAATAAAAGGTATATTTAATAAAAAAATATATTATTGGATAACTTAATATAAGCAATATGCAGGGAATATGCTTAATAATAAAATATGCAGGGAAGGGGAAATATTGTCCAGCTTTTATATAAAAATATATAAATAACAACACTTTTTTTTTGCTTACTTTTGTTATGTTTCATTTTTTATTTTATATTACTTAATATGTTTTCAGTTACATGGTTTATAACTTTTAATATTGTATATTAATTTATATTTAAATTTTTTTTATAAAGATGCTTCATTCTTTTCTAGATTATCAGTGCCTTTAGTTTTAGCGTATAAGCTTTACTACATTCATTTGCGCAAATAATCATAAAGTTAGGCTTTTACGGAATAATTTTTTTAATCTTATTTGAAATATTTAAAATTTGTTTTCCAATGACGTATCATTACTTCCTTAACATTACTATACAATGTTTTGTTACTGTAACTTCACGAACCAAACAAAATTATTCATGGAAGAAAATTATCGCAACGCTTTGCTTTTTTATATGTTTCATTACTTGAAATATTTAAGAGTTCTAAACAAAAAAAATTATATCATTCCAAGATAAATTATGTCACTTTTTTAATTACATGAACTACACTGAACTAAAAACAAAAAATATTCGGTTGAGCAAATATTCGTAATATTAATTCTTATGTGGGTTTTATAACTTGAAATAATTTCAAAAGACAGGCAAGCCATTCCTTCTTTAAAAATTAATGTCAATTGTTTTATTTCAAAAACTTTCAGAAAGTACTAGGTATTCATATGTCATAATAATCATAACTCTTAGCTTTTTACGCGTTTCTTTTACCTTAAATATTAGAAAAAAATTTTTGTTTCTTCCAAGATTATTAATGTGCATTGTTTCATTGCATTAAAAATAAAATATTCAACTTGCTAGGTCTAAAATAGATTCTATAAC
Source organism: Parasteatoda lunata (assembly GCA_949128135.1). Taxonomy (NCBI): domain Eukaryota; kingdom Metazoa; phylum Arthropoda; class Arachnida; order Araneae; family Theridiidae; genus Parasteatoda; species Parasteatoda lunata. The sequence goes on from OX421980.1 coordinate 41,495,315, forward strand.
TTGAAATAATTTAATGGTTTGAATGCAGGCGTGTCATTCCTTCCTAGAAAATTAATGCTTATTCTTTCATTTCATAAACTTGCAGGGAGCAAAAGGAATATTCATGGGAGCTAATAATCGTATGGCTGAGCGTGGTGATCACAAAGATATAAACTCAGTTTTCGTTCTTTTTCTTGGAATTTTTAAACTGAAACAGTCAGAAAAAGGAGAATCACTAAACCAGTATATATCTAGTGTTCAGAAGTGAAAAAATATCCTTTTCACAGAGATACAGTCAGACTTTTTCGCAAACCACTGAATCTGTTGATGTCAATTCCACAGTTTTGGACCGGAATTCCGGGGAACTTGAGCCGAAACGGAATTTCTTAGGACTCGGAAGAAAAAAAAAATAAAAATACAAAACTGAAAGCGAAATACACTTTTCGTTTGTTTTTATATTTTTGAATTTTGGATAAAAACAGTAGAAGAAAGAGATGTCTCCCATCGAGTCAGTCTAGTTTTTTCAGTTTAGATGTTATATTCAAACGGAAATGGAGACGCGAGGGAAATATCAAATTCGAAGAAGTTGAATCTTCCGTTTTCTTAAAGTAAGTGGTCGGGGAGGTACGGGAATAAATTTTAAAACAATCCGCTACAGCTGCTCATTTTACGTTACTATGTAAAATTGCAGTTTTGAGTTCAATTTTCAATGCCCCTTTTTCCTTTTTAGCTTCTTTTTTCCCGTTCAACGTATACTAATCTTCAGATAAATACCTCTAAACATGCAAAGCTTTTCTATTTACTAGCTGATGGAAAAAACTGAACAAAATTATTTAATAAAATAAAACTTTGATTTTCGTAATAAAAAAAAGAAATACTTTGAAGTATTCGCGTAATTTATCTGAGGTAGTTTTTGACATAAAATTTTCTTTTTCTTTTCTCTGTAGTATTTACCTAACGTATTTCATATTTTATATACTTACGTTTTTGTTCTTCTGTGGAATTGAATTGCAAGTACTTACAACTGAAAACACTGAAAAAAATATTTTTTTTTATCTCAAGAAGTAAACTCCTATCTTTTAAATTTACTTTTTCGTTTCTTTCATTTAAAAAACTAGGTTATGTATTAAGTGGTTATCATATTTATCCAAAGCCCTAAATATTAGGTATCGTTGCAGATGCAAACATTTAATTTTTTTATGAATATCATCTTCACTCATCTTTTGAATCTAAGTTAAAAGAATGAGTAAATATGATATTCTCTATTGTTCTATACTTCTCTACTGATGTGTCATATTTTGCTTTTAAGATTAAACACACCTGATTTCATTGCGAAATTTATCATGAAGATTTTTCAAAATAATACTAATATACTTTTAAATAATTAAGTTTTAAAAGAAATTTTCATGAAAATTTAGTATAATGTAGGAATTTTGTTAAAATTTTATTATTAACTACAAATTATCTTAACTTCATTTGAAAATATTTAAGCCCTAAAGAAAAGATTAATACCATCATTATTGCCCATGATTATTCATTCATTTTATTTCATAGTTGCATTTAAAATATTTATAATATTTAAAATAAAATTAACAATCGTTTCATATTTTAAAATATTTACATATCTGCCCATATTATCAGCCTATCATCATATGCATTCTGCATATAATAATACAGTAACCAAAATTTTGTACTAAAATTTTCTTTTGTGGACGTCAAGCTAAAAAGATCTTATTGCGACAAATGTTTGATACAGAAATTAGTAATTACAATTTTGAAAAAAATAGTTACGTTAATTTTGCATTAAAAACCACACATATTTTACGTAGTATTGATGAAAAATTTAAAAAAAATAAAGAAACGGAGGGTATTAAAATAAATAACTGAATGTGTTGCCAAATGATTTATAAAGAGAAAACATTCTACTAAATTTACCCATTTTCAAAACTACCAGTTAACGTCAAAAGTTCGTTTCTTGATAGGATACTTATAATTATTAATTTTTTGAAATTAATAATTATAAGTATCCTAAACAATTCCATATTGCAAAACAAAAATATTACTTTACCTCTTCTCATCATTATTTTTTTAGTCTAAATGTCTCCTGCTTACTAATTTGTGTATTTGTTGGAAAGACTGGCTTAAAAAAATAATGGCATATCGAAACAAATGAACGTTAGTGAACTAATGTATAACAAGACTAAAATAAGAAAATTTCAAAATATATAATACCCCAAAAATAAATATCTTGAAATACATAAAACCCAAAAGCTTTTAGATCTCTTTTCACGACCGATATTTGATTCTGAAATGGGTATGGAATTATGCAATATGGTGGATGCAGTCTTACAAGCAAGAGCTATGCTAATATTGCATTGAAATACTTAACTTTGCATGCTTTCGAAAGAAATATGCACTGTAAAAATATATTGCTGTACTAAGGTTTATATGTTAAAAAAATTTTAAGTTTTTAACTAGCAGCTGGGTTTGTCATGCAAAACTGTAAAACTTACGAAGTGAATCCGTAGCTACAATGTTTTTTTTTTCATACAGGAACTAGTTTTTTTCGCAAAAGTTTCAAAGTAATTCCATTGTCACGACCATTTTCTGCTATAAAAGAACAAGTAAAAATAAAGAGGAAAAAAAACGTAGTCCCAGCAGATTTGCATCCCTTGGGAACAAGTTCCAATGTCTACTCTGGTAGGAGCAAGCCGCAAACAGATTTTGTCACCAGTCATCGCTGGGGCTTGAACCCGGGTCACCTCATCGAGATATATTGAAATCATAATTATTGAAACTTTGAAATTATAGCGGCCCATCTTTATAAAAATAAAAAAAGCAAGTATGAAAAATGATCGTAAAAAGATTTTAAAAAAGATAAAGTTATCGAACATTAAGCAACACTGTATGACAGAAACTAGAATTTGAAATGACGGTCTTAATTTGTTTATGATTAGAGTGAAAAACAGTTTTTCCAACAAAACAACTTTAAACTGTCAAATATATGAAGAAAGTCCAAAAAACGAGAATTTTTAACAGTGTAGAAAAAGAACATATATGTTGAAATTAATGAGCGGTAATGTAAATCTTATCCTATTCAGTATGTTTATTTGAATATTTGTTCGATAAACATCGCTGTAATTTTTAAATCACTTTTAACTACCTGAATGTATATGTGCAAACTAACTTTCCTTTCAAATTTTAATTGCGTGAAAATACGTTATTTATTATGTAACTTACACCAAACTAAATATGCCAATGCTTCAAACAAACTTAGCTCTTAATAACAAGAGGAATGAGAATTAAAATTATGGAAATCCTGTTGAGTACTTTTGTGTTTGTTTCAACTGCAAATAGTTTAAACTCAACATACTTACTTCTAGCATCATCATTCTGTATACTATTTGTGCATCCTATGGACTAAACAAATTAGGAGATTCAAAGGCATCATCATTTGCATTATGAAGACGTAATGTACGTTATTTCGGTGTAATGAGTATAATTTAAATCTGACTGCATATTTGTAGAATAAGTATCCTCTGGTGCAGTATTTAGAGTTGATTAAGTCCTGAAATTAAATCTGAGAGATAAATTCAATTTGTGAAGATCACTAGTTAAGTTGCTGTTATTATTAATTCACAACAATGAATAAAATGGATTGCATGTGACCTTTAATAAGAATTATAACTATTTATTCAAAAAATTATTTCTGATATTTTATTTTATTTAAATATAGCCCATAAATGATATTATTTAAAGCTTCTTAAATACGTTAAAACTATTTTCAGATGTTTTAATTGCAAAGAAAATTAAATCTTCTTACATTAAACAAGAGGGAAAATTAATTTCTGTTTCGAAAATCACAGCTACAATTCAAAGAGTACAAAGTGATAAAAACGTACCTTACCTTTCCGTATTATATTGTTTATATAATTGAATATTTGTAAATTTGTTTACACCATAAAAGATGACTTCTTTAAAAATATTAAAAATTAATATAATAGTTTCTTAAATAAAATATAAACAAAAATACCTATAGTTTTAGTTTAAAATAGACATATCAAAATGTTAATTAATTTATTATTTATTTTGCAACATTCACTCAGGGTGCGGGTACTTTTTACCGTAAAATCCATTTTTACCGGAATATATTACGAAACAAAAAAATCTGATATACTGTAATTTTTACAGTAATAATTATCATAAAATAACTGAATCACCCCATTAAATAAATATTGCTGTAAAAAAATTTTAAAAAATTAAGACCTTTGATTAAAAAGTCAAAAGAAAAACTATAATATTTGTTTTGAATAATTATAAAAATTATTTGATGTAAGTCAGATTTATTTGTTTTTTGAAAACAATCATTTGAAATTTACATTTATTGCTAAAAAATTTACTTTGCAATCGATTATACAACTGAATCGAAATATTTTTTAAATGCGTTGACTAAAAAAATGAACATAATGCAACCGCTAAATACGTTGAGTGTAACAAAAAATTGAAGAAAATAGTACAGTATACTATATTTTTTTATCAGTCATGAGAGATTGCGAAATATGACTGAATAGGGCAGAAAGACATAACAAAATTGAACTAATGATTCATTTAAGTAATCGAATTGTAAAATAAAATGTGTTTTTTTTATTTCTAAATTAATAGGCCCACTGTAAAACATTCCAAATCAAACTACGGCAAAATGTACCGGCACTCAATGTGCCGGTATTTTTCACCATAAAATCCATTTTTATCGGAACATGTTACGGAATCAAAAAATCTGATAGACCGTAATTTTTACAGTAATATATACTGTAAAATCACTGAATCACTCTAATTAAATAAATATTACTGCAAAAATTAAGGTATATAACTTAACGGTAAAAATGGATTTTACGGCTAATGCATTCAAAGTGCTGATACACTATTATACCCTAATTTGATCCGGATTTATTTGCAGTTCATTAAAAAAAATAACGAGTTATATATTCTTTAAATAATATGTTGCTCATAAAATTAATTTCTTTTATTTCAAAATAAAATATTTATCTCTTAGAAGTATCTATGCTTTTTTTTCAAAAATAATAATAATACAATTTCCTCTTACTGTTATATTTACTAGAACTGAAATTAATTTTATACCTATTATTTAAGAATTTAAATACTAAAAAAACTTTTTCAGAAATTTACATAGTACAAAGTTCTTTCCGTACCGAGAGAAGGATAAGTTAAAGCAATAAACCATTCTTTATAAACTAACGACTCACATAATAAAATTGAATAGAATTGAATATAATAGTTTTAAAACCTTAACGATAGAAATCAGAGGATATTGTTGCATATATACTAATACCATCTATATTTTTAAGCTAAATCCATTTATATTACGTAAATTACAGCTACGCTACCTTATATACTTAGATAGTTTTATAATCGGATTAAACATGCGAATAATTGCTTTCAACTGAATTATATTTTAAAGATTATATTGAATACTTTGTTTCTCAGCTAAAAGCATTTTCAATATATTTTACAATGTATTAACTTTAAAATATATTTAACTTGTTTAACCTAGAGGAAAATGATAATAACCTTTCAGTTTGAATAAGCTCACTTGTTAAAAATTATTATTTTTAAATATATATTTTATATACTAAAATAGTGCAGTTTGAAGTTAAAATTCTGGTTTTAATTTGATTTTATATAAATTTCTAATATGCTTTCAATGTAAAAATACCTTCTGAATTTTTTCAATTACTCAAACATCTTTGCCTAAACAATAGCATTAGTTACAATAAGTAAAATATATAACTAGTCATTTAGTGTTAATGAAACTGTAACTTAATTAAAATTTTATGAATTACCATGTTTGTTAAGCTTATAAGCTTGAAACATAGATGGGTGTTTGATAGTTTTCCCTCGGTTGTTAACAAGATGCATTTATATACTAAAATTACTTAATAATTATTTCTATATTAAAAAATACGTTCTATAATTTGCTAAATTGAATATGTCACTATGTAACTAAGTTTTCCAAATGTAGTCTAATTTATACAAGAACATCATTAAACAGTCGTCATTTCTCCAGTTTGCAATACAAAGTGTTTTTTGAAGAAAAAAAGGATTAAAGTACATAGCATTGATAAAACAAGGCTCACACATTTTACAAAAGTTTTCTTCATTATAAAATACTATAAAAACATCTAACAACATTTTACTTATTACTGATTAATGTGCGGCAGCTTGAATAACTGTGGTTATAGTTTCTGGATTTAAAACTTTTTTTCGTGCATTTTAGATATTTTAATGCTTTTTCTTATAAAATAATATAAACAAACTCAAATTTAATTTGTTAGAAATTTAAACAACCGATATCGTATTATATATCTTAGAAAGTTAGTATATTCTATAGAACTACAATACTTTAGAACACCTTCCAAAATAAAGAAACTTTAAACAAATATGTTTAAAATTTCATAAAAAAAAAGTTTTATTTAACTCCAATTTCAACCACTGACTCTAAAAACAGCAATAAAGCGGTTTATTTTTGTTTGAAAAGGGAATATTTCATATTCTGTCTTTCTGAAAATGTTCTGTAACGCTCAGACAGCTCTGAAAATAAGACTTATTTTACTCTATTTGTTGCTTTCCGCCATGGGTGATGTTTTTGTCACGAAATTGATACGTGCTGAACGTAGCACAAGATAGCTTAGTCCCCACGCTGTTCTTTGCATGGCGTTTGGATATAAAAATCCACAAAAGCTCTTCTCCCCTCTACAATAAAGGAAGCATAGAAGCCCAACTGGACATATCTGGATCGATGGTTCAAAGCAGAACATTTGTTCTCTTTGGGACATATCAAGGGACGACAGGAGATAAAGCGTTTGCGTGAATAGAGGTCAACAAATGTTGCCCCACTTTAGTGGTCATCGAATAAGTTTTTTCTCCCTCCCACAACTGGATCTATTTTTTCTTCCTTCGGGGAATAGAACAGTCAAACAAAGTACACACGTATTGTATTCACGCCTAAGTATTGCAGAAAGTGTCACATACACAGGATGAAACATTTGAAGAGCAAGATACAGAGTAATAGATTAGGGAGTTGGTGATGACGGAAACAAAATTTTTGGAAAGAGATGTAATAGCCTTTTTTTTTGTTCACTTTATCTCTTGTCAGAGCATTCTTCGAGTGGAAACTGTCTTAGAAGTTGTTACAAAAGCCAATTTCTGAGTGATATTCAACAGATGAAGATATTGGATACTAGAAGTATTTTAAAGTTCTTGGTTTCTGATATTGTTATCTAGAATAGAAAAATAGATTCATTTTACATTAAATGTGTTAAGAATTGACTTATTTTTAATCTAAAACAAAAATGAAATAGAACTATAAACAAAGAAAACAGTTTACTGTTACGATTGTTATGAATTAATTACTTACGAGCACATGGTATGACCAAAAAGCTAACAACTAGTACGTTATCTATAAATGAATATGAAATGAATATGAAGCATTGAATATTACAAATATTTTACAGTTCTACTTAGTTTCTGATATTGTAATCTGGAATTGAAAACTTTATTTAATTTCTGTCTAATGTGTTACGAAATAACTTGTTTTCAATCTAAAACAAAAATGAAAATGAATTTTAAACAAAGATGACAGTTTACAGTCATAAACCTTATGAATTAATTACTTTCGATGACATGGTATGACCAAAAAATTAACGGTTGAAACGTTGTCTACTGTGAAGACATTGAATATTAGAAATGTTTTACAGTTCTATTTAGTTTCTGATATTGTTATCTGAAATTGAAAAATATATTTAATTTGTGTTAAATGGGTTACAAAATTGGTTATTTTCCATCTGTAAAATATGAAATTATACAAAGTTGGTACTTTAATGTTGCTAATATCCTAAAATAAGTACATTCTTTTAGGCAGTATGACCAAACAAATAACATAAGATGGTTGGTGCACTTGATGTAGATGATGCCATCAGATAGAATAAATGCTTTGTATTTATTTTTACTTTCCCTTGTTGTTATCGAAATAGGAAGATATATTCATTATGTGTTAAAGGTATTAAGAAATAAGTTATTTTTAATTTAGAAAAGGAAAATGAAGATTAGAGAAAGATGACAGTTTAATGCCGTAAATGTCAGAAACTAATTACTTTCGCTTACGCGCAGTGGGACAGAAAAGTTATCACAAGTTGATTCATACAATGCTGTTAAAAATTACAGGATACAATTTTTTGAAAAACGTGTTATATTATGACAAGGTTAGTGCAATAATTTCAAAATAAATTTTAAAAAGTGTTAAATTTAAATAATTTAAAATTTATATATATATATATATATATATATATATATATATATATATATATATATATATATATATATATATATATATATATATATATATATATATATATATATATATATATATATATATATATATATAGTGTGTTGTATATACATACAACACACTTAACTAAGTCACTATAATTTACCCTTAAATAAGTTGTTCTTCTGAGGTTCCCTATTATACACAGTAGTTAATGTGATTTCGGTTTATGTTTTCAATCTCTTATTGTTATCAAAATAATTCGGTCCGGATAAGTGCATAAAGGCTCATTACAATTATCTTAAAAAGAGTCAAGCTGAGTTAGCTTTTCCAATTAGCCAAACACATTTCAAAGTATCTGTGACATTTGAAAAGGCAGGGTTTTGCTATTCACTCAAAAAGCGCATCAAACTAAACATAATTGATAGAAATAATATATTTATATAATTGGCAAACTACTTTTTCTAAAGATCATTGGATTTAGACAGAAGACAAAAAAACATTGTTCCATATATTGGGGCATAGGTTGTACAACTTACATTTTTTTCTACTGATCATTTTTTATTTTTAATAAAGAAACTTAAATATACCATCCACAAATATATTAGAGCTTCTGATCAAACACCGATATATACCAAATTAACCTCAGAAACAACTGTTATCTCAGTTCTTATAATCAAGATTAATAACTACATTCGTATTTATTGTGTTGTTGTTTGATTTAAAAAGCTTTAAATATTTCCTATAACAATATTTTAAAAATTATGCTATTTTTTTTTCAAACAATTAGCATATTTTAAAAACATTAAATAGACCGAGAAACACAAAGGATATCTAAAAAAGGTATGCCTTCAACGTATTATAGTTACTTGATATCTTTCTTAATATTTTATATAATATGCATTGAAAAAAATACATTTTTTTAAGTAGGACGCATAGAAATATGTCTTATTCAATTGTTTTATATTGTTCTTTCAGCTTACTTATTTCCGCTAATTGTCTACTGCAATTGGCTTTTTATTTCCTTTTATTTTTTCATAAAACCTAATGAAGCTAAAAAAATAGATTTATATAGTAATAGTTTTAGTACTAGATACAGCTATACATTGAAAATAAATAAATTTGAAAACAACGTTCAACAATGTTATAATTTATGCTATCATTTCGAATCATATCTATTTTGTCACATTGATATAAATTTCTTTTTTGAGAGACAATTACATTTTTAACGAATATTTGTTAAAAACATAAAACTTTTAATTGTTTAATAACAATTTTGTCTGAGAAAAACCTTGGTGATTTAGAAACATATTTAAATTCGAAAACAAAACTTTATGAGAGTTAATGTATAACAGATAAATTTGTTCTATCTCTAGTACACTTTTTCATAAAAACTGCCTCTAATGAATGTATTTCTGATGTGCGCAATTAAAAGAATTTTCGAGATATGAATAACAACGGAGCCTTAATGAAATAAATGAAGATTTAACTTAATAGCTCCAGTCTCCGAAGGCCCATTACTTCAATCTAATTATTCCTTTCACGAAAAGAATCATAATTAAATGTAAGTAGTTTAAGAATGAATAGTAACATTGTAAAGTTTTGTTTGTTTTTGCGGAAAAAAATCAAGCAATATTTAATTAATCATGTCTATTTAAAGATAAAAGAAAAGAAATGTATACAATTAAAAAACTTCAAGATAAAATACTTATGCCACCAGACCAATTATCGTGCATTTGATTCTTTCTAAAAAGATTTTCGTAGCTCAAATCATGTTAAACAAAAATTAACAAATGACAAATAAAATCTATATTTATTGCTAACCTTTGGGATTAAGCATGAATGTTTACTTTCTTGTTATAAATAATTTTAGCTTTTTAATTTAAGCAATGCAAACAGTTATATAAAAAACTCAAAGTTATAAAAATAATCATTCATTATATTCTATATGCAATAAATACCTTCTTTTGAATTATTATATCACCATGTAATAGTTTGAATGAAAATTGCGTAATTTCAAGGTATTTCCATTACACTAGGTCATTCTTTACAGCTTTAAAAAGGAAAATAAATCAACTTTAAATTAGCTTACATTATATTTATTATAACAGTCTACGACATCGCAGAAGAAGTTTGCAAATAATTACGTAGCAGTATCATGATAAATTATGGAAATAATACAAACTAAACTTTTTGAATTATTTTATAAAATTTGAATTATTTGCTTGCCTCTACATAAACATAGAAACACTAAAACCAAAACACTGCTTCTTAATTAATTTTAAAATAAAACTGTAACTCATTTCTTTTATAATAAATTATTTACAAGTAAGCATTCAATTTTCAACTAAATATTATATTAGTTATTTTCATTAATGTTTTTAAAGTTTAATTTCATTGTATTTATAAAATTCGCTTTGACACTAAGATCAAAAATAGGAAATATATAGTAATACATTTTCTTGGTTTATTTATTAATACTGAGCAAATAGTAACATGACTAATATCGTTGTGCGTGATAAATAACGACTATCTAGGGATAAAAAGAGACTAGCTAAAGCGATATATTTCCCCAATATCTATCTATAATTATTCAATAAGTTTTTCTGTTACTCGTATATGTCCCCAAGCACAAGAAACATTCTATTTCCTTTTACTAACTAGTGACTTTTAGAATTATCTTTGCATTTCTTTCTAAATTCAACAAACTATTATTGCTGTTTATCTGTGTTTATTTCATGTATTGAAATCAGAGCTGGTTATCTAGAGGAAATTATTTAAACCATAAATAATTCATTCAAAAACGTTATTTTCTACTTAATATAGCTGTACAGCAAAAAAAATTAACTTATGTCATCAATACGGCCTAAAAAGTTTTATTTATGTTTAAAAAATTAGTATCTTTTTGAATAATTTGATATACAAAAGTTTTTTAAAAAAATTACAATAGCCGTATTTGTAAAAATTTATAAATTGTGATATCATGCAGCCATTTATATTTTAAAAATATTTTTGAGTTCTCAAATTCTCATCTGAAAAATTCATACAATAAAATTTTTGCTTAATTAATAAATTGGTGCTTAATTGCATTTGCTATAAAAATTTCGGATCAAATTACGGTATCAAGTTACAGGCACTTTTGGTGGCTCATCCGCAAAATCCAGTGTGCCGTAAAATATTACACAGTTTTTTTACAGTAATATTTAAATTAGAGTGATTTAGTGATTTCAAAAATACTTCCGTCATATAATTTGAAATTATAGCCTTTTGGCAAAATGTGATAAGTTTTTGAGACGTTTTTATAAATTATTTTTATAGCAAATATAAATTCCACTATGTTTTCTAATAAGAGGATGCAAAAACTATCTGAAAAAATTTTAATAAGCATTTAAAAGTTTATAAAACTGCCAAAGATACCGGAAAAAAATTACGGCGAAAAACACTAGCACCCAATGTGAAGGAACTTTTTACCGTAAAATTTTATGAAACAAATATTCTTATATACCGTAATTTTTACAGTAATATTTACTCTAAAATCACTGTATTGTAAGGAAAGAGATATTACTGTAAAAGTTACGGTATAAAATTTTACGATATAAAGGGATTTTACTGTAAAATAAATTTTACGAATCCTACACTCAGGGTTGCAGTGCTTTTTAGAAATCAAATATTTTGTCTAAAACTATTTTGAAAGTACTCAAATATCTCAGAAAACTAAATTTTGGAATATGTTTCTAGGATTTTTAAATTTTAATTTGTATCTTAAGAATGTTCTTAAAAAAATTTCAATATGTGATAGTAGGAAATAGTCAAAACACTTCAAAAAAATTGCACGATTATTCCAAAAACACTTAACTTTATCATTTAATTCTTTTTAAAATGTTTTATATATTATATTATTTTATATGCGTCGTTGAAAAGCCGACCAAATTTTTGGGTTTACGACTACTCCGTAGCCATGTAATTTTGAACCAATCCAGAAGACAAGGAAACTCCTAGATCAGTACTTCCAGAGGTATTGATTTGTTATGTGAACATGGAGGAATTTGCGACTAGACAGATTTAACGTGCATAAGTCACCATTTACTACACAGGGAGTCTCCGGCCGACGGGGATCGAACCCACGAACTGTTAGACATAGGCCCAGTGCCCTACCAACCAGGCTATCCCGGCCTCATTTTAAAACGTTTGTAAGTAAATGAACTTATGAATAGTTGATGCATTACGCATAATAATAGTTATTAGAATTTTGCAGCTAATAATGCAACACATTTGGCATAAACGTTTTAGAAATACAATTTTTTTCCTCTTCGACTTATAATATCGGGGCAACATCCCTGATATCATGGTTGCAGTCAGCTTGAATAAATCAGTCGTAAGCCATAATACTCTCTATAAAGGTTTTATTGAAATGAAGGCTGGTGATTATAACAGTTCACATCCCCACTCCACAAGGGAGGGGGTGTGGACAAAATTCTTGATGGTTCCGGCAGATCTTACATGGAACACATTATTCAGCAAGAGACATGCGAAAACCTATACACAGAGATAGGTGAATACTAACACAGAGATAGGTGAAAAGGCTCAGTCTTTGCATTCTTTGTATTCCTACACATTAAGGAAAACCATTTAATGCTTTCTTATATGGAAGTGAAAGAGGGAAAGATTCTAAAAATAACTCCTCTTTTGAAATATAAATCTAATTATAATTCATGGCATGTTTTCAGCCTTGAATTCCCAAAATAGAATATCTCTGCGCTTATTCTTTAACAAAGACATTTTATGAAAACGAAAGAGTTTTAATTCTTTTATTAATTCAAAAGTATTTATAATTTTTGTATTACATACATATATATATATATATATATAGTTTTAAAGGTGGATCAATTTTCTAAACATTGGCAACAAAATTTAATATGCATATTCACTAATTATAACGATTTGCTCTTATTTGTTATAAATAGATATATTTTATATTTCAGGGCAAGAAGTTCCCCTACATCACGTGTCCGTCCATGGCTTATTGCCCCCAACAGCACATTTTGTGACATACGAAGGGTCACTGACAGTACCCGCTTGTCACGAATCTGTCACTTGGCTAGTGGTCAATAGGCCTATATACATAACAAAGCAGCAGGTAAGTGCATCTATTTACTATATGATAAGCCTAAATTTTCTATTGTTCAAAAATATAAGTATAGCAATAAATCCTTTGTATTCCATGTCATTAAAGAATTTATTTTACTTTTCGTTGAACCACTTTTGTACATCAAGAAAATTGAAAACAAAACACAATTAACTGTAAAGACTACATATAATCTTAAAGTTCTTTTTTTTATCTCTATTTAATTAATGTGAAGGAACAGTGGCAAAGAAACTAGATTGAATGCCCATGTTCTTTATGCTTTAAATATGTTGATAAATTTATAGAACTCCAGAATATAGGAAATATTCATATGTAGAATAGAATAACTTCTGTATTTAATTCTATGTTTTTGCACTCTCTTTGATTTCTTCAGAGTATAAAATTGTTCTTATTTAGCATTCCGATATATAATTTTATGAGCATTGTTGTTGAGCTATCACTTGCAGATATAAAATACAAGATACATGACGACTTTTAAACATAAACGCTAAATGTTTAGCTTTAGTCGTCTAATTGTAAGGTATATGATGAAAAGTATGAAATATTTGAGCGCATAATACTGAATAAATTTTATTAAAACATCACTATTCGAAAATTTAATCATAACTACTGTAGATGATTTAAAAGTCTTTCTTTGACAAAGTATGACATTTATCATAGAGCAAAATATGGTTGTAAAAGAATAGTGAAATAAGAAAAATGGGCCTAATTAACACTAAGTATTTTTCTCAAAAGCTGTGATTTACTTACAAACCTCAACAGTATGCTAATTTCTTACAAGAAAATTAAAATAAGAAGTTCAGTGCTGCAAAAGCTATAAATGTATTAAGTTCTAAAGATAGCTCGAAAGCTAATAAAGAAAGCTCGAAATATATTAATATCATATCAAAAACCATGTTAATAAGACAAAAAACTTTGTGAAGTAGACAGTCTGTATGGAAAAATTGGACGTTAAAGAACAATAATTCGTTTTAAACAGTTGCTCGGTTTAAACAGCAAAAAATATGATTTACTAAATAAGCAGAAAAGATTTAAATACTTCTAAAAAAATTAAAAGAGCAGACGTAAAAACTTAACTATTTGTTATGACTAATAATAAAATTAGCTATTTTCATTTTCTTATATATTTTTTAAAGATTACATTCTTTTGCATTTTTGGTTTTATGTACAAGAATAAAAAGATGTACAAACAATTTTAAAAGTTTTATGTAATCAGAAATGAAATGGCAGCTCACAAATATTTGCTTATGTAATAATGCGTGTTTTTTTTATAAATGAATAAATATCTTTAGAAATAAATCGTAATGAAATTTATGAAAATTCGAAAAAAAAATTTTTTTTTGCTCTTGTATCAATGAAACATGTTTCTTTTATAAAATTAAGTTTTAATAAAATTGATGTAAAAGAAAAAGTATGAAATAATTCTTAACAAATTGTAGAAAATACTTTTATAATCTCTACAATTTTGTTTGTTACTTAAACTGCGTATGTCTGCAGTTTTGTTATTATTTAAAATTCGTATGTTCTTTCTATTGGTATTATTTTAGAAGTATGTAAGTTGAATTTAGAAATTAATATTATTTTGAAAATATATAATATTATAAAATTATTAATAGCAATCACCATTTTTGCCTTTAAAAACACGGTACAGATGCTTATAAAGTACACACAATAAAAAAGACGAATTTTTTAAAATTGATCAAAACTGTGCCAAAATAACCCCGAAATGAATCATAGTCACATTTGAAAACCACGTGTATTCGAATTTGAAACATCATAAACTCATTTTTGAGCAAAAAGCATAGTCTTAAAAGTGATGTGGAAAGAGAAATATGTGCGAGAGACATTCGCAGCAGGATTCGAACCAAGGACCTCCGGGTTTGTAGTAAAATGTTCTAACAGTTGCACACACCAGCTCAGAGACATCAGCAATTGATGACAAACATTCCTTTAGCTTAAAAGTTTTCAATATATAGCGAAAGGAGCAAAAGGTGAAATTATAATTTTCGATCTCCTGACTTGATCAATTGAATCATATTTTTCAAATTGAAACTGGAAATCAGTATATTATGATGTGTCATTGTATTAGCCACTAACTCTCATGTGACTGGAGTATACAAGGCTTGTGGTTAGAGCATCCTACAACCTTTGTTTGAATACTGGTGGCTGCCAACAATCACCCCTCTCTCACATTCCTTCCTCCACTTCCCTTTTGAGACTATGCATTTTTCTCAAAAATGAGTATATGTTGTGTCAGCTTTGAATGGATGGGGTTTTCAAATTCAACTGTTATTTATTAACCTTTTTTTTACAATGAATGTATGTTTATCAAAACAGTATAATATATATTATATTATATGTTAATTATCAATTAAATTGTTATATTTCTATAGTTCGAAAAGCATATTTGTTTCGATAAATCATACAGATGCTCAATATCAAAGGTTTATCGTAGTTCTGGTATAGTAGGTAAGTTCTGATATAAAGTTGCTCAATATCAGAACTTTTGCAACGGATTTTTTTTTTTTTTTTTTGCCGTCTGTGTTTTATTTCAGAATTTTTTGAGCTTCACGCTTGCTGCTTTTCTGGCGTAAAATTCTACTCTTCCCCCTTTTATTTAATGAAGAAACAATGCATAGAAGAAAAAATAACAAACGATTTGGCCTAAGGTTTATCGTAGAGTGCTTCAAAAAAAGGTGTAACTTAATTGCAAGCTTTTTCTTTTTGAGAAAAGCGTGTGCTCTTTGAAATAAATAGCGTTATAAAAAATAAACTAAATTGGCTTATGCATATTATATTAATGTGAAGTTTTATGCCAGATAACATTTCATTTGTTTTTTTTTTTTAAATATTGGTCAATATTTTTTATTTCTGATTTTTGAAATTAGTCAAGATATCTTACACTTAACTTGACTTTTAGATATGGTTCAATTACAACATGTTCTTTATTTTGAACTTTTTCAATATTTATCGTGTCACTTTATTTTTATGATTTTCAAAATCTTGGGAATTAAAAATCATAGAAAATTTAGATTTAACAAATTAGAAATCTCAGATTTTCTAAATGCTAATTAGTTCAATTCCTGACATGCTAATTAATTTTGACATAAATTTCCTTAATTGAATTAAATAATAAATGTTTCATTATAATTACTAAAATTTATGAATTTTGAAGCATTTTACTTAACAAATAAATTTCAAGGCAATCGTTTTGAATGATTTTCTTTGTATTTAATTTTTGTACACATAAACTACTCGCCATCTTTAATCTTCCCTCACCTTTTCAGTTATTATACTATTTGTATAAACTGCCAAGTCCATATGAGCAAACACAGAATTCTTAATCATTTTAACTTATAGTTATTTATTATTATTATCACTATTATTATTATTAACATTATGATTTTTAACATTATTATTGTTAACATTATTATTATTACTAAAAATAATTTTATATTCTTCTTTTCTATATTTATACAAAGAGTATTTTTTGCGTGAAAAAGCTTTATTAGAATTTCTTTAAACGTTTTGAATAATTTCAAATATAAAAGCTGAAAATGAAAATTCTGAACTAAATTGACGTTTTCGTGAATTACACTTATTTAAATCGGTTAAAAATAGATTCTTTTTATAATGATATCTAACAGAGGTTAACATTTTAACAACTGGTTCCCAACTACGTTATTTAATTGCATTTAAAATCTTGTTGTTATTATTCTGAAAAATAAATTATTTCTTTCAAAATATTAAATATAATTCTTTTAAATTACTCATTCCTTCAAATTAAGGCAAATATACATCTTATTAGGCATCTGTAATTACGCTTCGTTGGGAAATACATAAAGAAAATGATATTTTTCAATTTACTTTTAAGTAAAAGTAAAAAGTTCCCAAGAACAACCATTTAGAAAAGTGGTTTGAAGTAGTTTTTTTTAGATTAGAATAATAATAACATACCAAAAAAGGATAGTTTATAAAACGCATTTAAACGCCTCTTCCTGGATTCATTTGACCTAACTTCCAACCAAGGAAATTTTTAATTTTTATGACACCTGAGGGGGTGCATTACTCAAGAGGTAACTCAAAAAATCTAGATTACTTTTTATTTGTACAAGGGGAATTAAATCACCTGAAGCTGTTTGAGAATTGTTATCTTTTATGACGCGAAGGGAAATTTTTTCTTTATTTCCAGTAAACCTTAATAAAGCTTATTCACTTTTAAAAGCCCTATAATATCTGCGCAAGCACAAATTTGTCGTCGATTAGTGGCGGAAATTCTGAGAGAAAAGCTCTTGCATAATAACAGTGACTGAATTACTCATAAATCTAATTACAGCTTGAGGCGTATACTTCAAATCTGCATTAACAACAACTGACGATGTTAATGCAAAATCTCTTTCATTTGGTGCTTTATTATCTTTCCCAAGGGTTCGGCCATTTAGAGAAATCTATCTGGTGAAACTTTTCTCTTTCTAGTTCATCTTATCATTTTGGAACGATTCGGGGCGTTTGAAACTTAAACGAGTTGTTTAGAATTTTATGTTATTGATGGCGAATTAACGAAATGGAGTTTTTAACAAATGAGTGGTGCTTATGAGCATATGTTTTAGTAAGCAAAGTCCTTGGAAAATTTATCGAAAGCGTGATCTTAAATAAGGACTGATTCATCCGTCGATTCGGCAATTGCCATTCAATGTGATATTTTGATGGTATTCATTATCACTAAACATTTATATACCACTCTTTTGGTGAAAATTTGAAACTGAATACTTTCATCTCAAAATTTATTATTCTCCTTAGCATGATTACTTTTGAAGACTCTCACCAGAAATAATTCTTGGAAGTATTAATTGTCTTTTAGCTGTAATACAATTTTATTTAGTGAAAAGAACCAATAAAAATATCTCATACAAGATTATAAATGTTGAAATGTCAAGGCAGTTGGGAGTAAGGATAGGATGTGATAAATTCCGCATAGTCGCTAACTTAAAAATATAAGTTGCACTTGGGCACTCATAGCGAAAATCTCCTCTTTGTCTATTAATTTTCTTGTCAGTTAGTTGTAAACTAAATCTGCCCTCTCAGAAAAATCATTTTACTGTTATTTTCATCGTCTTGAAATAGAGTACGGTTCAAACTTGCTGCAATAATAATGAGGTGATGAATCTAGATTCTACTCAATTTAAACCTTAGTTTCATACAATTAAGTTTAAGAAAAACGATATTATGGTTCATGTTATTAAGATACTTGTTGAAATTTCAAGCTATTTGGGAATAAAGCTAGGATGCGATAAACACCGTATTCTTGTTAACTGGGAATGAGTTGCACTTGCTTTGTTACTTCCAGCTGCAGAATTATCCAGGTACTTTTGAATTCATTACACAAAAATAAGAGAATTTTCATTCTGATTTTATAATTTTGTAATTTAATCTTTTAAATGTAACTTTTCAAAACGCAAACATTAAAGTTTCTTCCGTTTAATGAGAAAAGTCTTTTATAAAAATAACCTTTTGTAGCAAATAATGAGTTTCGTCTGTAAAAGGAATTAAGGTTTAACTTTTTTTTAAATATTAATGTCAAATTTTTAAAAACCTAGTTTATTTGTTTTATTATGCGTAAAAACGTATAAAACTAGCAGAAAAAAATTATCATTATTATTATTATCTTTTATATGGCCATTATTAGGTAATAATTAGGCATTTTTTGCATATACGTTAAACACAGTGAAAAAATTTATATCACCCGAAACAAAAAAACCTTTGAGGATTTTATTTAGAAGGCTAATAACTATATTTTGAACTATTATCTTTAGAGAAAATGCATATCCTAATGAGTTAGGGATCATTAAACAATTCAAAACATGCATAAAAATGAATTTCTACATTTTCTCTTAGACTGCAGCTCCAAACATGTGTGCTATAATTACAAACATTCATAAAAAATTTTAGAAAATTATTTTAAAAGCAACATGAGATATCGTGTTTAAGTTGGTGTAAAATGCAAAAAAAAAATCTCATTCTGAGATAAGTGCATATAAAGACTTAAACTTATTAGTCTATCCACTGTTATCACCTTACAAAAAACTGACGTAACTTTATAAATAATAAAAGTACAAACAAAAGTAAAGTATTTTTCGAATGCTAAGAATGCAAGGATTATAAATTTACAACAAACTCAATTTCGAAAATTTTGCTCAAAATCATGTTTCTGCACTAGTCAGATACCTTAATCTTGGCGGCGTATTCAAGGAAAAAAACTGTAGTCTTTGATAATTTATAGCTTAATAATTATTTTTAAATAGATAAAGTAAATTTTACAAATGATTTTAAAATCTAAAAAAAAAACTGTTTGAAAAAAAAATAATTAAGCCCGATTGGCAAGTGATACTTCGGGTATCTCGTTTATTTAAGTTACGGCAATTTGAATGATATTTTAGTTCTACTCTATATTTAATTTGCATTCGAATCCCAGTGACTGACTGGTCGAAACGAATTCCACACCCGACTCGTACCGATCACAGTGCTGACTTAATATCCTCAGTGGTAGACGGATCATGGGTTAAAGTCCCCTATCCATCAGGCTAACCGTGGAAGGTTTTCGTGGATTTTCCTCCCCGTGTAATGCAAATGCGGGTTAGCTTCCTCAAAAAGTCCTTCACAAATGCAAATTTCACCTAATTCTAAATCCAGGAGTTCCCTTAGCTCCTGGGTTGGGTTCAAAACTACAAAGCTACGGTAGCAAATTAGTAGTAGTAAACTCAAAATTGGATCGGCTATTTAAAGATGATTATTAAATAAAAGATATTTTATTTGGAGTTGTGATTGCTCGGGGATAGAGCTTTCGCCTTCCAATGAGGTGACCCGGGTTTAAATACCAGCGATGGCTAGGATTCGAATACCGCTCCTGACTCTCACTGGCCAAAGTGTTGTCGTAAAAATCATTATCAGTGGTAGACGGATCATGGCTGGAAGTCAACTTGCCATTAGGCTAACCGTGGGAAGTTTTCGGGATTTCCTTCTCCTTATTATGGTTCAACATGCTCCAAAATTTTCGATTTGATTGCTGAATAAAGAAGGTTAAGAAGATGCCAATTAGTATGAAGATACGAAAGAAATTGAATTTGATATAACCTATACATGATCGTCTTTTATGCATGCTCAGAAAATTGGATTACATATTCAAGATGAGTTATAACATTTTCTAAGTAATTGAAATACATAGCTGACAAGGAGTTACAGCTTTCTTTCCGAAGTCTAAAAAAAAATTGTTTTAGAAAAGATAAATTATTTAGGCTAATAGTTAACTTCGGGTAGGATTATAGATGCAAGGCACTAGATGTATTTAAACTTGGGTGGAATTTTTGTCAGCAACACCCTAATAACAATCATCTAAATGATAATAAGACTCCGATTTTAGCAAAGATTTGTGAGATTTTCTTAACACTTAGGAATGAATGTTAACAATTCTGATATGCATAATAAACAGAGACAGTGCATCATTGTGTAAAACAGAAATAGACACAATATTACACAACGCACCGTGTATTTTTCCTAACAGAATCTAAGCTTTTTTTTTTTTTCTTTCAAAATATCTGCCATGTTGAATAGCCGATTTTTCCGAAGCACCATTTTTTTTTTCATTTTTGGTAACTGCTGATTTTAGAAATTTCAAAATTGTTTTAGTTTTCTCCTAAGATGATTAGTAAAAGGATGCAGCCTATTGAAAAACTAAAAGTGATATGTATGAAAGCATATATTTAAATACATTCCCTAAATATTTTGAAATCCTTTCTTGAATGAATTTCGAATGCTGCAAAAATAATAATTGGTAAAAAACTAAAATATATATTCTACATATTTGGATTTTTTTAAACATATCAAGATAATAGTTTGCAGTCTTAGGAAGAGAACTTTTTATTAATTTTTTTTTGTAAAATTATTGTTCAAAAGGATCTATTTTGCTTTTCTTTTTTGTCTTAAAAAATATATTGAATGATTTGGTAAATCATATTTATACTTTTTAAATAGCATTTCAATACATAGAAAGGACACAACCAATGCGATACTTTTACGATTTAGTCACGGGATATTCTTGAGAAATGTTATCCTAACTCTTTATAGCTACTAATTCAGATTTAAATTTATCTTGATTGCATAATTATAATCTCTAGTTCATTGTAAACATTAACTTGAACTAAATGAAAACTACAAAAGCTGGGTAATCCTTTTTTCTAAGCACATTTTCGCAATATACTTTCCCTATAGTGAATAGAGAACGTTAGAATTTATACGGACAAATATTCCATAGATTAAGCTATGGAACAGTGATTCTTTGGGAAATTTCCCCGGGTACGAAGAATTTCCTTTTCTAAGAGAGAAATGAGAACGCCAAAGATATCTCAAATACCGCCAAAATCTTGAAGAAACTTCCCTGGCATGGGGAAGAAAACCTCCTCGGATATGTCAGTGGATCTGGAAAGAGCCCCTGGGCTACAGCAGCTACGTTGATGTAAATAAACTCTGGTCCAAAAATTTTCTGTTTTCATATTCGAGAGAGGGAGAAATAGGGAATATATATAAATATTAACTGGAACTACCTAGATGCAAATGTGTGCAAGTGAAAAATTTATTGTTCGCAGCTTGTTGCAAAACATGCGTGTGCATAAATAAGTCTCTTCGTTTCTCCGAAATTTTCCAATACATAACACCTTGTATTTCGCTGAAAGAAAGTAATGTTCAGAAGAATATTTTTGCATATTATAAATATTTTGGCAAAACTAAGTTTTGAATTAAATTAATTTTGATCAATAAATAAGATTTAAAGTTTAAGAAAATATCTTACTATGGTTTTATAGCTTACGGTATTATTATTAATTATGGAATAAGAATCTTATCGTATATTGAAATTATTATATTGAAATTAAAAGTTTCAAGTACATAACACCTTGTATTTGGCTAGAAAAAAGTAATATTCAGAATAATATTTTGCATATTATAATTAATTTGTTTAGGCGCTGACAAAACTATGTTTTGAATTAAGTTAATTTTTACCAATATATAAAATTGAAAGTTTAATAAAGCCGTATATTTCGATATTATTTTGAAAGTAAAAATATTCGCTATTAAAATTATTTTAATTGTAAAAGATGTACAGCATTATTAAATAATCGTATAATTTAGAAATTCCTCAGCTTTTGCATAAATTAACATACTTTCATTTAAAACGTACTATGGTTAATTGTATATATTATTGCCTATAATAAATATTTTTTTAATGCTAAAAAAATTAAGTTTTGAATTAAATTAAATTTGATCAATAAATAAAATTTACATTTTAAAATGTAAGAAAGTCTTATCTTACTTTATTTTTATGCTATTGAAATTATGATAGTAGCAAAACTCATGAAGCATTGTATGATATTTATTATTATTTAAGAGTTATTTAGATAATCTTAAGATAATCTTAGCTTTTGTATAAATTAAAATACTTTTATTTAAATCATATTGCTGTCAATTATATATATTCTAAAAATGATAGGGTACTTTGTGCTTGGTGAACAAAAGTACGTAAATAAAGCACAAATGAAATTACAGAAATGGACACACTATAGTTTCGTTTCTATAAGCAAGAATCTTCCTCATTGTCTAAACACCAAATGGTAGTAGAGAAGTAACAAAACAAACACTTACAAGGTGGTTTAACCAACAAGGACAGAGAAATAAACTTGAATATGATAATGAAAGAATGGAGATTGGAAACATGTGCGAGGGGGTTTGTAGGGAAACCCAGACTTCAAAAGATTTAACTAGAATAGATTTATTACAATATTGGGAAGCGGTGGAATAATAGAAAAATCACTAACTAAATTGTTAGAATTTTTCAATATATGGAAATATTCCCAGAAATTAAGTTCGGTAGATGAATAGCAGTGTTAAAGGATTTCGGCTGAAGGAAACAGAAGCTTGTCATTGGAATTCTAACTATGAAAGGTGACAGGAGATCAGTTAATATCCTGATTTTGGATATATGTTTTATGTTCCTTAATTCTCGAGGCGCTAGGCCTCTGGATGAAATTAGTAAAAAAAAAGTAAATTGATAAAAATAATAAGTTGTAACGTAAATCAAGTTAAAGGTTGTATTTTTTAAAAACATTAGCAACAAAAAAAAAAAATTGAAAGATTTAACACATCTAAAACATAACTTCCATTTGCGTGCATATAATAAAATGTAAATAATTGTCTAACTTTGTTGAGATAGCATTTGCAGAAAAAGAAATTCAGTTAATTTCCTTAATGCTTTTGTAAGTTGGATTCTAGGGACTTTAAAACAATTTTGATGCATAATATTTAAAGGAAAGTTATCAAACTTTTTAACATTTTCATTACTCATCATATTATTTTCATTAACCTTTTCACTCTTATGATTTGAATGACATAATAAAGATTTCTGCCTTTTAAGTGTCGAGTACTTAAATAAATTTATCTATAATTCTCATTGGGCCTGAAAATAAAAGTTTTTAAAGTGAAAGTTTCAACTATTGCTCCCTTTATCTATTTACAGTTTAAAATAAAAAACGTGTTACTTATTTTATTGCTAGATATTCTCTTTTATAAAAAACAAATTGCTAGAAAAAACTTTCACTATAACAGCTTTTATTTAGTACTTTCAGGAAAGTTTTAACTGAACCTAAATAATTGCAAACAAGTCATTTTTGTTTCAAATGTAAATATTTACATTAGATGAAAGCAAAATTATTCCAATAATTTATATTACATTTTCTTATAAAAAATTAAGTAGTTGTTATAAAAATATTTATTAGTATTAAACTGATACCCATTAATCATTTTTAGTATTTTCAATTCTTTAATAATAAAACTTCCCTTTTATATCATATTTATGGTACCTATTTAAGGTTTCATACGATTAGAGTTATCTTAAACTACAGTTTCGAAAGATTTTTTTTTTTTTTTACATTCTTTATAATTTCATTGTTTGCTTTTCTTCAAAGATCAACTAAAATTAATTACGAACATTCAAAGAGCTGAAACTTCTTTCAAATGTAATCCCTGAAACTAAATTCATGATTACAATGCATTCTCTAAACAAAGTTCACAAGCAATTAGTATTGAATTGCGTATCAAAACTTTGCGAACGGTTTTTTCCCTTTTGGCGAAATAGTTTCTTTCATTACTTAAGCCTCACCCTAACGAAAGAATCTATATTTATCGACCAAGACCACCTTAAAAGATTTCCTTTCCCTCTGTTTACTCTTTTATCTTAAACGCAGATTGTTTCCAGCAACTCCTCATTTGTGATAGATTGTAGCAATAGTGAGCGTAACTCTCAATCTGATGATGAATGAGTTAGGACAAAGTCAGAAAACAATACCTTCCATGCATGACCTCCAATTCAGAACGATGAAAGATTTCTTAGTATCCTTTTCACTTACGTTATTTAAGTTGATTGAAAAGGTCTTGCATGAACGGTTACTTCTGTAAAATGGGATTATGAATGCTTAAATAAGATTGGTAACGATTTTTATTTTCCTTATCAGTGATGAAAATGTATGACAAAATCAAGTACAGGACAAGAAGTCAGGCATTATGTTATTCAATATAGTTTGATTAATTGCTAGTATAATTACGTGAGCAACAAACTTATAATACATAAAGCATCTATTAAGTATGTCATTTGATGGTACTTATTGAATAATGATATAACATGCAAAAATTGTTTCAAGAATTTAAAGAGAGAATATAGAGTTATTATAAAGATTTATAAAAAATTTAGATTATAATTAGATTAATATAAGATTATTAGAATTAATTGGAATTTGATTATTAGAAGAAATCAGTTTATAACGAATTGAATGAGTAAAGAATTGAAGAAATGAAAATGTATGAAAGTAGAAGACAAATAGTCACGCATTATGTTATTCAATATAGTTTGATTAATTGCTTGAGCAACAAATTTATAGTACGTAAAGCATCTACAAATTATTTCTTATGGTAATAGTTATTGAAGACGTACTGCCATATTATTATGCCATGAAAAAACTGTTATAATATATATATATGCTTTTTTTTGTCTGTTTATATGTATTTTCTTTCCTTTTGAAAGCAATAAACAGGGATTTCATTTCTTTAAGATATTCATTCATTAAGGACTTTTTTAATTAAATTCTTTGAAAGGAAGCAAACAATATAAACTTTTATTTGTGTATTTTATCGTAATTTACGATAGGTGGCACTCGTGATTGCAGAACCTAGGAACAAGATAAAAGGTTTGAAGGTTATAGGGGAAGACCGGATTAAGACCATTTTTCACAAAAACAAAAATTCCACGGCCATCTGTTGCATTTTAAGGATTGCTACGTTTTGATAAATAAACAACGCGAAAAATCATTTCTCCCTGAGGGTTATTGTACAGTGAAGATAGGTCGTACAATGGAAAAAGCCTTCCTGTCCATGAGTAAATTGATTTTTTCTCCAAATAAGATTTTATAGTACAAAATTGATCACAAAATCGTTCGTCCCCTTTGGTTTTCACATGATAATGCTTGTGTTTTGAATCTATAAAAATTTTGCTATTGTCTAAAACTAGAAGTTTATTTTTGTTTATTTATTCATATTGTCATATTTTTAGAGTGGTAAAAAATTTTCTTCATCCTCAAAAAATATTAAAAAACAAATAACAATAAGAAAAACTTTATCGCAAAAAGATATATAGTTTTCATGATCCAGTTTTTGTTGCATTTTCTAGTTTTCAAATGTGATCTGTTTCTACTTTCGGGAATTTATTTATGTATTCCAACAATATTCAAAGCTTTAGCATAAATATACATTTTACTTTTTGTTTGTCTAAAAATCAATTAGAATCTGACTTTTTTTTTTAAATAAAAATATATCGTTTATTTTTAAATATTTGTATACATAATTCAATTTAAAATTGTTAATTACTCAGAAATTTCTTGTCATTTTAACATCCAAAAAATTCATTGTTTTTTATTTCATCAATTTCTTAATTGTTGTAACAGTATTTGTAATACATTGTTAACTATCTAAACTAACTAAAAGCAAATAAGTGTTGCTATTCACAATATCCTGTATACATTGTTTCTTATGCATTTAATCGTCGAGCAATTCAAGAAGCTGTTAAATTTTTCAAAAAACTCTAATTAAAAAGTAATAATTACCTTTTTTATTTAACTATTTACCATTGTATTATTCTTTCTTAACCATGATCATTTGCATTTTTTTGAACGTCTCAATTTTTCATAAAGTTTTTAGGAGTATATTCTTCTTATTGTAAAGGACGCAAACAGAAAAGAAACTATTTTCTGAGTAACTGAATACAAAAATTTTGAATTTAAAAATTTGGAACATTTTACTAATTAAGCTACTAAGAAATTAAGCTATTTTTGCAAAATGTTATAATTTTCATAGATACTGGTTTAACTAACGCTTACGCTAACTTACTAACTTACACTTACTTACTAACTTACTTTTGCACTAACTTTTACACTTACTGAATACACTAACTTTTAAATAAAATCAAATACAAATTTTGAATTGATGAATACTTAAAAATATTTTATAAACTTTACATAACTCTCTTTGAATGAATTATTTTTATTTTTCATATAATATAACCGAATACAGTACAGAATAAAATCAAAAGCATGATACTTAAAATGTATGGTACTTATGTACTATACATAGCTGCTAATAATTTATTATACCCAAAAGAATTAGGGTTTTTTTCATTAAAGCATTATAATATACAGTTCCACTGCATAATATGTTTCATTCATTACTATCATGGAAGTTAGTATTCAAATAAACCGACCCATTAAGTTGTTAGTTCAAATGTGAATGCGATTATGTTTGTCAGACTGACAACGCTTATCTAAAATTTGTAAAAAAAATAAATAAATAAATAAATAAACGCGTTAGCAATTCTAAACTTTACTAAAATCAGAATTAAGACTTCCATTTAAAATACGTCCAACTAATGCATTTGTTGTCGTAGTTCCATAATCAAAAACAAAATTGACAAGTTAAAAAAAAAAGAAAAAAGAAAAAAAAAACAGAAGACGAAGCAATTTACAAAAAGAGTTACAGTAATTTCTGTACTCCATTCTCAGAAAAAAAATGTGCATTTCTCTTCAACCTTCTTCAACACTTACTATTACTGCCATCTATCGAATAATAGACCAACTAAATGGTGTACCACGAAAAGAAGAAACAATAGAAAAGTTTCTTACGTTAATAAAAAATGCTTCTATCAATTTTCTACATCTTCGACATGTTCTAGAACAGTCAGTGTAATGAAAGAAAAGGTTCGGAACATTGATCTTTTATAGTCATTTATTACCATTAGGATATTTTTCTTCTCAATTCTGATTTAGTTTCTTGGATAGTTTCTAAATGTGATTAGTTGGAAGACATGTGTTTTCTAATCGGACATCACTATAGCAATGTAACATTTTGTTGAGCTTGTACCTGTCTTTTAATAATGTGTTATTCAATTTTTGTCGAACTACTGACAGAAATAATTGAAACAATTTATTTATTTATTTGGTTCTTGAATGAAAATTTATGAGAACAAGAGTAATCTGTACAAATGGAGCAGCTTAATTTACTGCGGACATGTTTCTGTATTGTAAACATATAGTAAAAATAATATCAAGGATCTTTGCTTTCTATTATGCTTCGTCTTTTTATATGTTTCTCTTTTATAATTCAGTTTTTTTTTTCAGTCAAAAATAGAGTAACGAATGAAAACATTCAGTTCTGAGAAATATGTATCGCATTGCAAAACTTGTTGGAAAATTTTATTATACAAAAAGTGACACAAAATTCAAATAAAATCCATAAATAAAATTGCTTGTTTGTGTAGCAAATTCGTGTTTAAATAATAATATATATTAAATCTAGAACAAAAAGACCTGTTTTATTCCTAATTTCAGTTTGACATTTTAAAACATAAAATTATTCCAGATAATTATAATATAAGTGATATACGAGATCTTTAAATAATTATGCACCCCGAAATATTTAAAGCACATTAAAAAATTTTTTAATTGTTTCAGAAAACATATAAAAAAATAATTTCATTTTTTGTTTAAGAAAGTTAAACTAATATTTTTTTTAAATAATAATTTTTAAATAACTTATTGTTTCCGGTGTTGAATGCTATAAATTCCCATGAAAACAGTCTAAGAAGTAGTTTTCTTATTTGTAAAACTACATTTTTGATGTCTAATTTAGAAAAAATTAAACTTAGTCCATTTTTCTGGATAAAAAAAGCTTCTATAAAATTCTCCATTAATGGAGGTGATTGTCCCCAGTAGAATGTTTTAAAAAATAAAGCAAATGAAATTCATAAACTTTATTTCTTAAACTTTATCATGCGGCAAGTAATTTACGTTTTAGGTTCGTGTGTCGAATCTGATTTTTTCATTGTTAGTTTATCTAAGTCGGTGTTTCCCAAACTTATGACTTTGTGTACCCTTTTCAAATTTTTCGTAACGCTGTGTACCACTAACAAAAAAATAAATGTAATTTTTTGAAAATATGTTTATTTTTCTTTTTTGGTACAAAGTTTTGTAGCCAGTGATCCATATTCTATGTCAGGAATAAAAATAATCAAAATAAGTAGAATGTATTACAAAACTTTACTAAAAAAAATTTCACAAAAGTTAAAAATCACAACTGGCTGTTGACACCACTAATTATTAACTGTTAACTCTTTAAAAAATTGCCAATAGAAAAATACGTAATCGTAAATTTTCATGGCTAACTTATTGTTTTTAAATAAAATTTTTTGAAATTTTCGTTTGCTGCAAGATATTTCGCCTGAAAACGCGTACCCCAGCTAAACTACTCCCGTACGCCTGGGGGTACGTGTACCACACTTTGGGAAACACTGATCTAAGTTAATGCGATAGCACAACCAGCAACATAAGGTTTTATCTCTATTAGCATTAAATTAAAACATTTCATTTGATTTCCTTTTGTCCTCATATGATCTAATTAATGGCACATTCTAGTTTTGCTATTTTTGAAGGCAATAGTTGTTAAAGAAAGGGATATTTGTAGCTTAATTGACGATTAGACTCTAATCTTATTAATAATTGCCGACATTTGCACATCAATTTATGAGATAACCCGTATTTTTTTTTGTATGATTTAATTGATTTTTTTTAAATTTAATAAATTTCTACGCACACTATATATGATCTAATTATTCGCATAGTCCAAGTTTACTTTTTTGTACGCAGTTGCTGATAAATTGTAGTTTTATTTATAACTGAATTCTGAGCGCTGTTGATAACCTTTAACTTTCCTTTTTTTACAGTGACCGTTGGTAGCGATGATGATTTATGCGATAATCTGTATTTTTCCTGATGTGCTTTTATTATTTTAATTTTAATTGTACGCACTCTATTTATATTCTAACTGTTTGCATAGTTCTATGTTATCTTTTTGTGCGTAATTGCAGTTAAAATGACTTTTTTTATATTTCTATTCATGAACAAATTCTAAGAGTTATTGATAATCTTTAATTTTGTTTTTCGTTTTTCAATAATAATCATAGGTAACAATGATTCATGGGATAACCTGCATTCTTCATTATATGATTTTATTACTGTTTTCTTTTAAGTTTAACTTGATTTATACACAATCTATTTATGATATAATTGTTTGCAAAGTCCAATTTTATCTTTATTCGCGCACTTTCTGATAAAATGGCAAATTTTTGTTGTTTTATTGATGACTAAGTTCTTAGTGTTACTGGCAACCTTTAACTTCCCTCTTTTTTCAGTTTTTTTAATGACGATCATCGGTAGCAATGATGATTACTTGGATGAAAAATGATGACGAGTATCACGAACCAAAAAATATATTTCTGATTAGTTTATAACTCCGGAAAAATCCATTGGCAGAATAAACTGTTAAGCAAATCCCTCGGTGGATTGTTTTACTTTCTTCCTTTTACGAATAAAACACCACGCCTATCTTCGTTTGTGAAATACTCTCCAGTAAGATTTCTCTTTTCTTCGAAAGTTGGATTTTTCTAGATTTAGCAAAATCCACATTTCCCAGAAGGCTTTCCGAACAATGGACTTCTCATCGATTTTGATGACGATTTTTCACGTCACGTGATAAATTCGCGAGAACCGTTTCAATTTCTTTAACGAAAAAAAAAATAAAAAGGAAAATAATCCAAGCATCAAAAATTACTTTAAAGTATATATATAGACCTGATATTTATTTCAAAAGCAAGGATTCATTTTATACTGTTTGAGAGATAAACAAATTTGAAAATTGAACAAAATATAGATATGAAATAAAGTATTCATGATCATTTGTGCGATAATATGCATGCAAGTTTAGGACTATAACCCTTTTTTAGATTTTCATACTTTTAGACTTTATAGAGAATTAAATTAACAATCCCAAGAAACTAAAGCGGAAAGATATACTTGATGATATAAAACTTACTTTTCTTCAAAAAATTATGATGGTAAAAAATGTCGGCATGTTTAGAAGCCTCAATAATAGGCCCTCATTTTCAATTCTCGCCAGACATGAATAATGAGAGAAAAAGTTATTTGAAACATAAAACGCCAAATTGAAACCAAAAAAAAAATGGAAAATAAAGGTAAAAATAAAATTAGAAAAATCGCAATAGGCGGGAATGGAAAATCAAGGCAAAATGCATTTCCACTTGCTATGGAGAGGTGGAGAGAATCAAAAGTCGTTTGCAAAGGAAAACTGCTAATATCTTTATCGATCACGGGGCCGGGATAGCCTGGTCGGTAGGGCGCTGGGCCCATATCCAAGAGGTCGTGGGTTCGATCCTCGCCGGCCGAAGACTCCCCTTGTAGTAAATGGTGACTGATGCACGTTAAATCTGTCGAGTCTCAAAGTCCTCCATGTTCCCATAACAAATCAATACCTCTGGGGGTACTGATCCAGGAGTTTCCTTGTCTTCAGGATTGGTTCAAAAATCACAAGGCTACGGAGTTGAACATTAGTAGTCGTAAACCCATGAAATTGGGTCGGCTGTTCAACGACGGTTATAAAATAAAATAAAATAATATCTTTTCCCGTTTTGATTTCAAAGTCATTTTTAGTCCCGTTAACATAATTAAATTTAAGTCACTCGTACATCCTATTAGTATTGAAGATTGCTGGGCGTTTTCGGTTCTTGCTAGTCTGACCTAGGCTACATCAGAAAAACTTGAAGAATTTAGATTAAAGGAACATGACAGAGATATAACCTTTATCAAGAATGGGATAAATCATCTATTCGCTGCACATTGATGAAATTTTGGGCATTAATTCGATTTTGATATTTCCAAAAATAATTCCGCCCCAGTCGCATCAGATCACTTTAATACCGAAGAATCTTATTTCATTATTATTATGAATGTCGATTCCCCTTATAACGACAAGATTTCTACACCACCTCTCCATAGCATAGCACGTTGAAATGCATTTTTCCCAGTTTACTGTTTTGTTTCATTTCGCTACAATAATTATTATATGTATCAAGAAGTCGTTAAAAATGGTTTTGTGTACACATTGGCTTCTGCGTAGGGTTCACGTTATGAGACTGTGAAGATTAAAGTTACGGCCTAAACTAAGTACGAAAATAGTCTATTTATGCTTATGGTGAGGTAAAATAAATGTATTAATGCTAAACTATGCTCTTAATGTTGTTGACTTATGCCATTTAGGCAGAGGGGCTGCAATTGCTCTTGTTTTTCAGTGGCGCCCTCTATGGTCAAGAATTCAACTTCTGCCACATCATTCGTCACACCCGTTTATAAGGCGGACCCATTCATACATCCATTCATTCATCCACAGGTCATAATTTTGACCTGAATCAGAGAACGATCGATCTCTAATCCAGTACCCCCAGAGGTATTGATTTGTTATGGGAACATGGAGGACTTTGCGACTCGACAGAATTTAATGTGCATCAGTCACCAACTACACGGGGAGTCTTCAGCCGGCGGGGTTAGAACCCACGAACTCTCGGACATGGGCCCAGCGCCCTACCGACCAGGCTGTCCCAGCTATGCTTTTAATGATAAACACTTTTATTAGTTAGTTGAGTTAGAAAAAAATCATTAAATCAACCCTGGTAAAAAAAGAAAAAAAACACAATTTCTTTATGTCAGCAGAGCTCAAAACTATTTAGAAACTGAAATACTTTCTAAAGTAATTTTGCCCTAATTATCTATAGCTTACTTCGTAGGATCACTTTCCAAGATAATTTAAATAATTCCTGAACTCATATCTCTTAGCATACTTACATAATTATATAAAATTGTAAACATTCATTCGATTTCCCTCAACGTTATTCCAAACCCATATAAATATATTAAGAAAAAACGCTACTTTTCATCATCAGCAAAGCTTAAAACTATTTAGAAACTAAACTGTTTCTAGAGTAAGACTGGCATGTAATAGTTATCTATAGCTTACTTAGTAGAATCTCTTCCCAAGATAATTTAAATAATTTCTCAACTCTTATCTCTTAGTATACGTACATAATTATTTAAAATAGTTTCTTGCCTCAACCGTAAAGTTTGAGCTCAATTGTTACATTGTAAGCATTCATTCGGTTTCCTACAATTTACGTCCAAACCCGTATAAATATTTTAAGCATCCCCCTTAAATGACGGCTATACTACGAGATGTTAAGATTTAGAGGACCCTTCAAAATTGTCGGGCTTCCTTCCCTTAGCTAAATACTGATTACTGTACACTCAGGAATGGAATAATATTAATCTAGAACGTCTACCAAAATAGGTGAATTAAATCAAGTTAGCCTTACTATATTTATTGGTTTGTATACGACGCTTCGAAGGTTGTTTAAATTAAATACACGATTAGATTATATAAAGCGAACTTAGAACTTCAAAAATTACCAACAATGTAGTTTAAAACAAATTTTGTAAAACAATAATGTTTATTTTAACTAATTTTTAGCATATTTTTAGTTTCTGTTTAGTATATAAATGATAATGAGCAAATGCTTTGCTTTGTTTTATCATTATTTATTAGTTACGCATTTATTTTAGTTTAGAAAATCTTACTTGAAAATGGTTGCTTTAAAGAATGTATATCCATTGTTAAAAATAGCTGTAGCATTCAAAAATACTAAAATGCATAACCTAAATATATAAAAATGATCAAAATTTGATACTTGGATATTACATGAACTGATTCTGGTCTACATTAAGTACCATACTGACCTGACTGACAGGATGGCTTTTCTCTGATAATATTCAATTTGGTAGATAATAAATGCCATTGAGCTATCAATGTGAGGCTTCATGGTGTTTCTTAAATTTAATGTAATGCGAGCATGTTTGATTCAAAATTCCACTTAAAGGGCAATTCCTTGCAATATTGTCCCTACAGTCTTACAGATACTTAGGAAAACTCAAAAGCTTTTAAATTTCGCAAAATAAAGAATATGTTTTTCATTTTATACATTCAAAACTGTTTTAAACATATAAACTGAAGCTTATAGAACTTCTATTCAAAATAAAATTATCGATTAAATAACATGATTTTCAATTTGAAAAGACAAGTATCAGTCAAAAATGTGACTTCGAACCTAAATATTACAAGTAATTTAAGCTAATATTTTTAAAACGTGAAAAAAAATTGTGAGCACGCATGGCTGAAACCGTATTTAAGTTGATCGAATTTACCAAAAATAACGAAAAATAATATCTATTATCTATAATTATCTATTGCAGATTAACATATTGTAATTCGTATTGCAGCATACACAACATTTGTCTGAATATTTCGATATTTTTTTTTTCTTTTTCTGAAATAATCAAAAAGCAAGTACTTCTTCAATATTCAAATAGTCTCCTTCAAAATTCAATTAACCATTTGTTTCATGTAAAATGTACATAAATTAACAAGATCAAGGGAAATCAAATTCAACCAATTTTTTTTTTCTTTCTTAAATAAAGATCAAAAAACTTTAAATGTAAAATATTCTAAAAAACATAGGTTAAACTTAGAGCAATAACATCAGTACACGAATACAATAAAAAAAGTGTTAAATTGAACCATGTTTTAGTTCAAGATGAACCATAATATCGTGTAATAAAGTTTAGGAATTTTTAAACGAAAAAGTTTCAATTTTGCACACTAAGGAATATTGCTACTAATTTGAAAGATATTTTAGTGGAACATGCACTAAAATTTTTAAAAGTAAGATATCAATAAATGATTAGACAGCAATATGACATAACACTGGAACTATATAAGAGAGAGTAAGGTAAGACCGTATAGGTGTTAGAACAGGTATCTGGATTGTGTTGAAATTAGTTCTGTTTTTTTTTAGCGGGCAAGCTCTGAATTACACTTCAATAGTTAAGACAAAGGACGTACCATAATGGCGTGTTGTTGTCGATTCATTCCCGGCATCAGTGTAGATAAATTTGCTTTACTATGTCGACTCTCTACTGTTCTACTGTTTTTAAACTAGTCTTATTTTTTTTGTCACAACAGTTACAAAAATTATTTTTAATCCAGATTATTATACGCTTATTAAATATACATAACTTATAAACATTAAGTTCATTCTTACTTCTGAGCCCACTAAAGCTGTAGTGCAGCGGAAGAAGAAGATAACTACATCTACAACGCGTGTAACTTGCTTGCATAATATTTTTAAATTGTCATATAAAATAGAGATATCTGCTATTTTTCACTAAAATTCTAGTACTCTAAATTTTCCATAGAGTTAACTCGTATACCGGGTGATTTGACTTTTTCTAGAAAATAGTAATTTATAAAACAAAAAGCAGCGCATCTTTGATTTTTTTAAAATTAAGTATTGTACGCATTAAACAATGAATATTTTGATAAAATCAGTCAGTTTCTGGATCAAACGGTTATGCTTCAGCAGGCCTTCGAATCAAAACTACCCGATCTTATTCCACTTTCCTCCACACTAAAAGCTAAAATTATAACTATGCTCAAATTGAAAAAAAATATACCTTAAAAAATTAAAAGAAACAAAAAAGTGCTTTTGTTAAAGCACTTTTTTGAAAAGATATAAAAACTATAGAGTAAAAGTAAAGACATAAAAACTATTCAAATAATTGCTTTCCAATTATAAAATACTCTTATGTTAAAGATTATTAAATTAGAAAAATTATTTTCTTTATTATTATACTAGAAATTTTAAGAAAAAGTAAAGCGTATAAAATTTATTAATTATTATTCCTGCTCGAGAAGTCTTTTTTAGAAGTATATTCATTTTAGATACACAGACACAAATACATGTATTTATATATACAAATGTATATATATAGAGAGAGAGAAGAGAGAGTTTAGGGTGGCCCTAATTTTTCAACTTTCTAAAAAATTTCGCTCCCACTCCCTATTTTCTTCTTATCATCAACAAAAAAAAAAATTTTTGCGTGAAATTTTACGTCTGTCACTCAAATAACTCCAGTGTGACCTACATCGATGATGAAGTTTTAGAATTTTTACTCTAAAAGTCCTCTTTCAGGTTTTTTTCTTTCTTTTTAATTATTTTATTTTCTTTCTTTATTGGTGACTTTCATTGATGTTTAGAGTTATGCATGCTTATAATATATCCGTATGTGACTTTCCGTCTAGCTTAAAATATATCCGTCTGTGACTTTCCGTATTGCTGAAAATATATCCATCTGGGCGCATTTTCGAGACGCCAAGAGGCCGTTTTTTGTAAGTTATTTCTATTCGGTATCCTTTCCTTGAAAGAAATTTCTTAGTATTGTTCTTTCTAGATTTGTAAAATAGCATCAACTGCTTCAGGTAGTTCACCACACAAGTTAGGAAAAGATTTTTATATCACTCTTGTGGGCTACATTTCCAATCAAATAGTTGGATTTTTTTTTTCTACAATATGAGAATCGCAAATATAGCAATAGCTATACAAAAAAAAATTTTTTTGGCAAAACATTGGCTAGAAGAAGTAACTTTTCATTGATAAGGTAGTCAAACTCTATGGGGAATGGATATATATATATATATATACGAAAAAAATTTCTAGAACTGTTGGCAAAGAAGAAGAAAAAAGGAATATTTTTGAGAAAACTATGGACTATCTCTTTAACATAGAACATGCAGATGATTTGAGACAAATAAAAGTTGAAGTAGATAAGAAATTCATAATGCTTCAGCGTCAAAAAGGACTATCAGGCTCCATACATGGCATAGATCCAAAACTAAAACGCAAAGAAGAAAGAACACGTTGCAATTGAGGCTGAGAGGGAAAAAAAGAACATTTGAAGAAATGGATAGACTCTTAGTGGCGTCAAAAACTGATGATTAAACTTCAAGCAGTGCAAGCAGTAAGAGTGATGACAACAATAAAATACTTCAGTAATCTATTAGCAAAATCAGTAACAAAGGCAGCAGTAATTCCAGAAACTTGAAGCAAATTCCACTCTATCCTGCTGAAATATTCGATTGATGCAAAATAACTGATAGAAATGTGGTTTTATAATAATGGCTTCCACCGAAGCACTTTGGTTCGATACAGAAAACCTGGTTTAGACTCGAGCTACTCTACAACATAATAGAAAAATTTATTTGATGATAATGCTCCATTAAGACAAAGATGGCTCAGGTTACGCTGAATGTAGATAAAGGTGAAGAAGAAATAAATAAATAAAAGTGATACAGTCTGCACATAAATTACTTTTTTTATGTATAAACAATCAGTTTTCGTCTTTAGCAACCACCACTGCAAAAATTTTCTTCACAAAATTTTCTGTTTATCCTTGGAAAAGATCCCTTCACATGGAAGAATGATCCTAATTACAAAGCTGGAAAGAAAAAAACTTGAGAAGAAGTGGTTGGGAATGAGCTGTTGAAAGAGGAATTAAATTTACTCAAGAATATAAAAACATACGCACAAAAGATGAAAATGTGAAACAATTTGTTTTACAGATTGTTGCCGAAGACTGTTAAAAATGCCCAACTGTTATTAAATCCTCTCTTGGAAAAGATAATGTTCAATTCTCATTTGTTCGCATTATTCAACTGAAATTAAACCTTATAAATAATATTTTTAAATGTTTCTTGATTTTTTTAATGATTGTTAAAACTACAAGGCGATTGAGGGTCGCTATGTAGCAGTCCTATTTAAGGGAAATTTTGTGCAAGATTAAAGGGTGGGTGAAAGCAGCAAAATTGTAACATTAAAAAAAGCATATAGCTGAACCAATATATATATATATATATATATATATATAAATTGAATTGTTGGAACAATATGTACTCATAGCATAGCATACAAAAAGCATAGTCTCCAAAAAGACATGGAGGGAGAAATGTGTGAGAAAAATGATCATTGGCAGCAAACAGGATTTTAACCTGGGACCTCCGTATTCGTAGCAAGATGCTCTAACTACCACAGTTGTACACTCAAGACTAAGAAGGGTTAGAAAGCATTTTATAATGACCACCGTAATGACACATAGTGATACATTAGTTTCCAAATTCAGTAGTATAAAGTGATGTAATTTTTAAAATATGGTCCAATAGCTCAGACAGGAGATTTTAATTTAACTTTTTGCTTATTTCTCTATATCTTATAAACTTTTAAGCTAATAGAATGTCTGTATTGACGCATCAGAAAGTATATGGTGGTTGATCATCTTACTACGATGCTGGAGGTTCTTGGTTCGAATCCTGCCGACTATCAACGTACATTTCTCTATCATATTTCTCCATGAACCTTTATTTTGAGACTACTCAATTTCCTCAAAAATGAGCATATGCTCTTTCAATTTTGAGCATATCAATACTCAATAATGAATAAATAGGGTATTTAAATTCGACCATATTTCTTTCGGGGCTATTTTGACACTTTTTTGCTCAATTTGAAAAACCTTTTTTTACAGTGTAAAAAAAACGAAAGAGTGTCTTAATAAGACTTCATGGAAAACCATTTAAATTAGCTAAACTTATAAGTTTAACCATTTCAGCAAATTCGTTGTTTAGGTTTGAAAATAAATATTCATTAAGTGGTAAAAATATTGAAAGAGTTTTTATGAGCATAACTTAAAAAAAGCGCTGTTTCGTAATAATTATGTTGAAACCAAATTACACTCTTGCAAAAGCATAGGCTAAAATACGATTTTTTTTTTTTTTTTGTTGAAGTTTCTAATTTAAATCACATTCACCTCACACATATCACTTCTCATGGATAAAAAAAATAATAGTAATAATTAGTTGAACAGCTATAAATTACAAGAAAGCAATGAAATTTCGTTACTGAACATTTCCACTCATGCGCTTTTCAACATTGCTATTGGATGGCTTGCATTAATGGAATCATAAGAGAATGCAAAAAGAAAATAACAAAAAAGTAATTATAAATAGATTTTCTATAGTATGTAACTTAAAAATCTAAAAAATATTTCTCTTTCATGGGATGACACAAAGATACGAAGTTTAAGTAAAAGAAAGGGCAAAAGACGAATGCTTAATTATGATTCAAACTTGCCTAGCTACTCTTCTTCTATTCTTGTTTGTTAAGTCTTATTTAGACTCATATTTATTCTTGTATCATAGATTCCATAAGCATTTTAAAAAAAAAATTTGAATTTTTTTTTCTTAAAATGTTTATGGAATATAAAGAAAGAAATTTTCTTCGTCATGAAAAAAAGTATTAATCATATCATATATTTACATATTTTTTTTTTCACAAACTATGATGAAAGTGTTTTACATTCGGGCAAAAACAAATGCTAAGACACGGTTTGTTTCATGATCTTCTCATTCTCGCCACAAATATTGCTTCTCATGGATAGAAAAGAATAACAAATATTAAAAAATAAAAATAGCTTAAAGGGTAGGAAAGCAATGAAATTCCGTTCCTGAATACTTCCATCCCAAAAATTCCCATGCGTGTTTTCACATTACTATTAGATAGCTCACACTAGTGGAATAAGAAAGAACCCAAAAAGCAAATTACAAAAAAAAATATCCTAAATGAATTTTCTGTGGTGTGTAATTTAAAGACTAGTAAAAGGGCTGTTTTTCCACCGATGATACAGAGATACGAAGTTAAAGAGAAGTGCAAAAGACGAAAACATAATTATGATATAAACTTGTCACTTCACTCCTCTATAGCTAAATAAAATACCAACTTGAAAAACTATTCATTTTTTATGGAATAACACAGGGAGAAAAGGCATTGATACCACAAATATGTTTACTAAAAGTCCAAAATTTTGGTTTAGCTTCTTTTTTTTTTCCTTGAAAATATTCTTAATAAAAGAATTAACAGAAAACAAAACTGCGCTTTTGTTAAAGTAAACGTATAAAAACTATTTCAATAAATTATTTCCATTTAAGGAATATTCATTTACCGAAAATGTTAAATACGTAAATTTATTTATTTTCCTCCTTGTTCGTGAAGTCTTATTTAGAAACACATTCATTCTTGTATCATATATTCCATAATCCTTTCAGGAAAAAAATTATTTTCTTCGTCACGAAG
Organism: Parasteatoda lunata; assembly: GCA_949128135.1. Classification (NCBI taxonomy): domain Eukaryota; kingdom Metazoa; phylum Arthropoda; class Arachnida; order Araneae; family Theridiidae; genus Parasteatoda; species Parasteatoda lunata. Next base: position 41,535,341 of record OX421980.1, read on the forward strand.
AAAGCATTAATCATATCATATATTTATATTTTTTTACAAATTATGTTGAAAGCGAGTTACACTCGTGCAAAAACAAATGCTAAGACACGATTTCCTTCGTGATTTTCCCATTCACGCCACACATATTGGATAAAAAAATAACAGAAATAAAAATTGTATTATAAAAATAAATGAAAGTGTAAGAAAGCAGCGAAATTCCGTTCCTGAATATTTCCACTCCAAAAATTCGCATGCGTGTTTCCACATTGCTATTAGATAGCTTGCACTACTGGAATAAGAGGAAAAACGAAAGGAGAATTAAAAAAAAAAAAATCCCAAATGAATTTTCCATGGTGTGTGATTTAAAGACTAGTAAAAGGGCTGTTTTCCCTCCGATGACACAAAGATACGAAGTTAAAGGAAAAGAAAAGTGCAAAAGACGAAAACTTAATTATGATTCAAACTTGCCGTGTCACTCTTCTGTAATTAAAGAAAATACTGACTTGAACAACAATCTCTTTTCGATTATTACACAGGGAGAAAAAGGTGCTTTTCGCGGGAGAGTTTTTTTTAAAGTAAAAATTTAATGAGATTTCGTTCGTAAAATCGGAGTACCTCATGTGGATGACACAGGTATCCATTTTTTTTTTTTTTTTTTTTTTTTTTTTTTTACTTTTTTAGAGTTTTTAAATGAAAAACTGCTTTTTGAAAAATCTCCGGAATTACGATAGGCTGCGCGGTTAAATGAAACTTTCATGTGATATAAAGTCTGTTTTCTATGTTCGGGTTATTTTCTTTACGACAATTTTCTTTTTTGAAACTAAACTTTTTAAGTTGGAATTTCTTTCTCAGGTAAAACTGTTTTGTTTTTTTTTAACAGTTTATATATTTTTGTTCTTTCTTTATATTATAATTCTTTTAAATAAAATTTTTTAATGAAAGTTATTAAAATTACGCACTTTATTTTAACAATGATAAAAACCCATTTAAATCTAATTGATCCAATCATGATGAGTTTAATGATTTTTAGAAATGAAATTGTTGAATTGAAATTATACAAACAATGTAATATATTCTTTTATATAGATATACATTTTTTAAAATATTCGATGTAAAATTTAATATTTTCGGTAATAAATTGAAACGCATTATAAGATAGTTCTACATCTAATAATTAAGTATTTAACAAAGTTATTACGGGATGAATTCAGTTAAAAAATTTAACGCATCTATGTTAATGGGTACATTAATGACTGCTTTTTCTAATAGCACTTTTTTTTAATTTTCTTAAGCCCAACCTTTTTTATTTTTACTCATTTTTATTTCCTTCTATCTTTTTTCTTGTTTGTACTTTTTTCTAAATTCAATTTTTGTTATTTTTTTCAGTTTTTATGGGACTTTTTTTCGAAGAAAACTACGAGCTTAACTTTTTAAAAAATTTGTTTTATTATTTAATACTTTTCAAAAAATTCTGCTGAACTCCAAAATAAGGCAAATAGCATAGGATGTTTTTTTTTATTAAACTTTTCATGCAGAAACCAGCGAAAACCAAAATATAACTTCTTTATTTAATTTATATAAAACTGAAAGTGTTTTTGATTATATTTGATTCAGTACTTCATAGATATAAAATTTACGAACTTATTGGGTGTTACTTTTCCAAAATCAGATAGGTCTACTTTAGGTAGTCTGCCACATTTGATAATGTTCTAATTCTGCATCTAATTTATGGAAAGTGTTTTTTGTACATATTTTTTAGAATAACCGTCAAAAATTTATTAGAACACACTAAGAAAATTACAAGCACTTAATTAAAAATTAAAAACTCAGGTTTAAGAAATAACGAATATTCAAGATCATCTTCAGATGTCATATCAATCGGCAATATGAGAAAGAATAGCTTAGCTAGAGTCGGTGAGCTTTTTATTCTGGACATAGCTCGAAATGCGTGGTTAAGGTAATGGACACAGCTCGAAATGTATGGTTAAGATAATGGACTGATCTCTAAATGCCTGGTTATGTTATTGAACAAATGTCGAAATACGCGGTTAATATAATAAACACAGCTCGAAATCTGTGGTTGATATAAAGGAAACAGTTTGAAATGTGAGTTTAAAAAATTATTCACTGCATGAAATGAAAGTTTAAGGAAATGGACACAGTTTGAAATGCCTATTTAACAAAATGAACATGGTTCAAAATGCGTGTTTAAGGAAGTGAACATGGTTTTAAATGTGTAAAGAAAATGCACGCAACAATAAATTCGCCTTTTCAATGTACAACTCAATTTTAACTTCTAAACGAAAAGTTAAGATGTGATACCTTGAATTTCGTACTTACTTTATTACGTAAATAAGAATTAAGAAATTTCGTACTTACTATTCCTTACTTATTTAGACGCTAAGCAAAATCATTATCGGGCAAAGCAGCCGATATCGGTGTCCTGGTGACTCAGTATATTTAGCTGAATGCCTTCGTATTCAGAACTCTGAACGATAAACTGAGTTTCAAAATCTAAATTCCTACAACGTAAATTTACTACAACTATTATAAATTTATGAGTCCCGTGGTTTCCTTAAAAATAATTGTAAAAACAACTGCTGACTTTTTAAGTCTTTTAAAAAAATTAATGGCGTGAACCAAGTAATTTAAGCAAATATACGATATCACATTACTGACTGATTTGGATTCATCAGTTTATTCCTTAAAAAAAACAATACTCGTAAAAAGAAATTTGAAAAATGGAATCAAATGTTGTGTCCATTTTCTCAAATAGCTGTGTTAATTTTTAAAATAGCTGCGTCCATTTTCTTAAACATGTATTTCGAGCTGTGTCAATAATAAACAGTTCACCGTCGCTTGGTTTTTTATCTTTCTGATCTTCTCATATATTAATTCATGAAATGTTTGTGAAAAATATTTTTCTATTTTATAACTTAATTTATTCATTTATTAAATGAATTAAATATCTAAAGTATCAATTTTCCTTCCTGATACCATACAATCTCTTCCAAATGCTGACCACAATGTTAACTTGCTTCAGCAGAGTTTCTAGAATAGAAATTTATAAAGCAAGCAGCATTTAATTCAAAAGTAATTTCGCTTTAAGTAGAAGACCCTCAATGTTCCATTTTTCAATTTTTCTTTTTCATGTGGAAACAGATCGCACGTCAAGGTATCACATTGAATTTTCTTTCTTTGCATCTAACACCATCCGATCAACTTATCAACTTATTATATTTACCGTTCAAGTTTAGCACAGTATAGCTGACTCTAGCTCCTCTACTAATAAACTTCTTCATTGAATGCAGATAAAGTAAAAAAAAAGATAATATAATCTATGGAATTTCTCAAAACAAATTACTTTATTTTATGCTGCATAAAATTCAGTAACATACAGAATTCAAATATATAATATATCAATATATCATAATATATATCAAAATAAAAGTGCAAATAATATACATCAGAATAAATAGAAAAATATAACTAGTATTTATTTATAAATATGCATGTATATATTGACATTTATTTCTCTTTTATTCATATTACCTTCATTGCATCATCTTTATTATGCTGAAAACTATTAAAGTATGTTGTTTTTTTATCCTCAGCAAATAATGGGATACAGTTAGCATTTTAGTTTCTATGATAATGCATTATATTTCCTTATAAACATGCTTGTGTTTTTTTTTTCAGCTTTTCATTTTACGCAAGTTGATGCAAGGTGACGAACGCAATCCTAAAGCTCCCCTGGGCAACAATTTCAGACCTCCTCTACCATTAAACCGACGAGCTCTACGAAGCAACATAAATTTCATTCGTGAGGACGTAAGTCATCATCGATTAATCGATATATATCGTCACCTCTGTTTACGAGCGATACGATGTTCCGCTTGCTTATATATTTTATCTATTCGGGTTTCAAAAAAAAAAAAAAAAAAAAAAATCCAATAGGTCTATTTTTTCTACCCCCCTCAGCATTCTTTCCTTCTCCAACCCCCATTACAAACTTCCTTTATCGAAGCACTTTTTTTCTATCCTATATAAATTAGATTTAATCCGGGTAAAAGGCTTGAGAATTTTTTTAGCGCAAAAGCGAAAAACCCCAGATTTTTGTTTTGAAACAATAATTCCAGGGATTTAAGAACGCAATACAGCAGAAAACCGATTATCCCCTTAGAATGAGTGTGAAGTGGAAGCAATTGATCTCAAGTGACAGTAACTCGTTTCAAGTCTTGAATTACTCTAACCAATAAATTAATCCTTAGCAAAATCATAAAAATGTATTTAATATTGTAAAAAAAAAAAATTCTTCTTTTTTAATGTTTTAATTCTTTCGTCAAATTAGCCACTTTTAAAATTTTTATTGATCAACTATCACATAGGGGTGATTTATATTAAAAACTCTACAAGTTCCTTAATTCTCTCTGAAAAATTAGTTCAACGTTAAGCTGGTCTGTGTCCTAAATTAAAACAGCGTGTAAATTTGCTGCTACTTTACTAAGAAGTTACTTTTCGTGCCAGCATTCATACCCAATATTCTTTCTCTACAATCGATTGCAATCAAATTAAATAGTTTATAAAACACTTTTCTTTCGGTTGGTAGCAAGTTTAGCAAATTTTTCATGTAGAAGCTATAATTTGTAAAATAATACGTGTTCCATTTAAAGAAAAATTGAAGAAGCTAATTCCTCTGCTTGCAATCGCTTTTCATTTGTAATTGTGTGCAAAAAAAAAAATTGATTCCACAAATACGCAAGAAGTAAAATTGAAATTAACTGGCTGATATTTTAAGGTGATCTTCTGAAACTAGTAGGTCTCAGTTTTTCAAATTTTAGCTTACCTCCATTATTGGGTAGGATGATAAAAAATTTATATCTAACAAAATAAGTTTATTTCTAAATGTTTATTTATTAATGCATATGCAAAATAAATTTAATTAGAATAAAGTAGAGTTGCATGATTCTAATGTCAAAGCAAAAAAATATGTAATTCTAAATCAATTTGCTGGTGTAAGCGGAAATTGCATTCACTCACGGTACTTAAAAAAATAGATATTACTAATGATAATCAATTTATTCACCTTATAACATTTCGAGCTGTATTAAAACTATGCTTATTGAATCAAATGATTAGAAAATGGAAATTAAAAACCCTTCAAAATTAAGATATGAATAACAACGAAAGGGTACATTTTACCTTTTTAAATAGACTCTTTTTAAAGTAGAATTTCAAGCTCACTATTTGAAAATCGAGAATCATTTTTCATACGCCATTATCTAAGTTATTGCTGTTTATCTCGTTAAAACAAACGGCAGAGGAAACGTCAATAAATTGATTGGCAGCTAATGCTAATTGTGCCATATATAGAGAACTTAGTTGAAAATGCCATCATTTACGAACCGTTAATAAGAATTTAAAAAACAGCATCCCTACGAAGACTTGAAAAGTTTTAGTAATGAACAGAGCTCTGATTTTAATTACAAGGTGTCTTGAAAAACAATTTTCTTATCCCGGAAGTTATTAATTTTGTCAAGTAATCATTCTAGCTAAGTGGTTGTTTTTATCTTGCGTATAATTCTCAATCAATTATGAACAAAATAATTCGTAAGAAGGGAAACAGCAATTTTTAGAGAATCGACAAAGTGGACTCTTATTTCTAGCGCAGTCTTGAAATTATTAATTGTCTAGAACAAAATTAAAATACTGTTAGGTAGCTATGGTGTAAATGTATATTGTTCAAAAGATTTTGACTGTTAAATAAATTATTTTCAACTTGTTAATTATTTACATAAAATACTTTTAAAAGTAGTGTACCAAATGTAAAATAATTCTTCTATGAATACATTTATTGAACTTACTTCTCTGTAAAAAAATCTCCAAACGAGTACTCTATTCTCTTTTATTTTTACTTCAATTTTAATTTAAACTTAAATTTTATTTTAATTTTAACTTTTTAGACTTAAATACACAATACCATGGATAATATTTGAACAGTAATTTAGTTCACTTTAACACTTTTTTAATGCTGTAGTAAATTTGCTCAATGCTCCGATTCAAAGTACTGATATTATGGTTTAAAGTTGAACCCATTTTTTTTAATATTGTTTAATCTCGAAGCTAACTTGAAGTAATGCAAAGTTGAACAATATTAAAGTACTTCCTAAACCTGAATATTTATATTTAAGTAAAATACTTTTAAAAGTATTATTCCAAATGTAAAATTATTCTTCTATGAATATATTTATTGAAATAACTACAAAATAAAAAAATATTCTAAAACTTCTTCTTTTTAATCTTCACTGATAAAAGAGATCTCGAAAGGAATACTCTATTCTCTTTTATTTTAACTTCAATTTTAACTTTAACTAAACTTTTAATTTGATTAATGTTATTTATTTATTAATTTTAGAAAAAAAAATTACATTTTATTTCGATTGTTTTATGTTGTACTATTCTAAATTTTATTGCATGTTGAACTACAATATCAATCAAAGTTATCCCAATCTTATTATAGCGCCAAGTCAAACGCCAAAATAAATAAATTTGAATATACGATAGCATCTTTCATATTGAACAGAAAAGTGGTTTGTTTTAAGACGCTAATAAAGTTGAAATAACTTTGCACACTGAAACGATTCAATGTATCGATATTATGATTCAACTGAACCGGTTTTTCATAATATCGTTTAATCTTGATGCAAACTTAGTGTAATGCTAGTATGAAAGATATTACAGTACTTTTTTTACTTGAATACAGGATACCAGGGCTTATATTTCAACAATAATATAATTCGCTTTAACTTCTTTATAGAAGTGCAGTAAATTTGCTCAATGTTACGATTTAAGGTACCGATATTAAGGTTCAAAGTTGAACCAGTTTTTTCTAAGAAAGTACTTAAATTAATATATTGAAAATTTTAATGAAGAATGCTAAATAATTTATGAGATAAAAGCATTAGTTACTCATTGCTCCAAATAAAGAAATTTATTTTCTCTATTAAACAATATCAAATGATTAAATATTTAATTAAAAAAGAATTCATTAAATGCTTTAGAAAAATTTAGAGAATGTTTGTACGCAATTTTTATAAAAATGACTCTGATTCTCGGTCTATATTTTTCAAAAAATTCGTGCGGAATAGTCAAAATAAATTCCCTGATACCTTACGTACTTACTAACGTTTTGAAGGAGTCTTTAATCGTATTTTAAGGATATATATGTTTATTCAATAACTTAGGGGAACAAATGCCAAAACTCATTCTGTAAATGCTCAAAATGTTAGGTTTAAAAACATGTCATAATCAGTAGTATAATCTGTGCTAAAATTTTAAGTATAGTGGTTTGAATGGAAAAATAGGTTCTCAATAGCTTCATATTAAATCTAAATATATCATGTCATTACATTTTCTGAAGCTGTTACTCATAAACTCAGAAGATTTTCCCTGCACCTTCATCCAGCAATGTTTTTAGCCATTCATATATCCCTTATACATCCCCTTTAGTAAAATAGCTTATTTTTATGACATTTATTTTTATGACAGTAACTCAATGTTTAAAAAAAATATTATACACCATCTTCATTTAATTACACTTTCAATCATTTTTACACCATTTCAAAAAGAATTTTCTTTCCAAAAATATTTTTAAAAAATATTTTTTTGTAATTTGAACTCGTAAGTAAATAAATTAGCTAAGAAGAATAAAATTGAAAAGTAATTTGCAGAAAAAGTTAGAAACAATTTTTCTTGGACTTACTAAAAAAGTTTTTATTTAAAAAGTGTTGTAAAAAAGCTATGATTTATTGATATATGACACATTTTCTAAATTAAAAGTATATAGCAATTAAATTGGAAACCAAATATAAGCTTACTTAAAACTGAAATTGATATAAATAGTTTAAAAACTGACAGTAATATTTTAAATAGGAGCAAAATAGACATTTAATTTTTTTAATCAGTTTAGTAACATTTTAAGATTAGATATTTTATTCATTTTATTTTAAATTGCTTTGATAATTCGCAGTATATTTTCAATGATATTAAAATAATTTTTAAATTCATTTCAAAAATCTTTTTAAGATTTGTATCGTTTAAAAATTCCAATTGAATTTTATTTCAAATATTTGTTTTTAAGATTTAATTAATTTTCTCCCAGATGTTTAGTCTTTTTCTAAATTCTTATATTATTTATTTTTAATATTTTTAAACCATATTCATATTATTCATTCATAGTATGAAAATTGTACTTTAAATCTTGCTTTAATATACTTCTTCTATATTATTATATGTCATGTTTTACAGGGGAAAGATTGCCCCAATATGCATAGAAATATGCGGTATCAAGGTATGTAATAAAATGTATTTTTAACATTTACTTCAAAACCAATTACATTTAATTAACATTATTTCTATAACTTTTAAAAAGGCTTCCATTAAAACTTTTTATCAAAGCATCCAAATATTTTGTATCAATAAAATTATATGCAAAATAGCGATGGAGTTAACGCACCGCGTAATTCAGTATTTATTTTTTTATACAGAATTTAAAAGTGCCGTTGTTAAAAAATAGCAGCTGATTTTAAAAATCAGCTGACACGTTGAGTGCTACGTCAGTAATCGGTGGCTGGAACTGAACTCTCCGTGTAGGCTGAGTCAGTCAACAGTGACTGATAGTGTAAAATATGACATAAAACTAAAAACAAATAACTTTGTTTAAAGTATTTGCTGAACATTTATTTAAAATTTACTTAACTTTTATTCATTACAAATCTCATTGCTATATCACAATATGAGCGCTTCTAAGCCGTATGCGTAACCTGACTCCTTAATAACTTCCTTATAAATAAGCGTGTAACAGTATTTAAATGTGCCTAATGCCCAAAAATGGCCGATGATTTTAAAAATCAGTTAAAGAAAAAGTGAAAGTGATAAAAATGGACGCGTTGCTAGTTTCTGTTGGAGGGTTTTTTTCCGTTAAGTTTCAAAATTTGATAACAATATTCCTAAACAGAAGTCTAGCTGATTTGAAAAAAAAAACTCAAAATACTATATAATCTTGAATCTAACAAAAACTAATAATATAACCCCATTTTATCAGCAACATGATGTAGTCTGTAATCCAAATTAACAGATATCCATTCAAGTATTTAAGTTGGAATTGTTTAAGAGCAGTAGAAAACATTGCATTATAGTTTTTATTGTCAACAGCGTCTTCTGTTGGGGAAATTTCTAACTGTTTTTAAGTCTTGAGCAGAAAACTAACTTTAAATAACTAGTTTTCTAAGCAGTGTGCAGGTTTTTCGTTTTTTCGTCAATTGACTTTTCAAAACACCGGCCATTTTTATGATACCTGGTATTTTTATTCATTAAGTCATAACTCCTTAACTGTTTTGAAAAATGAGCTAACGATAGATTAACCCAGTTTAACAATTTAAAAATATTTTTATATTTTTAAAATAGTCAAACTGGATAATAGAATAATTTATATATTTTTAAAATTATATAACAGTATAGAATTTCGTCTAACTATATGAATATTTTTATACTTACTTTTTTTATCTCCTTTTGATTTTTCTTTAATTGAATTTTCAAATTGCCGATCATTTATATGACACCTGGAATTTTTATCAACGAAGTCATAATTCCTTACTGTTTTTAAAACTCCGTTTAAAAAAACAATTAACCTAAATCAATTATTTTGAAAAATATTTTGAACAAAATTATATATTTTTCAAAATTATCTAATAGTATAGAAATGCGTCTCCATATATGAATTATAATATAGTAAAAACGCTAAAAATGCATCTTGTTTCCAAAACATTATAATAAACGATGAATTTATACGAGTTCGTGTTTCTATTCAAAATAGTAATTACTTTAGTGCATTGAAGAAGAACTTTTATAATTTTTAAAAATAACTTTTTAACATTTTATTTTTATCATTGTAAAGATTTTTTTACTGGTTTTATTTTAAGTTTTTTCTAAGGATAATTCTTTTATCTGCTATAAGAAGAAATACTTAAGATACATCTTGTATACGCTTTTTAAATGAATTTTTTTCTTAATTTCAGCTAATACGTGGACTCCATCATCACCATGATTGATATTTGAATTGTTGAATGATCACATGCATTTTGCAATTCCTAAGTATATGACTAGGTGCTTACAAGATGAAATTTAAAAAAAAGGAGCTCTGATTATCTTCGATATATATATTAATGCTAAATGTTCACGAAATGACTCATTGTGAATTTGAACATTTTCCTCTACTTTAATTTTAAACAACCAAGAATCACATGGAGCTAGATGTTCAAAAAAAAAAAAAGATGTTGTAAAGTGTTTTGTATAACATATTGTAAGTAATCACAAAATGCAGTATGCATTACGCCGTGTGAGGCATGTGTCTTTTGATGTATTCTAAATTGAAGAAAAGAACGAAAACTAAGTTGGGTGACAAATTCTATTTCTTTTAAATTAATATTACCAAACGTATTTGGCGACTTTAGGCTTCCATAGTTTTGGGGAAGTTAATGTCATTTGTTGCCAATAATCGCAAGTCTTCGTCATAACTCATGTTAGTTAAAGTTTTGTAACATTCTTAAATAGATGCTGTTTATAGCAAAAAACAAGAAACGCTCTAGGATAATGTTGGCATTTTCCTTATTGAATTGAATTTCAGATGCATAATATTTTCTTTATCACAGAAGTTGATTGAAAGTGGTTTAATATATTAACTGTGTACTGGACAACATAAATAAATTGCGAACTATTATTGAGGTATAAGCTCATACTTCAATGGTTTTGATGGAGAAGTGATATATTTAAGATGGAACATTTTTCTGTCTCGTAAAAATAAAGAACCAACCAGTTTTTATTACTTCATTAAAGATTAGAAAATTTGTTATGATAAAAAGAGTTTTGCTACGAAATAACAGTTGGAAAGTTGTAAAATAAAAGACACTTATTTTATTTAAAATAGATTATGAATTTATACATATTATAGATTTAATTAGATTTGTTAATAATCACTTATTCCAAGTATAACCCCTGTAATAAAAGTTTTGTGTTAACGTATTCATTGTTGCTTTGGATGCCTATGTATCTCAAAGTTTAACACTTTTTGTAGATTTATTTAAAAAATATTGTTCGCACACAGGAAGAGCTGAATATATTTTTACTTAAAAGGTGCAACAAAACTATTCTTCATTTGTATAGATTAGTAATAAAAGAGAAATCAAAAATCATGACTAAAGCTATACGCAAAGCAGGAGAAATTCCATAAGAAAATTGAAACCAATAGAAAATTTTAAAGAAGAAAACAATGAAAATAAGAAAACATATAATAGTGACAACCGAAGCTGACGTCATCAGGGGGTCAAGGGGTACGTCGTCAGGGGGTATGACTTCAGCAGTTGGAAGACATCAACTTCGGTTGTCATTATTATATTTTTCATTATTTTCATTGTCTTCTTCTTTGAAATTTTCTATTGTTCGTATAGCTTATTTATTTTGAAATGAGCCGAAATTAAAGTATAAAAATTTGAATACAGGTGTGTATTCCAGTATTGCTATTGAAACATCTTTCCCGGTTTTTATGAAGTTATAAGTCTACATATTTTCTTGAACTGAAAATAACTGTTAAATTCCGTAATTATTTCTATTTAAAGCTAAGTATCACAATTGTCAAAAAAATTTTAAATTATGAGTTGAAATATTTTTTGAAAACGTAATTTAATTTAACAATGCGTTTTGTATTTCATGCTTATGCTGCCTATTTCATAAATACATTTTATATTAAAATTTTAAATATATTTCATGAATTTCATAAGAAATTAAAACGGAATCTACATCATACTAAATTCGAAGTTCATACCTTCTGTATGAAATTCCCATATAGTTAATATAGAGTATTTTTTATTTACTATATATATATTATATATTCAACATATATATTATATATATTCAACATATATATTATATGCATTTATTATATATTTATTTATTATTTATATTTATTTTGTATAGAGAATATTATATGTAATTCAAACACCTGTGTTAATTTCATTTGCAGTGTAACTAAACCGGTAATAATGTTAAACAATGTTATGTGCACATTTTATAATATCTTTCTAAAATTACAACCTAAAACTATGAGTGTGGAAGACAGAGAATATTTGACGCACGCACAGATAAAATATACCTTCTCAATTTAAAAAAGTGTTTCCTCGAAACATCGTTTTTTTTATATATATGCAATTGCGTACTCGTGAATCTCTTGATTTTTCTTTTTTATTTTATAGAAAGATTTACAGCATGGAAATTTTTTAATGTTGCTCTTATTTCACACAATTTTTTGAATCAAATTTTTGCAATTTTTAATGAATCAAATGCTAAACATTGACTTGTAACATTCATTCCATGCAATGTGCATCCTTTTTTTTTTTTTTTTTTTTTTTTAATATTTAAAAAAGATACTACGTGTAACAAAAAATACACCTATATTAAAACAAATGTATTGCCTTCTTCGCTTTTAATTTATAATTTATTTTAATAAATATTTTAAATTTGTTTCGAAAATTGCAAAATAATAAAAAATAACTATTTATGTTTTATTTCTTTAGTAACTATTGATTTTAAGTTTTTTAAAAATCAAATTTTCTTTAAATTTTCGTGAAACCAAGTTTTTTTAATGGAAAATTCTGATACATATTAATCAAAGTACTTATGATGAAACTAATATTACCAACAAACAAAAACATTTTCAAAACAAATCAGATTAATGTATCATGCGAAATCCCATTTAAATTTATGTAAAAATATGCATTGATTTTGTAAAAATTATATATTTCATTACATAACTTTTGAAAAAAACTGACTTTTAATATCAGCCTTTTATAACTCTTTAACTGCTGTTTGTTATTTCTAATTTCTCCATAACAATTTTTAAATATTACATTCATGAACCAGTGAAACTTCAAGTAATATCTTTATAACTTTCATCAGTTTTGCTCTAAACTGCTCGATTTCTTTTAATAGTTAAACTCAATTACTAATTTGATTTGTATATTTTATCAAACATTTAAAAATGTAACATACTGTACATAGATTATATACAGGTATTTTAAAACATAACTAAGTATATAAATTTGGTAAACATTATAACTGCTGCATAAATTAAGAAATTGTTGAAAATATTTTATCCATTTTTTGTTTTGTTTCAAACTTTTATGCCATGAACTTAACACAGTGATTATTTGAAAAATAAAATTAATCGTTCTGATATTCAATTAACAACCAATATATCCCTCATTTCTAAGAAAATATATAAATATCAATAGAAATACAGCAATATTTTCATTGAGCTCAATGTTTCAAACAATATTTTCTGAGTCTACTAATACATGACAGAAACAATAATTGAGTAGAGAATTTGAATCTCAGGGCATTAACTTCAAATTGTAATTTAATTTGAGAAATCTAAAGAAAAAGAACAATCATTATGGGAAATTCTTTTGACATCAACATCTTACCTTTCACTACCATTGGAACGGATTTAGTGTAACAAATAAATATCCTTTATTGTTTATTATACAAAATGTAAGTTAATTTTTCATGCGAATTAAACTGCAAAAGTTAGCGCTGCTTTATTGCAATATTAACTGCAATTAAAAACAATTGTTTCTCACTTATTTAGTCAACATCAAACTAGTTCTAATTTATTTTATACCATTTTACTGTGTTTTCAAAAATATACGTTTTATTTAATGTGTGTATCAAGAAGTTGAATGATCGTGAAGACAGTAGAATACGGAAGTCAAGCATTATTCACTGTGGTCAATGTGCGGATGGGTGACCACATTGATCAGTCTGCTTAGGGACCGAGGGTGTGCGGTATCGGTCCTCGTTAAACTGTTATACCGTAAAGTTCTCGACTTCACGCGCAGGTCGTCAGACTTTCAAAGTAGAGGATCCATCCCTTCTGTAGAGGATCAAAATTGTGATGGCAGGTCCTCGGATCATCCTCAGAGATGTTTCCCAGGCAGTCGCCAACAGCCCATTGCGCAGCTTTTGTGCAACGTAACTAAAGTACCTGCCTATTTAATGTGGGTAATTCTTGAAAGAAGCTGATAAAATATACTTGTTCGAAATAAAGGCATGTTTTAAAATATCTTTATTTAGATGCAAATGATAGCGCTTCGCTCTTTTGCGCCTCATGTTCGGGGTTCTCTCCTCGGACCGAGCAAGGTTAACTCAGCCTTTCATCTCTTCGGTGGATCGATAAAATGAGTTCCAAGCATACTTGGGAACTAAACCTCTGCGTTCGGCTGACCACCCTGCCGGAGCATCTGCGTCTGCACCTCAGAGCCCAAAGTCAATAGAACTGGGATGGGTACAGCAGGCATAAGCCCTTCATGCGCTGCAGCGCCTCTGAGTTTTGTTATAATTGTCTTTACCTTAACATTTTCTGAATTAGTACAGTAAAGATAGCTTAAAAGTTATCAAAAAAAAGTTCTACGCAGTGACAATTATTAAGTCTTATTTTCTTAAAGTCACTGAAAGTGCTAAAAAGTTGCATTTGAAAGTACTAATAATTGCATGACCAAATATAAATTGTTGCATGATATTTTGCAGAGATATAAGTGGGAGCAAGTCAACTATAGTACTTTTTATACACATAACTGTTGTAACTTCTAAGCAATTGAATCTATTGTTTCAAACGTTATCTCATTCAATTTCGCACAAATAAATACATCTAGAACAATGTTATTTTATCTAGACAGAAATGTATAAGTTCCTCCTTCACTCAACCCTTTACTCTTCCCGAGAAATCCCACATACGAGGTCAGGAAATATTTTTACCACTTACTGAAAAAAGTGTGTTAATCAGTTTTTATAAAAAAAATTATTTTGAAGCTCTTTTTTACTATATAAAATAAAAACTAATTAAAGAACCATAAATTAAATATCTTAAAATTTTATTTCTACACATTTGCTGTGATCTCGATGGATATGAACATATAAAAAAACCTACAATAACTACCAAGCGCTTGATAAATGCTAGCGTTGAAAAAATTGTGAAAAAAAGAGTAAATGAAAATATATATATAAAGCTTATAAATGAAAAATAGATCTTGTGAGCTTATGATGCATTTCAGGAATTTCCATCAAAGACGATAGAGTACACCAATACGTGAAATTATTACTTTAAAATAAGACACGTGAATATTTTTCGTGTTAATAGTTTTAAACAACTTATTTCTGATTTAAAATGTGAATGCAGAGTTTTCTTATTCTTTAGTTTTACCTGATGATAAATTTAACTCTTTACATTTAAATTAAGTAGTAAACAAACGAGAAAAAAAATATTTCAATTATCTTCGATTTGTAGATCAAAGTAGATAAATGTTTCGCTTACATATCACAACATATCAAAATTCTATCATTAATCTATATTTCTGTAAATTTTAACCTTAAAACTTATAACTAGAATCTAAAAAATAAAAACGATTTGAAAAAAGAATTTAAGAAAAATTCATGAAAAAATAAAAATACGGTTTTCTGCCTTCTGCACAGAAAGTCAAATCATGGTGGCGCCTCTGATTAAAAAAAAAAAACTCTAAAGCAATGTTTTCTGAATAACTATCGTTCACAGACATCTCATGGCACATTCCTTGGACAAAATTAACTGATACCCGAGCTAATATTTCAAATGGCATGTTTGCATGCATCAGAAAATATTTTTTAATCGATTTTTCTTTGTCAGAGGCGCCCTCTGTTGACAAATTTTGTAACTTATTTTAAAACCTGTTGAAAATATGAATGAATTACATAAGCAAAACGTAATAAACCTTACGTTTCTAAGACCTTCCATTTTTCTTAAATCTATTAATCTAAATTGTCGATACTTTTTGAAGAACTCCATACTAAATTATGTTTGTACCATATCATATACTAAGCACCTAATCTAAATTTTGCATTATACGCTTTTATGTGCAACTGGCAGAAAATAAATATATATCATTTGTAAAATATTACTGTAAAGAAAGACTATATTTCACCCAAAACACAAACGAACTTTATGGTAGAGCTTTTTTGTATTAAACATGACATATCAATTGCAGATACTAATTGACAATTCTACAATTAATGATAAATTCTGTTCGAAAAAACTTTTAGAAACTTAGCTCCAACAAAAGTAACTGTGATGTGTTGCTTATTCATGATTTTTAAATATACATAGTTGCCATTGTAATAAAGAAATTTGGGCTACAGCTTTGAAAATACTGAAAAACACTTTGGTTTATGAATTTTTTCATTAAAAATCTTCAATGTATGTCACATAATATATACTTTGCCACTTATAAACCACAAACCCTAACCCTGTAGCTCATTTTACCTGAAAATTATAAATATTTTTTTTCTATAAATAAAGTTTTTTTTTTTTTTTTTTATATATATATATCTGTATCAGAATTTTTTTAACTGCCGTTTCGAACCATCTTTGCATATTTAGACGGATACAGTGAAGAGACTTGTTGAACAAATATTTAAAAAAACAACTAAATTGTTTCCTCTGCACTTTATCCAAACCAGTTGTGTATCACCTATATCAACAAATGCAGTATAGATGTATAGAATTACTTTCATATGAAGATGACATTTTCTACAAACATTTGTATAATTATGTTCGCAATTTTATTGGCTAATTATGTATAAAAGTGTATAAATGTGAGTAAGTGTGCGTTGTTACTTATTTAAATCTTTGGTGTTAAAAAAAGTGTCAAAACTTTTCTGTGTACAGCTCTGAATATAAATCTACTGAAATATACTCTTCGTGAAATAAAGGTAATTTCCTAACTTTTCCTGGTGCATTATTTTAGTTCTTTTAATGCTTCAATCACTAATGTGTTACTGTGCTCAGTCGCCTGCTCCTTATTTCAGGATTAATATTTGAAATATCACACGCTACATTAAGAAAGGAAGTATGGTCAAAACTACCAGAGTATAGTAAATATTACCGTGTTAGAAGAACAAGATAATTTTTACCAAAGCGATTTGGTAATGACTTTTTGGTCAAATTAACAATAAAATATTATTTTTATTATCATGCTGTTTTGTAGTAAATGCGGTAAAACTAGGTAATTCTAAGCAAAATTCGGTAATTTTAACAATTTTAATAGTTTGAAATGATGCAAAAAATTTCATTTTGATGTTCTCTGTTTTATTGTTAACTTTGTTTCACATCAGTTATTTGCTTTTTTTTATCCTATGGAAGCTGTAACATTAACATTTACCAACATTTAAAATTTTTAGAAAAATGTGCATTTGTAAATGTACAAATACCTAGACAAGGTTGAACTAAATCAGGAGCTTAACTGTTACAAAATAAGTACTGCATGAGGTAGAGGTAGAGAGTTCGAATCCCACTGTAACCATAAATGCATCTATGTACATTTACTTATTTTTTGTTACCCACACATAAGCAGACTTGTATGCTCATTGTAAAGCTCGGCTAATATACCCTTGTCAAGTCGATATAGAGATATCACAAGATAAAGACAGTACACACATACACTCTGGGACACGGCGGAATTCGAACTCGAACAAGCTACCTCCACGCTACAATAGATGCATCTTTGTAATGTTTTCATCTAATTAGAGCAATATTTTCTAAAACTTGAGTAGAGTAGGGCCAGGATAGCCTGCTCGGTAGGGCGCTGGGCCCATGTCCAAGAGGTCGTGGGTTCGATCCTCGCCGGCCGAAGACTCCCCGTGTAGTAAATGGTGACAGATGCACGTTAAATCTGTCGAGTCTCAAAGTCCTCCATGTTCCCATAACAAATCAATACCTCTGGGGGTACTGATCCAGGAATTTCCTTGTCTTCTGGATAGGTTCAAAATTACAAGGCTACGGAGTTAAACATTAGTAGTCGTAAACCCATGAAATTTGGTCGGCTGTTCAACGACGGTTATAAAATAAAATTTTAAAAAACTTGAGTTGGGCTTATAAATGGTGCTTTGTAAGGCGCGCACAGGTCTCATAGGTATGTGCAACAATAAATGAAAAAATAAATTCTTGGAATAGTAATGATTTTTTTAAAATTATTTTTACATCAGTCTCGTCTTTCGTTTTTTAAAATGGAGGTAGAGGATTCGAATCTAAGCGTAACTATGTATATATAGCAGTAAATAAATAAATTGGTTTAGATACATATACAGAGTCGAGTTCTTAAAGCAAATAATTGCTTGTTATCAAACTGCAGAATAAATAGCATAAAAACTGCACAAGATATTGAACCTACTACTTCTACGCTACTGAGACTTCGATAGAAGTACAACCACCCATGGCATGAAGATCCCCAATAATTGTTTCACTTGAACCTCGCCGAACAGTATTGCTATTCCACTAACCACTCTGAAGCGTATTTGTAGTGGGTTCGAATCTCGCTATAACATTTGATGTATATTCTTGTTGTCTTTCCTAAAATTGTTCTATCTGTTTTTCAAACTGAAAAGAGTTCTTAAGCCGCTTTTTTTATTTACAAAGAAACCCACATATGTACGTAATAAATAAATAAATCCCACTACCTTCTAAAAGATGAATAAAACAGTCACCTAAGTATGATATATCTGAGTTTAGTATCTTAAAAACACTTCAATTAAGCATTTGAAGCTATCACTAAAATCTCTAACACTTGTTCTAATTGAAAAAGTATATTAGAATAAAAAAATGATTAACTGTCATTTAAATAAACTGTAGAAGAGTAAGCAGATTATTACCCTTCTGTTTGGTAAGAGGCATGGATATTAAAAGGTTAAAATTACCAGATTAATAGTGAAATGATTGATAGTTCTGAAGAACATTTTGGTAAGTTTTTTGTGATTCTTTAAAGCGTGGCATAAAAACCATTATTAGGTTGTATTTACCTTTGAGATTTGTATTTGTTATTAAATGTATTGTAATGAGAACTATAATTTTGAAAATCAAAATTTACGGTAAACTATAACAACAGAGAACTGTAAAATTGTCATTTGAATGGCTTAAATACCATAAGTTTTGGTTTATTTCTTAGAATTGTCGTTTCTTTCACCAAACATTATAGTTACTATTCAAGTGTGGTGATTTTGCCATAATTTTTTACTCCTTGTAGGGTTAAGAATTATTTTATATAATATAATAAGAATGTGTCTAATCTTCGTTTTATGTGTAAATTTAACAAATTGCAATCCTAGAAAGTCGGCAGTTCAAAATAGCTAAGTCAAAATCCTTTTTTTATATTTTATCAAATTCTAATAAGTAAAATAATTTTACAAATGTGAAGTGGCTGCTTTCGGACGGCTCAGGGATATAGTGAAACTCAGATTCGTTGGTCAGGATTGTATATGCCCCATTTATTTTGGAGTTAAAATCAAAGAAAAGGCATAAACATAGTCTGGATCTATTTATTTTTTTATTTCAACATCTCTTCATGTCACCCTATTTTATGAAGAGGCACTGGAACTGTTAAATTCAAGGAAACATCTTGAGCTTCGAAGGGAACACATGTCTTCTTCTCTGCATGCTCAGTAAATAAAGGTTATTCTCTAATATTTAATTATTTATTTGTTACTGAATCTTGCATTTATGCAGTTTCTATATTTTGAATATATAGATAATTTGCTAATTTATATTGAGATAACGACAGAGCATGCTGAGAAGGATACACGTTCCCTTCGAAGCTCAAGATGTTTTCTTTTATTTAACTGTTCCAGTGCCTCTTCATAAAATAGGGTGACATGAAGATATGTTGAAATTTTTAAAAAATAGATCCAGAGTATGTTCTGCCTTTTCTTTGTTTTGAACTTCAAAATAGATGGAGCATATACAATCCTGACCAACGAACCAGAGTTTTACTAAATCCTTGAGCCTGCCGAAAGCAGCCCCATCACAACAGCACTTATATAGTCTAAAAGCTTCTTTTTATAATAAATCTAGAAAATATCTTGGAATTTTTTTTTTCATTTCCTGGCACATTAATTCTTTTGTGTTTTCGAAGCGAAATGTCTGGTCTGTTGCCAAAGATAATCATTTAAAAATTGCTCTTTTTACTATGGTTTTTTAATGTTACATAATGATTCTGTATATTGGAGTAATCCCTTTCCAAATAAATCTAGAGATGAAAGATTACCTTTTAGGTTTTCTGGATTTTTAAAAGATAATTGTTTTATATGTTGTCTGGTCTTTTACCAACTTTTTAAAGTTAGTAAACTGAACTTTTAAAGTTTAGACAACATTATCTACATGTTCCTTAGATCCTTATTAAAACCGTGGTGTTATAAATCATAGTTAATAAATATATAAGGTTGTCCAGTCTGTTACCAGCTAAAAGTAATAGATATTACATGATTTTAAACACTATAACATAAGAAATGTGCCAATAAATTATTTTAAACTGCCACCTGTATTATCAACTAAAAACTGGCAATAATAATGAAAAATCGAACTGTGTATTTTCGACTAAGTGGAAAATTCGACAATCTAAACAACGCCGAAAATCGATGACATCTAGATTGATTAAACATTTCACATATTGTTTACGTATTGTATACAGTGCAAAATAACAAACCGGTGATGCATAAATTATAAATTAGTTAGTATGATAGAGAGATTTATTAACATTAAATGAAAGTAATACCACGGTGCAACAAGAAAGTCTATATATTATGTTGTTTCCTTTAATAAGAAAGGTAAACCATGTGTCATTAATAAAAACCTAACAAAGATGCCTGGTATACACTGCCCTTTATTTTCTACACTACACTTCTTCTTTTAAGGCAAAATGCTATTATCCTGCGCTGATGTTTTTTTAAGGAAATTTTAGACTAATTAACCATTTGGAAGT
The DNA here is from genome assembly GCA_949128135.1 of Parasteatoda lunata. NCBI lineage: Eukaryota > Metazoa > Arthropoda > Arachnida > Araneae > Theridiidae > Parasteatoda > Parasteatoda lunata. The sequence goes on from OX421980.1 coordinate 41,556,208, forward strand.
TAATTTAGTTGCTAAACAAATAGTAGTTTCAAAAAAATATTTACACTTTTGTCCAGTGACGAAATCGTCCTTTTTTAGTTTCATTAGTTTCGTAGAACTCCCAAAAGTCTTAATTTTAATTCAGATTCTGACTAATAAAACACGTAAAAAACATATACAGGGATCAATGGTAATCACAAACAATGCTCTATTTTTATCGATTTTTTTTTAAAAAAACCTTTTCAATTTAAAAAGCATCCTTAAGGAAGCGAATCTTTCTTGCTGCAACTGTTCATGTTTTAGAATTTTTCACCTCTCTAGCTCTATTAAACCCGTTTCAGGACCTGTCTAAGGAGAAGAAGCGCTTCCGTAGGCTCGCGCACTATGCCTATGAGAGCTTGGGCAGCTAGAATCAGAAAGTCTCGTTTGATACATAATGCTGCGAGACATGTAGGAGAATCGCGTGATCTCTTAAATGTGATCGTAGCCCTGAAGGGATTGAGACATTTAATAATAAAAATACCTTTTCCTCTGTTCCAGATAAAACTCGTGTTTATAAAGTTTTACACTTCTAAAAAGAAAAAAAGAAAAAAAAACGAGGTCATAGTCGGATTCATGAGGACATTTTACATGATAATCAGAAAGAATTCTGTCAGGCCGTTTTTTTTTTTTTTTTTTCTATCCATGCAGTTCTTTGTAGGCGGATGTGGCAGTCATATATATTTCACATTATAGCTTTTCATACTAGTATGCAAAATAAAAAAAATCCCTTGTTCATGAATGAAAAGATTATTTAAGTTCTTCTTTATTCTGAATAATATAGAAATTCTTCGAGAAAGTAAGGTCAAAACTACTTGAGTATGGAAAAATTTATCGCGTTTTTGGCTGTAAGGGAACACCAAAAAGCTCAGTAATTTTTACAGATATGCTTTGGTAATGAATTTGATTACATTGATAATGAAATATGGTTTACAATAGGTGATAAAATTTCATAAATATGATTTGATGTAATTTGATAATTTTATCATGATACCTTAGAGCAGGGGTCCCAAACCTTTTTGTACCTAAGAGCATAATACCAGAATATCGGTCGAATGGCGAGCACCATTTATTTTTTCAAGATAAATTTATAGTTGATAGACATAGGTAATAATACACACTACATATAATGCAGAAAAAATTTTATTGAAAAATTTTATTTAACATATGAATATAATTAGTATTAATACTCTCGTGTAAAATAAATTATTACTAAATTGCTTTCAAAGCATACGAAGTATAAAAATTATTTATTAAATACAGTCAATGTGGTCTTTGGCTTTGTATTTGATTTTATGGGAAAATGGAAAAACTGAAATATTTTATCATTGGGCACAAGCAGCGGGCGTACCTAGAGCGATAGACGTTTATCATGGTGCCCGCGGGCATAAGGTTGGGGACCCCTGCCTTAGAGCATGGCATAGAAACCATTTATTCGATTAAATTTACTTTTTAGTTTTTTGTTTTTTCTAAATGTGTTTTAATAAGAAGTATAATTTTTAAAATTAAAATTTCCGGTAAACAATTACCATATGAACAAAAAAATTGCCAAATAAATTTTTTAAATGTCGAATATTTTGGTTTTTAATTTCAGAGTTATGTTTCTAGAAATGCTATTACCATACATGTCAGTAATTTTACTAAAATTCCTTTCTCCGTGAACAAATCATATATCATTTAAAAAGCTTCAAAATTGTGTCTCAGACCCATTTAAAATGAGCCTTAAAATATGTTATTAAAACATTAATCTAATTGAAGAAAAAAATTAAGAAATAATGTTAAAATTTTAAAAATATCTTTTGCTCATCTTATGACAATCGGGTACCCGTGAACGGTAAAAAAGAATTCTGTTAAGATTACCATACTGTAAGGTAATGTCATTTCTGGTAAAAATAATGACTCTTAATAACAAAACCAAAATGTATGGTATATAAACTACTCATTTGGTTTTTTTCAGGTCTATTAAAGGTTTACTAGAAACTCTGGTTCTTAAAATTATTGTTCTTATTACCATACATTTAGCAAAAAGTACAAAACTGAGAAGTAAATTCTACTGAATAAAAGGTTTCTATGCAGTGCTTAAAGGTTTCGTGATAAAGTTGCCATTTTAAAACATTTACCAAATTTTATTATATATTATACAACCATATTTTCTTGTTAGTTTTACCAAATTTATTATCAAAGCACTACGGTAAAAACTACCGAGCTTTTTGGTATTTCCGTATAGACTGAAGCATGATAAATTCTATCTTATTCTGGTGATACATGCTGAATGCTGTTTTTTTCTCAATATGATGCGTAGCATCTTATAAACGTTACATCATTAGTACAAGTGTAGCATATTCAGCAAAAAACCTCAAACAAGTCAATATTTTTAAGGATATAGTGAATTAAAAATAAAGTTGTCGTTCCTTACTTCAAAAATTATTTTGAATTCCAGTCGTTAACTTTGGTCTGAATACATTTATAATATACCTGGTATTTTTACTCAAGAACTTTGCAAACTCAAAGTAATCAATCTATCAAATCTTCTTTTCTTCTGTTTTGAAATCGTCTAGACGGGTAGCAAAATATTTCTAGTATTTTAAATTAAAAACAATTTCAATGCAAAATTATTTTTAGAAATAGTGAAATCACTCAAAATATTCTTCATCTAAACACTGCGTTTTATTTTTTTTATTTTGGCAATATTAAAATCCAATACTGTTTTTAAGTTTTTTCCATGATTTCACAAGTAAAGAAAATAAAAATTCAATTTTGAATACTTGAATTGCTGAAGTATTAAAACATAATTAATTAGATTATAAAACAAAATGTTATTTATGAAGTTTCAATTTTTTTACAATAATTACAAATCAAACAAAAAACTTCATTTAAAATACGATGAAATAGATATCATTTTAATAAAAACTAGATTTAAATTTGTATTTCGCAATTATTCTATATACGAGCATAATAAAAACATTTATGTGCAAAAACAATTTTGTTTAATTTACAGTTGGAACATTGCTTTTTTAATGTCAAAAGCTCTATGACAAAGAAATCTAATTTATTTTAATATCAAAATTATAAGTTGAACTATATTGCACTTCATATTAACAAAAGCACATAACTAAAGTAATACAGACTGAAATTCACTTTTTCTATACACGAAAAATGAGTAAGTTAGAAAATTCAGTAATTTTGAAGAATAATGATATTTATAAGGCGTATTGAAAATTATACAGTAAAAGTCACAAATAAGTAAATACTTTGTGACTTTTAAAATATTAAAATTCCTGTAACTCCCAAAGCAATAGATTTTGAAGATACAGGCTGCAACAAAAATTTCTATAAATAACAACCCATTATTTTTCAAAGTAAAACAGATTTCACGAAGCCATTACTTAGAATTTAAAGAAATATGATGCTAAAATGTGGAAGGATTATCAGTAGTTGCTTATTCTGTTTCCTAATATGAATTATAATGATCGAAACATATTTCAACATTTCTTACTTGTACGGTTTTAAAGCACAAATTTTCCAACGTTTTATTCTTGAAGAATGTACTTGAAAAATTGCACTGAGTAAATCATCCCGCTAAGATCATAATTTTTCGTTTTTATTCTTAAAACTGCTCTTAAATAAAATGCTATCTTTTTCAAAGTGTAATATAACAGTGACGAAAACTGCTAAAAATAAGAAAAAAAATTTTTCATGTACAAGATAGAAAATAACATGTTAAGCCAGCTTAAAAATAGTTACAAATATATTTTGTATTTGATTCGTTTTGATAAAGACAAGGTTATGAAAGTTTAAAAACTGAAACAAATATTGCGGCAACTGCAAAGCCTATTAGATAATTTTTAATGAATGATTCTTTTTATCCTTATGATATTATCAATGATCCTTGTGGGAACGACTGCTGATGAATGTTGAAACACTTTTAAGCTCTAAGATATTGAAGGATTACAGTTGAGAAATTAAGAAATACAACACCTGAAACACATTTGATTTTTACAAATAAGATGCAGTTCTAATGTTTCGAACGGGTATCCTTAAATTGGCTAATCAAACCGAGCAAATAAGATTTTGGATTAAGGAATCAAGTGAAAAAACTTACTTTCTCTGTGTAAGCATTAATTTTTTCGACTGATTCTGATTTTTTACTCTCAAAAAATGAAAAGTAGTCATAATTTGTACACTGAGAAAAAAAGTTATAGTCAAGAAAATATAATTAAATTTATCTTGTTTCTGATTTTATGGGAACACCAAAAAGCTCTGTTATTTTTACCGAAGCGCTTTGATAAAGATTTTGGTAAAATTAATAAAATATGGTTTTGTTATATGTGACAAAATTTGGTGAATCTGGAAAACTTTGGAATATCTGGAGCATGTGGCATAAAAACCATTTATTCGGTTAAATTCACTTTTCAGTTTTGTATTTTTTACTAAATGTGTTATTAAGAACTATCATTTAAAAAACAAAAATTTCTGGTAAACCGTTACCATATGAGCGGAAAAAATACCAAATGAGTGATTTAAATACCGTATATTTTGTTTTTTATTACCAGAATTAGGTTTTTTTTACCCGACATGTCAGTATCATATAGTACGCTAATTTTATCAGAATTCTTTTCTTCATGCCATTAGATAAGCCAGGAGAGAGAAATAAAGTTTGTTTCCCTTAATGTTGATTACATTGTAGCTTTTTTTTCATATCTCTGGAACTGTTTATACAAATCAAAAATATTTGCATACAGTAAAGAAACTAAATAAAATAATCCTAATCCCAAAATAATTCTACACTAAATAAAATTATAAAAAATTTTCCTATTTGTTTTTTTATCAATTCGTTTAAAAATAAAAAAATAAAATTGAATAGAAAGGTAAACATACTTTTGCGCAAACTTAAACTGTAAAGTTATAAATAATAAGAAATAAATGGTTGAGGGAGACTAATCCTTTGTAACTCATGCTCTTGAGTTAACTGTAGCGACCAATTTTCCAGATTCCAGTAATCTGTATATTTTGAGGGTTAAAAATCCGAATCTGTTGAAAAAATAAGGTATATTTACTCAGGAAAGGTAAATTTTGTGTTTAATTTAGTAATTTAAAATATCGCCTCATTCAAATTGATCAGCATATTAAACGCTTACCTCCAGAGCAATTAAAGATTGCATATTAGCACACAAAATTATTATAAATTCAAAAATTAAACGCACTGTGCATACCAAAAATTATAAAAATTATCTCAGACTCTATCGCTTAAAATAAATATGTCTTTGAGTCGATCTTAAAGGAGGATTACATCTCTAAGGAATCCAAATTAACTGATCTTATCGGGTTTTTAAAATATACAAATAATTTGCTTCGAAATTTAGAATATGCTTTTGGAAATAATTTTTCGAACGAAATAAATTTTTACTAATTGTAATAGAATAACTTTATGAAGCTTACATATTTTTTTCAACCAAATGTTAGAGAATTAACATTCACAAACTGTAGCACTTTTTTTACGAATATCCTCCCTAAATCTTGTACAGTGACTAATTTTGAGATATTCCTCTTAATAATAAGCTAAATACACTAGTGTCTCAGGATTTTGAATTCAAACATTAAGTTTGCAGGGATATTAAGATTCGTTATAAAAAATTTATATATGTAACAGAAGATAAATTTCGTTGAATAGTGTCATTCTCATATTTTGATTTTTAAAAAAAATCATATAAAACCTTACTTATCTCCAATTTCAAATACTTATTCATGATAATTAATTTCACAATGATAATATGTAAATATGAATTCAAAGTACCGAATAAAGTTTTTATAATACAACTTAAAACCTCCACAAATCCTTTACCACTCAAAAATTTTAAAATCATTTCTTCTTACAATCTTAGCAAACAAAACATCTTCTCTCTTGTTAAAGCGTTTTCCAAAACATTGTTATAAAAGGGGAACTAATTTCAATGCTTTGCTCTCACGGGCAATAAATTGATTAAAAGTGAAGGCAGAAGGCTTATGCATTAGTGCCCCGAAATATTGGTTTTCTAGTCTCTAGAGTTTAATTTAATTACTGGCAACTTGAACTGCCAATGTTAAAATATTCCTGAGGACTTTTCTTAAGATTTGAAGTCCGCTTCTGTGTACTTGTTAGGGCAGTTGTTAGTAACTGCAACCAGGAAAGTTTGGAAAAGTTTTTTGTCTGCTTCAAATTAAAGAAGCCAAATCATTTTTATTGTTATTAATATTCATTGGTTAAATAGTCGCTTATTATTCTCCTTCAAGCAGGAAATAAAAACGTACGCTTAATGACGTTAACGAAAAACTTTTTAAACAAAATTTGTTTAACTATCTTAACTTATGATAAACTTACATTTAATCATTATGTTTAATCATTATTTTAATCATTTAGAGAATTTTGCTAGTCTTTAATCAATTTTCTTCGAAAAAACTGTAATTTTTGTACTCTTTAAAAGTTTACTTGTTTTTCTTTTTTAATCCATTAGAGTACAGAGGAGTTTATCAAGAAAATTATTTCTTCAAGTCAAAAATCAATACTTCAAGTCAATAAAAAGTTATAACCGTATTCACTTTCAGGGGTTGGACAAAATAATGGAAACATTTCTATGCTAACAAATTTTTTCATCTTTTTCAAAAAATACTTAGAGAGTCATTTTATAAATTTAGAAGTGATTATGTTATGTTATTTCTCATACGAATCAATGAAGTTTAAAGCTATTAGAGGTTTGAGGGACCGACAATAAATTAAAAACGGAAAATAGTGGAATAAAAACGAAACTGAACCCCCTATGCCAAAAAATTTAGTAATAAATTTGTAACTTATAATAATTATCTTAGTTATTATATGCAATAATTGCACAAAACTTTGTAAATCTAGCTTCAATATTTATGGAGATATGGACATTTGTATAACAAACTTTTTTTTTCTTTTGTCTTTCGATTTTTGGCTGTAACTCTAAAAATATTCACAAAAACAAAAAAAAAATGAAACAAAATTTCCAGAGAAATTTAAAATTTATTAAAATTTTTTTTTGTTTAAAAATTTGAGAAAAAATTTGTTTAAAACTGCGCAAGATGTGAGTATCTAAAGTAGTTCTTTTGTTCTGCGCATAATAGGAAAAAATATTTAAAAATTTTCATAATTTTGTAGTGAATCGTATTTGGCGACTAATGAAAAAAGTCCGATTTGAATATCTTAAAAATTTAAAAAGTTTTAATCATTTTTCTAAGTTGATCTCTTATTTTTTAAAAGAAAGCTCGAAATGATAAAAGGTTAAGGGGTTTTCCACAAATTTCTTGCTGGGCTATTAAACAAGATATATTAAAAATGACACCGGCATTATTGAGAATCATCCCCCATGAAAATATCTTTTCTCTCGCATGTTTTCTTTCCTTATACAATCAAAATTTGGTTGAAACAACGTTTATTGTAAGTCATTATGATTTGTTATTTAATTTTGTGTTATGATTCAAAATAATATTTGCAGGAAACCACTTATCATTTTAAGAAGAACTACTTAGATCTTTTTTAGGATATTCATATCGGACTTTTTTTCATTAGTTGCAATCTACGGTTTACTTCAAAATTATGAAGAAAAAATTTTTCCCGCGCGTGCGCAGTATAAACTACTATATTTATATCTTGCGCAGTTTTAAAAAAAAAATTCAAATTTTAAAGCAAAGAATTTGTAATAAATTTTAAATTGCTCTAAACATTTTGTTTAATTTTATGGAATATTTTTAAAGTTATAGCAAAAGACCCTAAGACAAAAAAAAAATTAGTTTTTATAAAAACGTCGAATCTCCATAAATATTTCAGCAAGGTTTACGAAAATTTGTGCAATTATTGCATATAATGACCAATGCAATTGTTACAAGTTAAAAATTTATCGCTACATAAGGAGTTCAAAAAAGAAAATTTTCAGTTTCTAATTTATTGTCAGTCCCTCAAACCTCTAAAAACTTTAAACTTCATTGATATGTATGAGAAATCGCATGATTTGCACTTCTGCAAATAAGTATTTCTAGAGAAAGATGAAAAATGTACTATTATAGAAGTGTTTCCATTATTTTGTCCACGAACCCCCTGCCATTACCTAATAAATCTTTAGTAAAATGTAAAATATATAGGTGATCAAAAGTTTTGTTTTGATTTTTGCCCAAGTTGTAAATTTTATTCAAAAATGGAAATTAATAAAATAACAATTCACGATGGAAAAACCCTTACACTGATTTTTATACACTAATTACACTGAGGGACAATTTTTTTGTTGTATTTATACAAATACTTCATCTTGGCTAATTCGAGTCAGGGGATCTCAAATCTGAAAATAGTTTTGCTTCTAAAGTAACTAATTTTATTTACTTGTTCTGTAACCAGGGGTCGTGTAAATGTTGCGGCAAACGTCTAGGGGAGTTTGGGCAGATAATCATGATTAAAATTGCATAGGCAACCCAGCCCAGAAATGTCGTTTTTTGCGGCTAAGGGTACTTTCTTATTATGACCAGTTTAGAATCACGTGAAGAAACTCTTCATAATAAGAAATAGCCCCTAGCAGCGCATGATGACATTTCCGGTCGAGGGCTCCGAATCATGATCATGTGTCCTAACTCCACTTGAAGTTTGTCGCACCATTTAAACGATCCCTCTGTTATACATGACGTTTCTGAACTTGTACATTTCGAAAAAAAAATATAATAAAATATTATTTGAAAAAAAAAACTGCAGCTTGGAGACAAAATCTGGTCGCAGATTTGAAATCAGTGAAATAAATGTCTCTAAATTCTGTTAAATAACCTTATGCAACAGAAAACAAATCCCCAACGTTATTAATAAAAGTAATCTACACACGATTGACTATCATAAAACATACTTTTCATAACTTTGGTAAAGCAATTAAATATAGTGTTAATTGAGGCTAGATGAAGTGTCACTACTGTCTCTTCTTATGTTTATTTTTATTATTCGTTGAAAAAATTCTTTCACAATAAATTTAGTTGAAAAATTGCATTTTTGCTGAAAAATTAATTTTTTTAACTTAATTTATACGTGATTCATATCCTTATTTTTATTTAACTTATTAAGTTATTAACTTATTTTATTAACTTATTATCAAATTTTAAATTTATGAGTTTTATTTATGATAAATATTCTGATTTTGTATATTTTCTATGATTAAGGTACAGTCGTAATTGTTAAGGGACAGAAATGATCTAGAAGTAAAACTTCATTCAAATAGCAATTAAATGTACTCATTTTACTCTTTTTAAGATACAATATTAACGACACTTTTGAATTTCTTATTCCTCAAAAGTAAATTGCATTAATTATTTTAAAGTAATATATTTTAAAAAATCCTGACTGTGGGAATGTTGATGCAGCAATTATGCAAGAAATTTTATTTTTCGGTTTTTCTCGCTTGTCTGACTCAGAAAGCGAATAAAATATCTTGCCAGACCTTCTAAGAATTAATTAATTTATTCTTGTTAATATTTTAATAAATTTTGGATAGCAGATTTCAACATGCCTCATTGCTCTTCATATTTCAATTTTATCATCATCAGTACTGTAATTATTAGAACTTTATGGCTTACCTATGGTGCATCACATGTACACCGTTATACCACGTCTATATATAATAATACTTAGAATCCTAGTACAACAAACTATGTGTGTTGATAGAAAATTAATTATTCAGTTATTTTATTCATTTCCTAAATTAATTTTTACATTAAAAATATTTTATGTTAAAAAAAAGTCACTGAAAATAATCAATGTTAACGTCTCTCAAACAATCGCCCCATCATAAAATGCTTTAAAGCGGAAGACAGTGATAAAATACTGAAAATTTTTATTCTACCTAAGCCTAGTTAGGATCAGTTTGTCCATTATATGTTTTTTTTATACAGTTAATCCTTAAAAGGGTCATAACTTATTACAAAATTACAATCAAATATCGAATGCGGAGACAGTAGGGACCTGTAATAAAAACATTCTTACCTTTATGCTGATTTTAATGCGAAATTAACTCGCAATATGAAAATTAACTATATTTTACATGTATTTAAAAAATGAAAGGTCAAATTAATAATGTATTCCTGTTTGGTTCAAATGAGTGGCTTCCTAGTGGCCATATATAATACTCGTACTTAGGGGGCAAAAGTGGCATATAAACTACAGGACAGTAAATATGATAAAATTTGAAAATATAAAAAGGCTAATGGAAAATATATTATACATTACTGGCCATTAAAATTGCTAAACTGGGAGGATAGAACGCCACAATCATGAAATTCGCATGATAGATAAAACATGATGTATTATGCAATCGACTAAATTTTCAGCACATCCATGCAGTACCAATGGCTGAGGCGGCACCCACAATGATTTTAAAAGCAGAGGTTAGACAGAAATTATGTCATATTAAATATGCATTTGAAAGTTATTTTCGACTTAAAAAGTTGTTGTAATGCCTCGTATAAGAAGAAGAAATGTCTACCTGCTCGAGTTTAACTTTGTTTAAGGAAAGATTATACTGCAGTACGATAAACCGATCTTGGGGTTTATCGTACTGCAGTATTTCTTCTCATGTTGCCCGAGATCGCTTAACTGTCCACAGAATAGGGGAAAGATCATACAGAGCATCGTGCTGTTTCTCGGGGCTTCCTCACCACAAACAGTTAAGAAGACAGACATTTTATCCATATGGCTACTACAAAACACACATTACGAACCATATGTATGAAAATGAAGTCCTTTGTAAAACAACTAGTTTGTGCTCAAACAGTTCAACAATGTTTGCAGCAGATGAACCACCAGCATGGCTGCCAAAGCTTTTACTATCCTCGACGCTGCATCTGGTGAGATCAATGGTGAGATCAATGACCAACCTTCAAATCTGTAAAAACGTAGATGTTAGCTTAGATGTAAAGATGTTAGCTCTGTATACTGAAGCATGACGGCCACATCCATGTTTAACAACATCATGGTAAACACACTTTGCCAACTTGCATTTGATATCGTCATACTGGTCCATTACCCACGGTCATTATTTTGGGTGTTATAGGATACGTTAGTTGATCATCTCTTGTTTGCATTCCAGGCTTTTAACACCAACTTTTAAGAGTTGTTAAGACCCGGAGTTCCACTCTATTTTCAACGTCTCTCTAATGATATTTTTAAACAGATTAATACACGACTGCATGTTGCCTGTACTCTCCTGACTTTTTTTGATACAAAACATAACCGACTGACTCACCCCCGCTCACTAACTACTATTGTCAATAAACTGTGACTTATTCATTGAACTGTATTGATTGAGGCCCCCGAAAATGCCATACAATCTTTGCTTGACTCATGGTGCAAGTGGATAAAGGCAGTATTTTTACTAGGGGTGGCAATTTTTGTTACTGACTTTTCAATATTCCCCTAGCTTCATATTCTTAAATTTGAATTATTTCTATTCTTTATTTGTTTTGAATTAAATTTAGAAATACTATAAATAAGTTTAAAAACTTTTTAGTTATAGTATTTTAAGTGATAAGTTAATATTTTTTATTAACTAATCAAAGCTTTAGATGCTTATTTATCTCAATATAATTCAATAAGCACTAAAGTTCGTAATATAATAGTGACGAAGAGGTTGCTAATGCTGACGCCTGGAACAATTCTGTTATTAATCAATCAAAACTTCTCGGTAAATTTTGACTGATTGAAATAACTCTGTAACACTTTCATATGCAACACAACACACTTAATTGTTAAGAAGTCCTTCCTATTCAGACCGATTTCAACTGTCGAGAGGATGAAGACGAGAAGAGAAAATTCTAAATATGCTTTTAATACTTTTTATTTAATAATTATAAGGTAATGATGGATATTTTCTCCCTTTAGCAGTATATTTCTAAACATGTAAAATACTAAGCCACCATCAAATATGCTTCAAGATATAAAGCTTGCGATATTTTTAATTATCTATTTTTTCTGAAAAAATTATGCCAATACAGTTCTGAAATCAATATTTTGATAGGTACCTTTAGATTTAGTTTTAGATTTTTGATAAGTGTCTATGCTTTTATGCAATTAATGTTAAAAAAAAATTTTACTGTAATCCCAATCAGTTTTCATGAGATTTAACGTAATAAAATTAGTTTTATAATAATCTGAAAACTGAGAAACACAAAGTGTTGAATTACTGACTCTAAACCACAAATCACTTCATTTTATTGCTTTAAAGTTTCGAGAAAAAATTCATAGAAGTTCTAGAAATTATTGTGTGCTATTTCTCCTAATCAAATAAAGCGGCCCTTTTATTTCCTAACTTTTTTTTAAAAGTATTGTGCTGTCTAATAATGCTATATCATTAAAAGTTTGTTAAGCACAAAATATATCAAGAAAATACAAAGTAAAGTTTGACTTAAAATCCAAGGGAGTGAAGGTAGAGGCTTCTTAAGTAGTTAATTATAAACATAATTTTTATAATGAAAATATTAATTCTAAATTTGCTTTTTTAATTACAATTTTTATTTATTTTATCAAATAATAGACTATTGTATGTTATATATGCATGTACTTATTTTATACTTTACTATTCAATTTTGGCATGCATTTTCTTAACCAACCAATAATAAGCTTAAATTGTAAGCTGGTAAAAACCCTACAACCGCATCTGTACGGTTATGTATGCACACCGCTTGCATACGGTTATAGGACTAGTGTGGACATGTTCATATTATGCTTTCAGGAATAAAAATGTGGATCAATCACTAACACTTCATTTACTATGTGCAAACCTTGATTTATTTTGAAAAGTATTTAATTTATTTACTATAATTTTTACAACTTAAGCTTTTATTCAAATTAAATTTAGTTTTGCACTGTTAAAAATTTAGGAAAAACTAACACTTTAACTACCATTATTTTATCATTCAAAATGTTAATAAGCTATGGAATTTTATTATTGCTGTTTTATTATTACTGAGATGGGTTTATAAAACTGAGATGGGGACAGTAGGCCTTGGCCCTCTATGGGCTGCCACGCCACTGAGTTTAGTTTAGTTTTATTATTGCTTATTTTATTATTGCTTATTTAGCAGCCGAAAAATGTGTACTTTAGAGAATGCAAGTGTTATTCACATAGATAATTAATATCGGTTTCAAAGATGACATTTAATGTTGCATTATCTTACGCATATACAAATTAGTGTATTAGTCTAATTTGCTATAAACTGAGAAATCAAATATATAATTGAAAAAATAATTCTTCCACAAAACAATAAAACACATTAGTTTGTCATAGGCACATACAAATTAGTATATTAACCTAATTTTCAATAAATTTAGAAATAGAAAATATAATGGAAAAAAATCATTATTCAGCAAAAAAATTGAACAAACACATTAATTTGTCATATGCATATACAAATAAGTACATAATGTCTAATTTTCTATAAACTCAGAAATGGAAAACATAATTAAAAAATAATTAGCTAATAAATAGCTAATAATTTAAAACTAACAAAGCAACGTTTTAAATACTTATCAATTTAAAACTAATCAAATAATCAAGGTAATTTGCATTATGCAATATGTATAAATTAAAAAATTAGTCTTAATTAGTCTGACTTCCTTTAATCTTAATCAGTCTTACTTCCTTTCGTTCTTTGCGAGAGACCTTATAATCAAATTAAAATATTTAAAAAAAAATTAAAAAATTAGCGCTTAAGACGTTTTTTACAATAATGTGTAAAATGATCATCTAATAATACTAACTAAACAAGGTTTCATATATTTCTAATTTAAAGCTAATTGAATAAACCAACCAATACATAATAAGCAGAACATACAATACAGTATATTAGTCTCATTTCTTTTTAATTTGATGTACCACCGAACGAAAATCTGAAACAATAAAAATGCAAAATTTATACTTATAAAAACTTCAATGTTCACCGAAGCAGCAAATTTTATAATTAAGATTTAAAAAATTTGAAGTTCATACATGTAAGCATAATCGATTGGTAAGAATAAGCATTAATTATGTTTTTCTTCGAATATAAATCAGTGAGTAATCGTTCGTGTGAACAGTAATTTTGTTATAAAACTTGTCAAAATGTCAAAATCTTTATAAATAAAAAAGGGAAATATAAATAATAAATAAAATAACTTTTTGTGAAGAACAACCGTTCAGCAATTTTATAGGAAAAATAAAAATATGAAAATCAAATTTGTCTGAACTAGCATCAAAGCATTTAAATAAGCGAGGTAAAACAAACTAAAAATAAATTGCTTTACGATGGATTTTCGCTACGTAAACCACTTTTGTTCATTAAAATTCATATCTGTCATTAACTTATAACATTTTTTTCAGGTTTAGTTTATTTACATCTTTTATCTGTGATATTTTGTTTACTGTCATAATGTTATAATGAAATTAATTAATTTTCTTAATGTTTCAAACAAAGCACTCACAGGTTTTTTAAGTTTTTTTTTTTTTCTTTTTGAAAGATCTTTATTTTTCCACAATATACATGTCTGACATTTAAACTTTTCATCTTAACTAAAAGGATAAGGTAATAAAATATTTAAAATTTGTTAAATTTTATGTTTTTATACGTAGCTATATCACAAACATCAACGCCAACAAAAAGTAATTTACATATAACTTCGTATTAGTTTATCATAATTTTTTATTTTACATATTTTTGGACAGTTATGATTTTTTTCGTTTTTGAGAAATTGATACAAAAATATTTGATTTTCATTTTTGTGAAATGAACATTTGATGTCTTATAAGAAGGAACAAGAAAATTTTTAAAACCCCGATATTGTTATTTTTACTTAATTCGAAATCTATGCAAATTATAGAAACTTTACTTGCATGAAAACGACAAAGATCCAGCTCTTTTTACAATGAAAAGACTTGGTAGTTTATTTTAATCATTATTAAATAGTATTTTTATCTCTATTAAGAAGGAACATTAGTATGAAATTGTCAAAAACAAAGAAACGATATTTTACACAATTTAACTTCATGCAAATTTTAGTATGCTTTCCTGTAAGTATAAAATTTAATGCTCACAAAAATGTCAAAAATTAAACTCAATTAATATTTAGGTATTGAATTAAATAATTGAGGTATTAGATAGTTTCCACCTTCATGAAAAATATAAATATTTCATCTCTATTAAGAAAAACCATCGCTATAAAGTTTTCAACAAAAAAACTGTATTTTACAGAATTCAGCACTATGCCCATTTTACTTGCAAGTAATCACTAAAGCTAATGAAAATTATAAAGGTACAGCCCATTTTACATCTATAAGATTGATTATTTACTAACTTTAAAGGCTAAATTTAAAAAACTCGATAATCCCTTCAATGTTCATTCGATTTACCTAAGATTCATTACCATACAATATAATATGGTAAATTTGGTTAACCGGATATTATTAATTATGACAGCAAGTTATTAACCTAACAACTAAGACTACCTAAAATTTTGTGACATACATATGTTAAGATCAATATGATCAATCGGTATCTATTTATAACTACCGGAAATTTCTAATAATAACCAAATAACCAATATTGATTCAAGTTTAATGGTATAGACGGGTTAAGATCAATATTGTCAACCGATAGTTATTAAACAACATAAACTACTTATAATAACCAAATATCGCAGTAAAAGTGACTAATTAATGAGTATTTCTCACATTGACGGGTTATTATTAAAAATTACTAATTAAGTTTAAAAAATTTAATAAATTTCGACGCGTTTGGCTTTAAACTATGGGATGAACATCTTAACCTAACTTTAACTCATTTAATCCATTATCATAAGTTTGATTTGGATTAACAAAAAAGCAGAAAAATATGTTGAAAGATTTATTTAGATTAAATACATTGATTAAGCATTTTTGCAGTTGTACTATTATTAAAAATAGAATAGCCGTTTTACATAGATTAAGGCTTCTTAGCCCAGCCTTCCTTACATTGATGTTTCTTTAAAACGGATATATTTTTACGCGTGGACTCATTAATGCGTGAAAGAATTATCACGCATCATTCGATTAATGTTCAATGAGGTGTTATTGTAAAGAACGGGGTTTCGATCCCCGATATCAGCTTGAATTCTAATATGCTTTAGATCCATGGGTACCGGGTTGCCCGATAAATGAAGGTGGTCGTCAAGTTCACCACATTGTCTCTCTCTTGCCATGAGTCTTGTCAATAGGCTTGTGTGGAATATGCTTGATTATAATAATGTTTAACAAAACGTAGAAACATGCACAGCAAAAATATTGATTAATTAACAGAGAAAGAATAAAAATATGCTATTGAAAAAATACCAATAACAATAGACAATTGGTACCTATTCAAACATTTTACCCAGGGCCAAATTCCATAAGCCCCAGAGAAAAAAAAAAGTACTGACTTGGAATTATTAATAATAGTAAAATAAGCCGTTGAAAGTGAATAGTTTATGAGAGTTTACCACATTAACAGATCATTATCAAAAATTTCCGAACTTAATTGGTTAGTAAGTACTAATAGTGACCAGTTAAGATGCCTTTTAACCACATTTACTGAAGGACTTTGTTATTATTACTAATCACCAAATTATTAATCATAACCAGGTTTATTATTTTAGTCAAAACATATCTATATAGTTTAGTTTCCGTCTCGTGTAGAGTTTTCTTACTGACATTAATGTCGGATTTTCTTACTGATATTAATAGGTTTTAATTAAATTTGTGTTAAACCTTGAATTTTGTGGTTTTATCCAGCTATTTTTTTTTTTAATCAACTTTAAAAAAATTCGATTCACAATGCAAACTATATCTCAAAAGTGGGGCTCACTATATATATATATATATATATATATATATATATATATATATATATATATATATATATATATATATATATATATATATTTACACATATATATTTACACCCTTATAAAGTATCCCAACGTACAACACCATCCATCTTGTATTTAGGGATGCTGGGTGTTATATCTTGGGATGCAGGATATTATACCTTGGTATGAAATGAAAAATAAACTAAAAATAGCAAATAAATCTCATTTTAAGAATAAAATAATAAAATAATTTAAAAATATAAAATAATAAAATATTTTAAGAATATAAAATAATAATATAAATAATAAGAATGTAAAATAATAAAATAATTTATGAACATAAAATAAGAATACGAAACATCATAGAAAAAATAATAAATGTTTCTTTATCTACCAGATTAGACCATGGACATATCATAAGCACTGAAATTTACATGAAACTTCTGACGCACAGCCTCCAATACTCAATTGCCTCCACCTTGTTGCTGGGAGTGGAGGCAATTTACATATTATTTCTTCTTAATCTACTCCATATATAGTTTCATTTCTTGAAATCTCATTCTAACGAGCACAAAATTCCATTCATTCCCGTTTTAAGAATTTAATCCCATTCTTGTTTATCAAAATCAAACTCGTGATAGATTAAATGAGTTAAAATTCGATTTAGATGTTCGACTAAGGTCAAGATGTCCATCCCATAGTTAAAAGCTAAACGCTTTGAAATGTATTACATTTAGTAAACTTTATTAGCAATTATTAATAATAACCCTTCAATATGAGAAATATTTATTAATTAATCACTTTTACAACATATTTGGTTGTCATAATTGATATCAAGTGGTTATATATATATATATATATATATATATATATATATATATATATATATATATATATATATATAATCCTGCTAATAACATGTAGGACCACCTTTAGCCCTCAAAATTGCCAGCACCCGCCGTGGCATTGATTCCACAAGGTGCTGATAGGAAGTCTGAGGTATCTGGTACCAAGCGCTCACCAACTGGTCCTGCAATTCCCTCACATTGCGAGGGGGTAGCGTGGCAGCACAAATTTGGATTTCCAAGTAGGACCACAAATGCTCTATTGGATTTAGGTCAGGTGAATTTGGGGGCCAAGACATGACTTGAAAGTTACTGGAATGTTCCTCGAATCAATCCATGATGATTCGACCCTTATGACATGGTGCATTATCCTGTTGGTAAACACCATCCTCCGCAGGAAAAACTGTTGCCATGAATGGGTGAACCTGATCTGCAACTATGTTCAAGTAGCTTACAGACGTGAAGAATTGTTCTATGAGGATTATGGGTCCTAATGTGCCCCATGAAAATATTGCCCACACCATACTACCCCCGCCAACGGGTTATAGCCCATTGTTATAGATGGAGGGTGGTCATAATGTATTGGCTCTTCAGTGTATATATATATATATATATATATATATATATATATATATATATATATATATATATATATATATATAGTAAATTACACATTTTCAGCACTAAAACACAAAAAAAAGACTTAAAGTAAGTTTTCTGTCAAATAAATTATCGGAAAACATTGCACCAAAAGTCAAAAACTTTTATAATCTAGCTCAATTTTGATTTAAATATTTTGGAAAACGTGATTTAATGTAACACACATACAACATTATTTGATATAACATTATTTAATATAACATATTTTGAAGATGGACTTTTAACTTATAAAATATGAAACGTTGTTGTACAAATAGTTTGTTTTTTCGACATCATCGTATTAAAAAATATGAATTTATGAAGACATTCCAAAATCGCATATGATTACTCGTAATGCTAAATTTGTGTTATAAACCTTTCTTCCTACTCTCTAAAATCCGACTCTGTAAAGAAACGTTTACTAGAACATAACAGTAATATTTCACTGGTATAATAAATTTCACGACATGAACATAAAAGACGTTTGTGAAATATTTTTTACCGCTTTTATCATTAAAATTTTTTTCTGAAATATAAAAGTTTTTTCATGCAGTAAAAGAAAATTTAGATAAAAGTCAGATTAGAAATAAGTCACATGAAATAATGAAACGGTATTGTTTTTTAAAAAATCCTTCAACCAAAAACTTTAAAACGAAATGATGTTTTGTCGACGATCTAATATTACATTGGTTCCTTTGCTGAAATATCTCCTTTATCCACTATAATTTCTCTCAAAGTGATTAATAATTCTATTTATGTATCTTAGATGAAAGCAATAAGAAACTCAAGAATTTTAAGATCAAATTGTTTATGTTTCAAATTTAAAAGAACTGTAAGGAACGTTATGTTTTTATTTATATTTGAGCCATGAAAGAAGCAAACATTCATCACGATTTATAAAAAATTAATTTTAAACTAGATATGTAATTTGCATCATGAAAGGAGAAAAAAATAAGGAATCATTTGATTGAAAAAGGTTTTAAAATAAAAGCATAAATGTTAAAAACGAGAAAATCATATTTGCATTTTACATTTTACACATTTAATTAAAGCTCTTTCTGTACTTAAAAATTAATCACAATTTAAAGTTTCTATTTTATATAATATTCATTTCGTTTGATGTTTTATTCAGAGTAAAAAGTATAAATTTGACACTTTTTTTAAAAACAAGTAGCTAGTGTCTTTAGATTTTAACTGAGCTGAATTAAGCTCAAAATTTTTTGTGCAAATTGTGTCAATTAAATACATTATAAGTAACAAATAGTAGGTATATCAAACAAATTAAATATTCATTTGTCTGTTTATAAGAAAATATTAAATATAAGATTGGGAATATATAATTAACGCAGAATTTATTATGTATATTAGTATACAATTATTTAAACATAATTTACAATTGAATTTTAAAAGTGTGTTACAACAGTGTATAAATTTTATCAACACGTGGAAAATGGTGAAGTTATTAATTACCTAATTCTATTATCTATTACCTACTGCTTATATATATATATATATATATATATATATATATATATATATTTAAAAAATTATAATTTCCTATCACACAATAATTTTGTTTTATAATTTAATGCCGAAATATAATAGAAAAGAAATTCAACATATAACGTAAAGTTTTTAAAAAACATTTATTATAATAATTAGGAAAAATAAATTTTTGTTTAAATAATTGCTTATTTTATCTAACAAGTAAATTTTTTGATTATTTATATGATTGCAAGTTCGTAAATACATGTATGTTAATGTATATGCTCTGTAGAAAAACGACACTGTTAGGATTTTTATTATCAAATTAAGGTTAATTAACCAGCAACAGTCTGTAGTGCCAATTAACAGTAAAGCTTACTGTTAATAAGTACTGCTATGGTTAAAAACCGCTATGGTATGTATAGTTAAAAGTGATATAGTTGCATGGTAAATACAAAAATTTATAGTTTTGTAACCATTTACAACTAACATAGTTTCAAAACTGTAAAAATGAAATTTAACTGGGCTTTGAAGTTAGGTTATATAGGGCTTTTTGTTAGGTAATGGTTATTGGAGTTAGATTGTTATTGATTTGTGTTTTGTGAAATGAACTGTGAAATGTGGTTTAATTAGTTTATCTGGAGAGATAAAAAATTCTAGACTTTATTGCGCTAAACAGCTCTGTGGTGTTGCCATCTAGCGTGAATGATAGTTCCGAATTCCAATACCCCAGAGCCACCAATTAGGACTGCGAGAAACTTTAAAATCTTCATGAGTTTAAGGAATAGCAGAAATATTGCAGTATCGACACTGGGGTTCAAACCCCCATTCATCCGGTTATCAGATTGTCAGATTAGCCATCTGTATTGGCTATAGTATATTACTCAGCTACAAGAAACTAAGTGACTTCATAAAACGAACCTAGTTGGCACGGATAAGATTCTGGTTGTTTAACCGTATTATATGATAACAGTCAGTAAACAATTTTTCTCACAGCTAAATATCATTTTGTTTATTGTTATTTTACTATTTTGATTGAATATAGTAAAATAACCGTTAAAAATTTTTTCTTTAGCCCTTTTTCCGGGGAATGTCTGTGTATGTGTAAGGTAAACATTTCATGTTTAACCAACTAGACATGGTTGTAATTTTTTACACATGCTAAAAATTCCAAGTGATATTTGATAACATTATATTGCGCTTGTCATTCGTTTACAACATTATATTTAGTCAAGAATATGCTGAGTTCAACCTCTCTATGTGATTTTGGTGACCATTATAAGAGGTTTGACCTACTGGAATCAAGTTACTCATAAAACTCATGAAGCAGAAATTTAATGTTTAAATGAATGTTAAAAGTAATAATTGTGACCAAAATATTACATTTATTTATTTATTGATGAAAAATAATAAATTTGAATCAATATTGTTAAAGCAATTCAGTTCGAATTATTAAATTGACCTCAATGAAGACTATTCCATTGTTCGCTTTTTTGTTCGTTTTTAATGTTTTCTTAACATTTTAAGTTTTCTTTATTTATTTCTTGTTATACCTCTTCTCGATTTTCTGCTTAACAGTAGTCAAAACCCTTAATTCTAATGGGTCAAAAACCCCTCACAAGCTATTTTGTTAAATACTTTTTAAAGCACATTAAAGTAAAAGTAAAAAACAACGATACTGTTTTTCAGAAAATTAATATGAGTGCGCTTAGAATTAGTATTTTCTATACGTATATGTAAATGAGTCAAAGTGGTTTTAATTTCATCCACGTAGCATATATGCGAATTTTTTTTTTTTTTTGTCATTCTAAACTTACCAAAAATTTAACTTAAGAATCTGAAATTTTTACATTTAACATAAACACATATTTTTAGAGCAAAAATTAGAAGGAAAAAAGATGAAACGACGGCTTACGTGACTTCTTATGAAACTAATGAAAACCATATTAGTGACTTGAAAACACTTTTCATGGGTAGACACACATGATCTTTTTAAAACCAAACTGGCTTAAAAAAGTGAAGTTAAGAAAAAGTATATTTTTAAAAGAAAAATTTTATTTTGATTTTTGTAAAAAATTTTCCTTTTGGATCAAAATAAATTCATTTTTTTACAAATAGTCAAGTGCTAATGGGAATTTAAGCATGGCAAAACATTTTTTTTTCAAAAAAATTGAAAATGTTGCTAGGAAATACCCTTTTTTTCCTTTAATGACAGATGGCACAGGAAAGAAGAACGTACAACAAAAAAATATTAACTTTTCTGGACAATGAAATCACGTGTGATAATTTCACGTGTTTGCAAATGGCTGATGGAATGAAACAAAATAAGATTTTAACAAATGAAAGAAATAACTTGAAACACTGTTACAATTAGGTGGTAATCAGCTTAATGAATGTTTAAATATGTAAAAATAGGGTGTGAGTAAAACTTCCCATTTTTCCCCCACGACATAAATCTAAATAAACCTAATAACACTCATTCCGGAATATACAGGCTAATTGAAAGACAGTTGTTTTGTATACAATAAAAAAATTTAAGGCAGCAGCAAAATTTATTAATTTTTAACCACTTTCTGATGAATTAAACCGCTTAATAGTTGTAGTTATAAAATGCATGACTTAAGTTTGTTGTTCGTTTGATATAACATTTTAAAATCAAATTGATAGCAAATACGAGAAGCACTTTCAGTAAAACTCACACTTTTGGCGATTCAGCAATCCTTGAGCTATATTTAGTTAATTTGGAGAACTATTTCGTCACGAAATCATGTAGTTTGTGACGAAATGAGAACTTTCAAATGTATGAGGAAAATGTTCCTCAACTCGAAACCTCATCCAAGGGCATTGGGGGAGATTGTTAAACTAGAAAGATGAAATTCAGATGTAGACTAGCTGATCGAAAATAAAATGATGAAATAACCCGACCTGTGTGTATGGCTATCAAGGAGTGCCAGGAAGATCCCGTGTTTGAATCCCGCTTCGGGCATAGGCGCAATTTATCTCTCTGTTCTGTCTTTCTTGGGTTGTGAAGGCGACATTAAACCAGCTATATGGTGCCTACGATAAAGATGTTATTAATTATAAAATATTATTAATTATAATTAGAAAAGTTGGATATAGTAGATACTTCGAGAGTGTTGGAAAAAAATAGAATAACGAAATATTTCGGAACTTTAGACAAATTTCATTTCCTCGTAGGAGTGATTGACGATAAATATTTCGTCACTTTGACGAAATGTTTGCTGGAAGCATATACCAGGAAACGGATTCGTCAAAAACGAAGAAAGTGTCATGAAATTTGAGTGCATGTTTTCTATGGACCAATTCTAAATTTTCTTTTTTTGTTTTTCTTTTTTTCTATATTTATTATTTGGGTCTTCTTATAGTTTCTCAATAAGGTAGCCGTGCTAATAGCTTTTTATTTTGTGTTTCCTATTTACTTGCTCTGTCTAAAGAGATAATCGACATTGATTAACTGTGATGTATATTTTTTTCCATTTTAATTCGCTTGACTTACATTAATAAACATCATTATCATTTCAATTTTTTTGATTTTTTTTTAACTATATTTCATATAATCAATAAAAAAAAACTTTAAACCCCTAATAAGTGCTGGTTGGTCACGTGAAACTTTTCTAGAGTTGCAAAGGGTGAAAAAAACTGGTATGCTGACAAAAATAAACCAGATTTCTTTCGGAAAAAAATTTTAAAAAATTTTTTGTTTTTTATTTCCAAGAGTTTAAACTGGCATTCAAATCAATACATTTGCATTTCTCATCGAAAGAACTAAATGACTTTCGTAAGAAGCATTATGGTTAATAAACTCATTAATTTTTTCCAGACTTTTTGACTTATTGCTTTATCTTTGATAGTATATACTGAGATGTAACAATTTGCTTTTTGACATTTTTTTTTTACTATCTTGAGTAAACATTTTTAAAACTATGATTTTTTGAATAATCAAAATATATATTTTTAGTTCATATCTTTTGAAGAAATTTTAATTTCCAAATCTACATGTATATTCTGTAATTCAATATAAATTGGGAAATAAGAAAATAACTACATCCTATAATTGTTTAATAAATTTATTTACTTTAAATTATTAAATTTAAAATCGATTTTATTAAAATATTGCAAGATTTTTTGAGTTAAGTTTTTAGAAGAAAAAAATACACTGAAGACCTTTGCAATTAAATTGAAAGCTACTTAAATGAAAAATTTGCCTACTTTTTATATTGCAGTTGTTAGATAGCATGCATAAATCTTTCAATTTATATTGGAAATAAGTCAGCTTTGTTTGCCTTCAAAATTCCCTAAGTAACCCAAAATTTAGGGTTTAATCACCAAAACTCCAGAATATTTTCTGTCTTTCAAGATCTGTGAGTTATTTGCATCACTAAACTTATCTCTCCAGTGAATACACATTATTTCTGACAGAAGATACGTAGTTTACATGGTTTCAGATACACTTAATTAATTTTAAATAAAAATCATTTTCAATAAAATGCTAAAATATTAAAAATATTTCTTATAACTCCATTTATTATTTAACTAAATAAAACCTTAAAATAATGATAGAAATATAAATAATATTTAATCAATATACATTTTTTAAAAACACAACTTTTAGCAGACAAGCTTTATTTAGTTAACAAATACTATTGGAACTAAAATTCGCGAGCATTAACTTTACATAAAGTAAATAAAGTTAAGTTTATTTCTGCAATTATACATTCATATGTACACTGCATGTTTATTTCGCCAATTTCTTAGACTCGCATACTATTAGCTAATCCCACAAATTTAATCAAGAAAATATTTTTCCCATTTTACATATTCACCTACCTAAAAATTACTTTTTTTAGTTATTAATAGTTATATTATTCACACAGTTTATATTTAAGTTTAAAAAAGGGATAAGTTAAAATACAAATTTAATATAATAGAAGTCAAAATAAAATGTTTTAAATTATAAAAAAAACATAATTAATTTGTCCCCTGAATGTTTATTTCACTATTGTTTGAGGTTTTCGTGCTTTATTTGTTTAATCAAGCAAATGTTTTTCGCATTTTAAAGATTTGCCTACCTTAAAATTACCTTCATTTGATTTTGAGAGCAATATTCATATTTTTCGATAAGATTACAATTTTTAAGTTAAAAAAAAAAGATTTGGAAACCTTAGAGAATACTTTATACTATTTTTTAACTCACCAAAAAAAGGAAGAAAAAGGGAGGAAAAAAACTCAGTTTGAATAATTACGCCAAATGTTACTTTCTCACATCCATTTTTGCCTAAAAACGCTTCAGAGCAGTTGTTTAACACTTTTCATAAATAAGAATATCACCACCATCTCTTGTAACTTTTGAAAAATTTCCTTTCATCTTTTTTTCAGCAGGGGCTTAATATTTTCTCCTTACTATGAGCCTCAAACAGCTGCAAAATTTGTCTATTTTTTCCCAAGCTAACAAACAATATTTTTTACCAGCTTTTCAAAGTGATGAAGTAGACGAAAGAAGAAAAAAAACTTAGCATCGCAAGTTAAAAATTCTCCTTCTTCATTGTTTCCAAACAGCCTGGTTGTTAAAGAAAAAATTTCTTCAAACAAATATAAGCGGAGAATAGAATCCAAAGAAACGAGCCTTTGGTATGACATTTTTATAACATAAGCAGATAAACTTTAAGTGGTTCGAAGAAGAAACCGTCATTTTTCCGAAACACAAACCTTCCAAAAATCGAAAGTAAAAAAACAGCCTAACTCGCATTTTTTTCACATGACTTTGCTTCTTGACCTTTTTCTCAAAAACTGAGAAATTTATCACGTCGATCACAAGCCATTCTCCACTTTTTCAAGAAATATATATATTACAAAACTGAGACAGGAGTAGTTGATTTTTTTTTCAATTTTCTATTTTTGTTTTTTTTTTCTCTACTTTTTTTGTAGTTACTAGAACGTCTCTAAGTTTTTTTTTTCTTTTAAAATCGTATTTCGTAGATGGAATAAAATATTCTTCTTCGAGTATTTTTCGTAGTCTGTAATTTGCACTGTATAACGATTGAAGAGAATCTCGGTTGTTGACTATTTGCTTTTAGATCTAAGTACAGTAATGAAGTAATACTTTAAGGGTTTTTCTATTAAGAAGCATTTAAAAAAAAAAACATTTTTGAAATCATACGAAGTACACAGAAACGATATGAGCATATTTCTTAAACTTTATTACATGATAATATGATATACCTTAAAGCGAAATATGCTTCAATTTCACACTTTACCACGCTCTTAAAATAATCGGTTTTACGTTGGACTATAATATTGTTGCCCTGGTACAAATGTGTTGCAAACTTAATAAGCTGTTTTATTGAACAATATTTACGTTCAAGTTGGATCATGTAATCAAATTTAAGAATAGAAATAATATGGTTCAAATTAGCACCATTTCAAAAATTCAGGAATAAAGAAGTTAAATTTTTTAAAATTTCGCAACTGGGAATCATAAGATAAGGATGATGAGTTTTTAAAGGAAGGATATATCATTTCGTGATATTCATGTTAATTAATAATAACACGAATATTTTAATTATATTTCAATAATGCATTAGATGCCAATACATTGCTATATAATTCGTTGAAGACAAATTTTGAGAGTAGCTATAAAAATTATTCATAAGACAGTTATCACTGAATAACAAATGAAAACTCTTAAAGTCAGAAAGCATATTACTTGCAGTTTTTATCCAAAATAAAAATTTTAAAAAAAATCGTCAACACCTGACATATAAAGATTTAAATGTAAGAGAAGCTTTTAACTTAAAACATTTTAAAAACATCATACATTTTACTCGATTCTGTTGTCAAAATACTTAAATACATTTTCCGAAGCTTTTCTTTGATCACTGAGTGTAATTTTATTTTTATATTATCAAATTTTACTCGAAGAAAATAAAAGGAAAACATCACTTTCAATCTTTAATTTAATTTTCGACAAGAAATGTATTGTTATATGTTTTAAAAAAATCTTTTAAAATATATATTCAATTTTCATCTACTTCTTTTCTGTAAAGATTATTTTGTAAGTTCCTTTCTGTTTTAGGGTGCGTGAAAGATTTAAATGAATAATAACTTTGAATCATTTCTTAGTTATTTATTCGTAATAAAATTCGAAATTATAAAGCATCTATTCTGTAATATATACAACCCTTTAACGTAGAATTATTTTAAGCTTTACAATAAAAATAATAAACTAGAAGTATAACAAAACTATAATAAATTTCATTGAAATTGTTAGTTAAATTCTCTTGACTAAGGTAGACAACTTTAATAGTTTATTAAAATAAGGCTGAAAATTACATATTAATTATCTTTCTTATCAAACTTGTTGTATTATATTTATCTTGATTATCTGTTATATATATATATATATATAAATATATATATATATATATATATATATATATATAGATATATATATAGATATATATATATATATATATATATATATATATATATATATATTTATATATATTTATGTTTATATATATATATATATATATTTATATATATTTATGTTTATATATATATATATATATATATATATATATATATATATATATATATATATATATATATATATATATATATATATATATATATATTTATATATATATATATATATATATATATATATATATATATATATATATATATATATATATATTTATATATGTTATATATATATATATATATATATATATATATATATATATATATATATATATATATATATATATATATATATATATATATATATATATTTATATATATTTATGTTTATATATATATATATATATATATATATATTTATATATATTTATGTTTATATATATATATATATATATATATATATTTATATATATTTATGTTTATATATATATATATATATATATATATATATATATATATATTTATATATATATATTTATTTCTGAACGTTTAAATTACAAAAAATGAATAATGAAAGTTATTTAATATCTATATTCTGCTTACCGCACAGTAGTTAATTAATAAAGTAATACATAATTTTGAAGGGGGTTTTGTCCTCCAAATCCTCCCCATAACTACGCCACTGATATTGAGTGCTTGAAGTATTTAACGACACGCCACTGGCGTGACAGCAATATATTCGCCTGAGTTTATTTAATCCCATAAGTAAGAATAGAGTCTTTTAGCAATTTAAGAGCGAAAAATTTAGTTTATATAGTAGATTTGAAAAGTAAACACTCTGCAATTAGTGTCTGTGTCATATTTTTTTTTATTCCTGTTCATTTCCTCTTTTTAATTAACTTTCTTATTTAATATATCCCATATAATTTTCCAAAAGGCACTTATATAGTAACTAGAAAAAAAAAACACTTAGCCATATTTTTTCTACTATTGAAATAATAAAAAAATTAATAATATAAGCCAAGTAAATAAACTTGTATTCAATTCAGCGTACAAGGTGTTCCGTAAAGACTGCACGCAACAAATATTTCTAGAATCCTTGTCCAAAAAAAAATGTTGATGCATATAAGGTCGCAAAGTAATAATTAAGCTAGGAAAAATCAAAACGCCATCAAAATCTGACAAATTGTAGGACAAGTACAAGAAGTCGGGTGTTATAAACATCAAAACTGGATTAATTAGAGGATGAAACTTTAAGCTGTTTCAAATGTTCGTCTTTTCATTTCTCTCTGCAACTGTGAAGAATTTTATAACAATTACCTTTCTTGAAAAAAGATCTTTACGGCAGGCAGCTGCCATTGGCTGTTCTATTTCATATCCCTTTTGGAAAAAAAAAGTCCCAAATACCGGTGTCAAAATGGTTCTGGAGCCAATAGAAATATGCCAGTATCAATGCATTGGTAATTTAAAACCCAGTATGAAACTATACCGGATTTTGAAACTGGCATAGAATCATGCAGGAAATTGTAAAACTGGTATATATATATATATATATATATATATATATATATATATATATATATATATATATATATATATATATATATATATATATAAATAAATAAAAAATGCGTAACATGTATGTTAGAGATAACATTTCTTGTTTTATAACTTAGAAACAACAGAAATAAATAAGATTTTTACTCGTTTTAATTCATTTAAATTCTACTTAAGATTGTTTTAAAATCGCTAAAAATTTTACTTATATTGTTTAAAATTGTTTTTACCATTACCTTAACAAGCATTACTATTATGCGAAGATATGAAGAAAGATTAAAAGATATTAAGATTTTATAAGGACTAAAAGATTATTAGAATAAAATACATATTGATAAAATTAACACTTTTGCATTTGAATTCACACTAAACACTGACTGCATAACCAAAACTGGACTCGACGTTTTGTTTAACTGAAATAAATCACTTTTATTGTTTGTTGGGTTTCAAACAAACGACAGCCACTATATAAAACTTCTTAATTCACCTTGGTGGAGATTTGTTCACCGTTCTAAGTGGATGTTACAGGATCCGACTACAAACACAAAGATTTCGATTATAGCCGGAACCAAAAAACTTCTCTCTTGCATTCCCTGCACATTTTATTTTATTTTATAACCTTCGTTGAACAGCGGACCCAATTTTGAGTTTACGTCTACTAATGTTCAACTCCGTAACCTTGTAATTTTTAGAATCCAGAAGACAAGGGAACTCCTCGATCAAGTATTGGAAGAAATTCTTTTTGATGGAACTGACGCGCATTTTCGTTACATGGGGAGGGAAACCATGAAAACCTTACACGGTTAGCCTGATGGCAAAGGGACTCTAATCCATGACCAGTCAACCGCTGAGGATATTGTTTAGCTCAGCACTGTGGTCGGCACAAGCCGGGTGCGGAATTTGTTTCGACCAGCCATCGCTAGGATTCGAATGCAAACAAAAATGTAGAGATGAAATTTAGACAGAAAACAAGGGAAGTCTTGGATGATGTAATTGGAGAAATTCACCGTCGAGGAGGTTTTTTGATGAAACTAACCCAAATTTGAGTCTTATTAAGAGGAAAACCACGAAAAACCTCCTACAGTTAGCCTGACGACAAGGAGACTCTAACCCATAATCCATCTACCCCTAAGAATATTTTTCGTCAGCACTATGGTCGGTGAGAGCCGGGTGCGGAATTTGAATGAACAGGCCATTGCTTGGATTCAAACCCAGTTCACCTCATTGGAAGGTGAACGCTCCATCCCCTGAACCACCACGGCTCTCTCCCTCCGTATTTTATTTTATAAACGTCGTTGAACCGTCGACCCTTTTGAGGGGTTTACGACTACTAAAGTTCAACACCGTCGTCTTGTAATTTTCAACCCAATCCAGAAGACAAGGTAAGTCCTGGATCAAGCATTGGGAGAAATTTGATTTTCAATGGAACTAATCCACATTTGCGTTACAAGGAGAGAAAAACCACGAAAACCTTCCACGGTAAACCTGACGGCAAGGGGACTCTAACCCATAATCCGTCTACCGCTGAGGATATTTTACGTCAGCATTGCGGTCGGCGCAAGCCGGGTGCGGAATTCGTATCGACCAGCCATCGCCGGGATAGAACCCTGGTTCACCTCATTGGAAGGCGAATGCTCTATCCCCTGAGCCATCGCGGATCATCCGTTCCATATTTTATAACCGTCGTTGAACAGCCGACCCCATTTTATGAGTTTCCGACAGCTAATGTTCAACTACGTAGCCTTGTAATTTTGAACCCAATCCAGAAGACAAGGGAACTCCTGGATCGAGTATTGGGAGAAATGTTGCCTTCGTGTAGAACATTTTGATGGAGCTAACCCGCATTTGCGTTACATGGAGAGGAAGACCACGATAACCTCCCACGGTTAGCCTCACGGCAAGGGGACTCTAACCCATGATCCGTCTACCACTGAGTATATTTCGCGTCAGCACTGTGGTCGGTGCAAGTCGGATGTGGAATTCGTATCTATTGGGATTCGAAACCGGTTTGCCTCATGGGAAGGTGAACGCTCTATCCCTGAGCCATCGCGGCTCTCCCCTTCATATTGGTGATAACGAACACTCAACTTATTCACTTACACACATTGTAACTCTACACTACTTCGTCTCGCTTTGGTTCAACAAACAAATCCCCTGACTCTCAAACATCTTCAAGGCTCGAATCGAACATAGTTTTTACGAGTATATTGATACTTTACGTTCAGTGGCTATATATTTGATGAGAAAAAATATGCAGGCAAACCTGCATTTTATAGTCCTGATAGCTTTGCAGGCATAATTTTATTTTTACGTTCAGTGATCAAAACACTTTCACTGATACTAATCTAGAACATCTGGAAATTAAATATATTTGAGTATATGTTTTTATCAGATTTCCTCTTAATTGCCAATAAAATATTAACACTGTCCTTTAATAAATATTTATTCATTAGTTCAAAGAAGTTTCCGTCTGGTTCAAAACATGAGACACTGTTTAACAAAAGCTTTTTTTAAGAAACTTTATTTTATTTATTATTATTTATTTATTTATTTTTTTCGTTTATTTACTCAGATTATTTTAAGTTTTATGAGTTAAAGAAATCTGTATGTAATTTCAATGCACTGTTTAATTTGGTGATAATGATTATAATTTATATTTAAAAAATATTATCTTTAAAAAATAAAAATAAAAAAAATAAAAATAAACTTTGCTCCAAGCTATTCCACCATGACGCACTTTTGAACAAAAATTACTAAATTTTTTAGAGCTTTATAGTTTTTACTTACTTATTTATTCAGAAAATTTTCAGTTTTGGAAGTTGAAAAATTCCTAAGTATTTTCAGTGCACAGTTTAGTTTACAACATATGAATTTTAAATAGGAAAAATATAGATTTTTTTTTAAAAAAAAATGCCCAAATGTACCCCCTTTTGACCTAAACAACTCATTTTTCAATCAAAAACGCAACTACAGTTTTTGGATACTGGAAGTTCATAATTATTGCCATGATACGCAAGGTACTGATTTTGCAAATAACATACGATTCCTTCTTTGAAAGTCAAGTAAAAATATATATTTCAAGATTTTGTTAATGATGATTTATAGATGGAAATGACTTCTAATAATGAATACAAGGAGAAAACCAAACTTTGGGATATTTTAGGATGTCACATTTATCACTGCGTATTATCAGTGTTACAGAACAAATCTAACTTTTATCTTTCATTTAAAACATTACCAAGCATTATGAAAAGCTAAAAAGCTACTAATAAATAATCTTTTAATGAAATATTGCGAATAGAATTCGCGAGAAGAATGCTTTTTAAAGTTTTGTATCAGATATTCAAGAACCTCCAAATATCAAATGAATAAAACCATTTCACATTATTGAAATTCTATTCCTTAATTTTAAATTTTACTATCCAATTTTTATTTTACTTTCCAAGATTAATTTCTCAGGAGAAAATATACATGAAAAATATTATTTTTATCAATTTGCTGCATGTATATACTCTTTTGTTCAGACAATACGTTTAGATTATTTTTATGCTAGCTATTCAAATTAAGTTCTTTTAAATTAAAATGAAGTGTTTTATAAATTACGAGTCTTATTAACGATGTTGCATTTGCAAGATAAAAAAAGCAAGCTTGAAGGGGAAAAAAACAATCTTTTCAAGAAGATCTTCTTCTATTGAAAATTGTTTATGTATCAGAAATTTCTTGATTCAAATATTTTTGTAATATGGTAATTTACCGAGTGAATTTAATCTTGCTTTCAAACTTATAAAGCAGAAAATTACACATTACAATCAGCTTCTCTTTTGAGGGAGTACCTCGTCAATTTATAAACTAAGAAGAGAAGAACTCGGACTAATGCACCGAGAAATTTCGCGAAAAATAAAAATAAGCAAAGAAACTTGCATTTTCGAAAGTAAGAAAAATGTTCCTTTCTAGCGAAAAATCGGTTCTCTAATTAGGTTCTTTTTTTTATTTCAGTCCTTTTTATCATCAAAAAGAGATCTATGCAAATACATCCATCGCCTGTGGAGGATGTTCTACGACGAATCGCATTGTGAGCAATTACAATTAATTACGGGGGAAGAAGAATTCAAAACATTTGCCTGGAGCTAAATCAAAAGGCGAACTTTCTTCGCTGAAAACAATAGCAAAACGAAAGAGGTTGCTAAAGTAGATAGAATAAAAAAAAATATTTCAAAATGCACTAATAATCACGACTAGTAGTATTTCTTCACTAGCCTCTAGCGGTTGGAGCCATTCCGATGAATTGTATAACATCAGCTTCGTGAGAGATTCGCTACTTTTGAATCTGTGAAGCAGAATTTTATACTAATTCAGTATGAAAAGCTGTCTGATATTATTTTTTTTTCTTCAGGTGTAATCGACTATATGCCCTTTTGTAACTAACCAATAACGTTTTCTAATACCAAAGAGTATAGACTCGAACTCGAATATTAGTTGTTCTACTCCTGGGAAATGTTTTTTTCCCCTTTAGATATAGGATGGACTTAAAGCACCTATCCCAACAACAACAACAACAAAATTTTGCTCAATTTAAATGTTCATTTAAAATGTAACAGATACTTATAATAATATATTCTACATGTAAAATCTGCTGTTTATAATTTTTATCATAAAAGAAATATATATATATATATATATATATATATATATATATATATATGCATAGGTGCATTTTAGATTCAACTAATTCGCCATTTATTTCAAGTAGCTAAGTACATAAATTACGCACATTCACCTTTTCATAAATTACTCTTTATAAACATAAGTAAAGGAGAAAGGTTTACATGCATGAAAATCTCTTCTAGAGTTTTAGCTCTAAACGTGCTTTTATTTTCTCTTTTGTGGATATCTTCATACGTCTAATTTAAAGAGAAAAAAAAACAAATTTACCTTTTGTCTTCAAAATCAATCCGTTTTTTCCTTTTTAATTGATAATAATATTTTCCAGCTTTTTTAAAGGGCCAATTCCTATAATTTCTATGATAATCCCTCTTACGACATTTATTACTCCATTTTTCTGAAAATTCCTTTTAAAATTCTAGTGAAAAGTATTTTACTTTATTAATAATAAACCATAAATAAAAGACTTTGCAAGAGTAAAATTTTTCAAATTTGAAATGTGGCAAATTTGGAAAACAATGTGAAATTTAAAATTACATTTAAAATTATAAAAGCTGCAGTTATATGTTGGGTACACATCTATTGTTGAAATTATTAGAATTAAAAAAAGCCGACCTCATAATGAAAACAAAGTAAATTACGTTAAAAAATATGAAATGAAATTTCAACGAAAGGATTTAAAAAATTTTATGATTAAATTTTTGTTTTTTCTTTTTTTATTTTTAATTTCCAATGGCCAAGGTTACAAAAGGCCACTCACCACAAAGGGAGGAACAACAGAATAAATAAACACAAACAATAACATACGTGGCAAGAAAAGTCTATGAACCCAATAAGTCTCTTGCGCGCCAGTAACGGTCACACAAAGAGATGTCCTTTAGTGCCGGGCAAAGACGAAGGTGGTCTGCATCCATCTCCGCTTGAAGGTCACAGAACGAATAGAAAGGGGCTTGAGCAACATGAATTCGATGGAGATGTTTGAGGAGACAGTCGTCTCCGGTAGTCAGTCGAAACTCAGCAACTGCCCTACGTCTTGGAGTTAATTTTTGTAGCTTTGATCTTATTTAAAGGTGCGCTTGATCTTGAGACCGAGTTTATCTAGGCACGACCACTTACTTTTTTCTATCTTTAGACACTATGACGATGTGGATCTTATGAAAATGTGGCAGAGGAAACTGGAAAATTTACTTGTGCGCTGATTCCAGTTTACTTCGAAACCTACGACCATAAACTGAAAAAATAATTATTTTTAAAAATAATTTGTTGGACAATGAAGACGCTGTTCTTTTAATGCAAAATAATTGCTTGAAAATTTTACATTTTCTATTTAAATAACTGACGCACTCACTAAATATTACATACTTATATTAACTTACATACTTGCTTTATCACCAGAGCGCAATTAAGGAGACATCTCAGGGGCGTCAGCAATAATCTTTGGCAGACGAGGTGGGAGAACTCAAGCAACTGTCATCGCACCTACATCTTCTATCCAAAGGTGAATACTAAGCGCCTTATTAGCGACTTCTATCTCAATCAATTTTATACAGGCCATGGAGTGTTTGGTGAACACCAAGCTCGACTTTTCAGAAAAAACATCCAGCTGCAAATACTGGGGGTAAATTCCAAACGATCACACATCTAATAACTGAATGTAATAAATTTACAACACGCCTTGGCAACGCTTTTAAAAATCAAGGAAACATGAGATCATGGTGTAGAGCAGAAAATCGGAAACAGATTAAGAGAAGTATTATCAAACTTTGTATTGAAGACATTACGACTCCAGGCGACCTCATGAACCCACTGGACACCATTTCTTTACCTTTGCTACTTTTAACTAGGAACTCCACCTCTCTGACATTTTAGCCAAGTTGAATTTTAATTTTAACTTAATTTTTAGATAATTTTAATTGTTTTGACTTTTCTTATCGCCGTTTTTATTAACTTTTTACCCTCTGTGATTTTAAATTGTATCTCATTAATTTTAACTATACCATTTTAGCGTCCTCCGACATCCTGAACTTTTAAATTTTAACAGCTTTTTTAGCTGTCTCACTTTTAACTATGGTGGTTTAGACAGTTTACAACATAATTTTATGTTTTATTGCCTTTTGTATTTTAACTGTTTTTATCACTGGGAATTGTCCCTATTGTCAAATCCTGATAATTTACATGCTTGTCATTTTGCGATGTTATATATTTTCATACCCATGTTATTGAGTTCACTTGCTTCTGTAATAATTCCTTCCATTGTTCTATGTCCCGCAGTGGACTGATCGTTAAGACACGGTTCCCAGCAGATCACCGAAGTCAAGCATCACTGGCTGCGGTCAGTGTGCGGGTGGGTCACCACTTGGATCAGTCTGCGTAGGGACCGAGGGTGTGCGGTATTGGTCCTCGTTAAACTGTGCTACCGTAAAGTGCTCGACTTCGCGTGCAGGTCGTTGGGCTACCGAAGCAGGGGTGCCATCCCCTCTGCAGAGGATCAAAATTGTGATGGCATGTCTTCGGATCATCCTCAGGGATGTTTCCCAGACCGTCGCCAATAGCCCATTGTGCAGCTCTAGTGCGACGTAAATGAACTACTACTACTACTACTTCCATTGTTCTATATCTTGCACTACAGCTGAAATGTTCAAATCTCCCACTATAAAACATTGTTCCATCGACCTTGGTCACATAAGATGGACGCTGCTGGGAACTAAATTTCATTTTTTCTGCGGATTTTTATTCCTGCTACTTTTTATGCTGTTGCCAACAGATAATTTAACGTAAATTTTATTGTTTTTAAATAAATGCCACGGGTGAAGCTTCGGTTGGTGTTTGGTCGGCCGATTGCACGTGCTGTGTGTTCGGGCAGCGTTCCTATCGGATGGACGGTCTTGAGGGCGAGTTGTCTTATCCGAGTGCCCAACTTCTGGGCGGGGCGGCAAATACTAAATTCTTTACTTACAAACTCACTAAATTATGTATTACTTGCGTTTATTACTAAGCTACGTTTTTTACTAGCTTGCTTAGAACGCGTCTGAGGATTTTTTTTTTTTTTATTTATTTATTTTTTTTTTTCAAATTCCTTCTAAGCGCTGATAATTTTTAACAGCGCTTGGCATGTGAAATTAATGTTATTTAAAAATATATATTAAAGTTTTAAAAGTAACATATTTCATACGAAAAAAAATACGCATTATTATTTTTCCACTTAAATGATATCATGTTATAGACAATAATTTTTTTTTCTTTTGGAATCCTTTTGAGACCACTCTCCGAAACTTTAAGAAATTCGGTCTTCAACTTTTATAGACCCTTCGCTTTTTTTTTTAATTCCATAAATTTGTAAAATTATTTAAAGGTTTTATCACAAAAAATAACAAGACTACTTTATTTTTTAGAACCATAATTTTACAACCCATCGTGTCTTACAACGCTTTGTGTGAAATAAATTTTGAATCAAATTATTTATTGTTTGCAAAAAAAAAAGATAAAATTAACTATTTTTAGTGAAAAAATTCAGGCTAAATCAATTTTTAGAGCAGCTGCGTTATATTTATTACCAGTTCTTTTTCTTAAGAATATTAAATAATAAATAATTATAGATAATAAATTTAATAATAATAAAGCATCAAAGTATCATACCCTATAACTTTTTTGAAAAAAATATTTATTGTATTTAAATGTCAAGTTTTTTTCATTAATATAATAAACTTATCACACTGAATTAATTTTTTAGCTGATTTTAGGTATCGTTATTCCTTTGATGATGTCTCATAACGCAGTAGTTAAAACACTGGCACATCATTAGACTTCCATCTTTGCTTCTATTAGGAAGTGTGTGTTTACATTATTTAACAAAATATCTATATACCCTGTTGACTGGTAACTATGGTTGTATTCAGGATATTTTGTGAACTAATTTAACCTTAATTTTATTCACAATTGAATTTACCACAATTTCTCTTCTGCTAATGGACAACTCCTGTTGAACTCTGATGTTATTTCAGATGAACAACATGTTTTGATTTTCGTTAAAAAATTTCGTTTAATGAATTTCTGCACCCTCTCTTCCCCTCTAAAAAATCATTGAGAATTGGAATAAAATATTTAATCTAGTTTAGATAACATTAAAAATAATCAGCTTAAAACAAAATAATGACCTTTGAAAATATTTCGCCGAACGCGATTAAACAATACACTGGTTTCATCAAGGGGAAAAAAATATTTAACTTATAGAAAACCAGTGCATACCACTTTGTTAATTAATACATTTTTTTATTAAAATCTGTCAAAAAAATTAAAATTAGATTTTTTATTAATCAATATCATTAGCAATTCGAGAATGATATTTGAGGAACTTCAAGAAATCAACGTGTGTAAAGGAAAAATTTCGAGTTTTCTTCTGCAAAAAAAAGTTGTTTTTCAACACTATACTTACTAAACAAGAAAAGCTAATTAACAATCACTTTTAAAGGCACAAGATTTTTCAAAAATTCTAGGGATTTGTTTTATACTATTTAACAAAAATATGAAGCTAATAATTCTCTTTAAAGTAATGAAAAAATAAGTTTTTTGAAGTATAGAAAGAGAGTATTTCTTTCGGTTTGTTTTTTCTTCCCATTGAATTTCAAGTGATACTAAAAGTTTTAATGGTTTTTTTTTTCTGTGATTAATTCTTCCAGCTTTTGGATAATATATCGCAAAAACTAAGGTAGATGGCTGCATAAAGATGGGTAAAGGCATATTTTTTTTATAAAAAAGATAAATTGATGCATTTTAAGAAAATTTAAAATTTTATTTTCAATTTGGTTGCATAGGTTTTTTAAAAAACAACAAAAAAAGTATACAATTTTAATTTTAATATTTTTGTTAAATACTAATAAAAAATAACATACCACATTAAAGTATTTTAATAAATAAATCTAAAATGTCAAAATAAAAACTTACTTTATTCAGTTATGTAAAAAATAAGAAAAACTTATTTCTTTAAACACACATATTTCGTATTTAAATTTTTTTTTAAATGTACAAATATTTTTATTAAAAGGTACATAAAAATCGAAAGACTCTATGCATTTAGGCCAAAAAATAAAGCTGTATGGTCAAAAATGTCAACTGTAATTAAATTAAATGAGAAAAATAATTTAACTAAATGTATTAACTTAATTCATATCGATGAAT
This sequence comes from Parasteatoda lunata, assembly GCA_949128135.1. Lineage (NCBI taxonomy): Eukaryota > Metazoa > Arthropoda > Arachnida > Araneae > Theridiidae > Parasteatoda > Parasteatoda lunata. The sequence goes on from OX421980.1 coordinate 41,594,905, forward strand.
TAATTCGTTTAATTAAATATGATAATTTTTCTAATTAAATGTGGTAGTGAAATTTATACGGAAATAGATTACGCCTAAAATATGACAAGTACCAGCCCAGTTTCATTTGTCGCATTACTATTAGGAGACTGCTGCGGGCAAAACGCGATAACTATAAGATATTTTTAAAAGGTTATAAAATAGTTAATTAAAAGAGCTGCAAATAATTTATGTACACCTAATACTTTCAAATTCTTAAAATACTATGATATTTTAAGAAAAGAAAATATTAATATTTATTTTATTCGAAAACAAAAAATGTATCAAGTTCCTGATCCTATCTGGGTATAGGACAAGGTAGTCAAGGTAGTAAGGATAAAAAATTATAAAAACATGTAAAACTAACGGAAATGTATTTTTAAGTGTTAACGATGGCAGTCTTATATTACTTAAATTACAGTCTGAAAGGAAAGCGTAAGATTGTACTGATAGGCAAGACGGTACAAGTATTAACACTGTGCAAAAGGTAGTAGTGCATTTTCTTTGAACCATGCTTAAACTAATTGTACATTTTCCTATGATGTTGCTCACCCATTTTGTCCCAGGCACGTGACTAAGCTTAGAGAAATAAAATTACTTGCGAAATATACGTAATTGAAGTTTTAGTAAACTAAAAATAAATAAACGTATTTTAAGCTCATACAAACTTTAGTTGTATTGTTAACCAGTAAGTATATTTACCTACCTACCTTGTTTACAGAAATACCCGAAATTGCAATACAGAAGTTGCAAATCCAAAACTACTACACCTACACTTAAGAAATCCAGGCTAAAGTGAATTGTTATTGTCTAGTCTTAATCATTTTCACTAGGGGGAAACAGCTTCTTCGTAACAAAAAACATAAAACTTCACCTCACTACGTACCACGTTGTGCACGTGTTTCCTTTCAAGGTTTGTCATTGATTTTTGTGAATATTAAAAAGTAATGTATTTAGTATTAAAAGTAATGCAATTGAAAAAAATGTACAGCTTTTTAATTAAGCTTTTTTTTCTAATTTTAAAACATATTTTCTACTAATTACCTCGTTTTATCGCGTGTTTTTTATTTTTATGATTATTATTTTTTTGCATATGTTATTATGTTTATATGCTAGTTCTCATTTATTTAGCTCTTATTCTTATTTAATTCTTATTCTTATTTAGTTTTTATTCTTCATAAATCTTCATAGTTCTTATTCCTAATTATATATGTTAGTTCTTTTAAGCAATTATGCAATATTGACGAAACAAATCATAATGCTTTATTCCACAGTTATGAATTTTATATTGGCGATCGAGATGAGCTACAGGTGGCCTAGAGCAGAACTCTCTACCTATGGTAACACTTCGCATGCTTTCACAATTAGCGTGTGAATAGTCATAGGAGAATGAAGTACGTTAGTTTCTGTCTGAATTTTCAAACACATTAAGTTTTAAGTTAGGATACCTTATGGAACTCAAAAACGCACTAAACATAGTTCTTAAATAAAGCGTCTTGAAAATTTTAAAAGATATTCTTGAGAATTAAAGTCGAAAAATATTATGGCAAGGGAAATTTTGTAAAATATTCCCATGCAATTGAGTAGAAGAGGAGAGAGAAAGGAGGAGGATCAAGACTTTAGAGGAGATATTGGGATAGAAATAGCCTGTCTATTGTTTGGGCTTTGAAAACTTGTTCAAAGATTAACTGGTAACAGGATTACCTTTTTGGCGAAACATTCATAGCTGGCTGTCGCATCGGACAGGACTATTTTTTAAAGTACCTGAAGATTTTTCTTTCCTTTTTTTTATTTTGTATGCTTTCCTAATTTTATTCAGGATTGTAAAAGGTAAGTTTTTAAATAAAATACATTATAATATACTTGCTATATTTAATTATTTACTTTTAATTGCTTGATCATAAAAAGTTAATAACATTAGTTAAATATGATTTTACCAAGCAATGAAATAAAAATAATGATCTTTTGAATCAAAGATACGTTTGAAATTTTGTAAAATATGAAGAGAAAATTTCAATTATTATTTTTGTCAAAACGTCATAAGAGAAAAAAAAAAAACACTTACTTCAATAAAATTTAAAGAACAACAGAGAAATAATTAGATATCAATATTTTATTTTAAATTATTTAAGAAAACATAATCATTCTGTTGGTTTTAAATTAGATTATGGCTTGAGCTAAAAAATAAATTTTCGCAGTCAATTCTTTTTCTCTATATTCTGAAGTGAGAATATAAAAAAATCACAAATGGAAAGTACATTGAATTTTTAAAAAACATCATCATGTCCGTTTTATATAACATTCTGGCTTATGTAATTTGTAAAGTTAGGAAAGACATTGAATTTTTACAAATATATCATATATATTTCATATTACATTCTAGCATGAATTATAAAATATATTTTCAGTGTCTTTTTTTATTCCACCAACTTTAGTAAGACTTTCTTTTAAATGGTAATTTCTTAAGATAGGAAGTACACTTGATTTTAAAAAATGCATCAACATGTCCTTTTTTATTACATTTTGGAATGAGTTATAAAATATATTTACAAAGTTATTTTTTATTTATATGTTTTAAGGAAATATTAATAAAAAAAATTAAAAAATTTTAAAGTTACACCTGTGCGGAATTTTTATAATTACATAGGGTTATTTTAAAGTGATAGTTAGGAACTATAATTTAAAAGTATTAAAAAAAATTATTTTTGCGCATTCAGGTTTGATGCTAAGTTGCTTCAAAAATAGATACAAAAGAATTTTTTGAAACATATATGTATATAAATTAATTTCTTGCGATGGGACCTATTATTTAATAAAACCTAATATTAATAGTAGAACCTATAATAACCTAGTTAATATTTTCCTGAATAATAAATGTACACTAATAAATAGAAATATAACATTTCCTAAATAAATATGAATATCCAATAATTCAAACAATTTTTCCTATATAATAAAATAATTATCTAAATAATAAAAAAAGTATTCTTCGGCTTATAAATTTTATTTAATAACGGAATTCATTAAAAGATAATTTTATTTTTTAACCAAAAATTTATTTTTATATGAAGTGTACTTCTATATATTTTTAAGATTGTACAACTAAAATATATAATTAAATTCGCTTGAAATTATTAAAAAAAAATTTTTTAATGCATTAATATAAAATACAGAGCGAAAATAAAAAAAGATTTGCTTGCAAAATATTGGCGTGAAAAAAAATGCGCTAAATCCGATGCCCGTGCTTCATCAAAAAAGCAGTAAAAATATCAGAATATTTATATCAGTATGAAATTTAATTGTAATGAAAATACCTACAGATGATAACTACATTATAATATATTGATTTAAATAAAACAATAAAAAAATAATAATTATTTTTCTAGTTAAAAACCAATTAAATTCATTCCTTAACCTGACGTGCTAACATTCAAATAACTGTTTAAAAATGAATATTTAAAAAAATCTTATTTGTAAAATGTAAAAGATCAATGAATTTTTCTTTGCATCCATTTTTAACAGCTGTATGCACTATTCTTAATTTAATTTTATTGCTCAAAACAAATCTCAGCAACCCACCTCCATAGTAAAAGACTGGGGATGAGATTTACAGGAGAGAAAATCTTCAAAGAATCACGTGACAACGTTCTTTGCAACAACGGAAGATGGACTGGTTCTATGTAAATCACTTCTCTAAGGTGAAGACATGGAACCGATCTTCTCCCCTGATAATGCATTCGAGTTTTGCGATCGTGACTATTAATGAAGTACTTTTGAATATGTGCATTTTATTCAATATTAAGAGGTAAATATAACGTCCTAAATTATAAAGCAGAGAATTAATATCAATTATTAATATATAAAACAAAATGTTCAAACTTGCGATCATGAATAGTTCTTCTTCAAATAATTTTTTAAACTATCTAGCATGTATTTATTAACATTGGCTTCTCAAGCTGCTAGTAATTATCAGAAACTAGATTAAATACGCATTTAAATAGTAAAAAATAATAATAATTGTAAAATACAATTAAATAGTACCTGTAAAACTTTTTTACCTGACTAACTGAATTATTGAATCGCCATAAGATGGCGCATCGTAGCTTAAAAACACCGATCACAATAAATTTAGGTTTACTTGTGACGTCATTGTATATGCAGCACAATTGTCTCTTCAAATAATTTTCCGCTCTTTGTTTGCACGAGCAATCACTTTAACCGTCACGATTTTAAAAAGGTAAATAGTAAACAAAAGTTTGTTAGTTCTGATATTACTAATTAAAAGTTTAATTTTTCTGTATATGAGCTTATAATATGACAGGTATGTTTTTACATTTAGAGCGTAGTGTAATCTCATGAAGTTATATGTAATTAATCTATTATATTTATTTCGTTTCAAATTATACTCTATATCTGTGTGTTTCGCCGTGAATAATCTTAGTCATCATTTGCATTGTTCGAGAAATTAGTTATAAAATATTACCCATTGTTTAATTTAACGCTTCTATATTTGTATGTGGAGTTCGTGAAAAAGAAATATTTTGTTTAATTCTGATTATTCAAAACATGGGGTATTTTAATAAAGGATATATGTAATCAGATCAAGCTTGTTTCATCTCTATTATTCCATTGAATAAAATATTCTTTAATAGTTTCTCTAATGTAATGTGGAATTTTTTTATATGTTAGAAACAAAGGTATTTTCTATAATATAAATTATGATAGTATCCCACGTTTCTTCATTATTTAACAAGGCTTATTACTATCAAAAATTCTAAAGGGTGGATATCGGTGCCTGTTCGCACCAACTATAATCGCAAAAAAGATATTAATCTTTCAAAACGTCTAAAAAATGTGTGAAAAGGTTTTTCCTACTGTAACTTCAAGCTATGCACTTCATGTTTGTCCCCTTCTGTAATTTGCTTATGTTTTTTTTTTTCCTTTTTTATTTCGGATTTTTGCGGGCTACTGCCCAGAAGTCATCAAAACTTTTAATAGGTTTCTTCCAGTGAAAATCCTAAGCCTTTTGACAATATAATGCCGTTTTCAGTGACTTGTGCTATATTTATTTCAAGGTCCAGAATGAATCCTGTATGGTGATCTATGATTGACAAAACTGAGCTTGTACAATAGAAAGGCCGAAAAAAAATCATGTAATAAACGTCATTTCGAGAGATTGTGCCAAATTATGTTTACTCTGATTGGACAAGTTTTTATATATGACTAGTACTTTTATTATATAATACAAGCAAACATTGCTCCTGATTTTACAGAAATAATAAATCCCTGTTATAGAGGTAGATGATAAAAATATTAACATTGCTGATATGCAACTTATAATTAAATCTACTCAAGTATTCATTGCAATTAATAAAAAATACTTGATGTTGAAACACGATATGAAAAAATTTACCATGAAAACTCAAAAGTATTCTGAATTCATTTAGTGTAATGGGTTAGTCTTACTGTTTATTATAGGACTTTTCAAATTATTGAATAACGCTTAGTATAGCTATATCCATTTCTTGATAATTTATTTTCAAGTGCAATTTGCTCATTCGTTGGAGCTGAAAACTCAGCTTTGCACAGGTATGAAGTTTCAATGCAAATAAAGACCCTCATAGCTTTTTCACTAGGAACAGAATTCACAGGTTTTAAATAAATCCAAATCTCTATGAATTCTTCCTTGGATTATTTTTTTTAATTGCAACAGAACTATTAAAATATCATTATTAAGATTGGAGTCATGGATACCTCACGTCACATCTTGTCTCTGTCCATGCAAAGTGACCCTGGCACACACTTTGCAAACTCCTGTATTCTTCATTCAAGTTTGAAGAAAGCAGAAAAAATAAAAATCACTTTATAAAATTAAATCGATTATTTTTTCTTTTTGTTGGTATAGTTACATTGAGTTGAATGGGAAAGAAAAATATTTGTATAGTTTAAATATAAATTGAATTTTGTTTGAGTAGCTGTTTTGCAAGAGAGAAAAGTAGGACTATCTACATATGTTCTACCATTTGGAGTGGTAGAACTTATAAAGCTAAAGAATGTAATGGTATTGTACTAGTGTGGTATTGTTTCTTATGGATATAAAAGTAGAATTTTATTCATTTATTATGGTGAGTTATTTAATATTGTGGTAAGATAAAAATTTGATTTTTACAGCCTTACAAAGTTTTAAAGTTACTAAATGAAAAAAAATTAAACTTATCGTTCCTAAGAGTTTTACATAATTATTGAATTAAATAATTAATTTTAGTGACTAAATTTAAGGTTTGATGATCTTAATGAATTTAGCTGAGCAACAAGCTTTATATTGATTCAATGCCACAGTAACAAAAGCCTTTTTCTTGCTACATGTTTCAATTGCTCAGTTAAATTTAACGTTTCTGTACCTAATCAACCAATGGTTAAAATGTTGAACACATTTGTTTAATTTGTTTTTGACTCATTGATAGAACTATCCATGTGTAAAATACCAAGTTTATGATTCTTTTTAAGCATTTCTTTCCGAGTTATGCATTTTTGAAAATTCAAAATTTTTCAGTTTTTAAACAACTATAACTTCAGAACTAATTTACCTAACTAAGGAGCTAATTAAATTTTATGTCATTTTATTCAGTTTTTAATAGCGTTTTGGTAAATGTATAGATCGGGACATAGCCAAATTATTGTGAAAAAAAATTGTAAGTTTTAATTGAAAATAAAATTTTTTAGTTTTTCTGAAAAATAGATTTTATTTAACCATTTTTTTAGCAACGTGTGTGCCAAATTTTAAGATGGTATTCCTTTGGGATCATAAAGCAAAAAAATTTCTTCGTTAACAATGACATATCTTGCAATAAAAACACATGCACTATTTTAGAATCAATATGAGTAAAAATAAAAAGTGTTCCTTATTATGTTCATGTTACTGCTTGACTTATGTCAATGTTTAACTAGAAAAAAAAAATTCTTTATGATCCCAGAAAAATGCAATTTTTCTTACATAATTTATTTATTTATCATTAACTTATCATGTAGATACCTTTAATCTATTATATTCTTTTGTTAATTATTTTTATATTGTTTTATTTGCTATTTATTTTAAGAAATTTCCAATTTTCTCATTTTGATTATATAGACTTCTATAACATGGAAAAATCTTTTGCTGGTATCAATTTTAATTCTTCAGAAGGGCAGGTAAAAGATAGGCCTTTAGATGCTAGTGAAGTTCTTGCAGCAGCTCTGGAGCAAATGGATGATATCATTGCTGGTAAAAACATGAAATATTTTTATTTTTTTAAAGTATGCAGTATGTTATTCTAAAGAATGCATTAGTGCTATGCTGATGAAGTAATATTTGCTGATTTATTTTTTACTTCTCATAGTTATAGCAATTTTATTAACATAGTTCATGCATGATTTGCTAAGTACAACTCTTTAAAACCTTTGATTTTTTTTTTTTTTCCTGAGAAACTAAGAAACTTTCATAATTTATTATGTCATAATTGAAATTTGTTCATACATGAAAAATTTCTAAAAATCCCCTTGTGGAAAAGATACAGTGTAGTGGGGGGAAAAAGAGAAAAATATCTTTTACCGTATTGGGAAATATGAACTATTTGATCAAGAATTACGTTTCAGAGATTCAGTTTGAGAGCATTAAGAGATAATTAGAGGCAAAGGCGTGTTAAAGTTCTTTAACATACCCTTGCTTCTGATTAACAAAATTGAGTCCCTGAAATGCTGTTCAATGAAATAAGGCTAAATGAATGAAATTGAAATATTCTCATGAAAGTAGAATCTTGCTTTTGAACATAGCTTCTTTGATTATTCCAAGTTGAACTTATAAAAAGCTTTTATTTTTTATATATTTATCTAGCTAGCTTTATTATATATGTCTCAACTAAAACTTATGGAAAATTGTAGCCACCTCTAAAAAGCATAATTTATAACCTGTTGATAGAGAAAATAACATATTTCAAGTGCATATATTTAGGATAGTATTGCTTACATATACTTATATCAAATTGCAATGAAAATTTTCTGCTAACAAAGGATCTTAATAAGTAAGGGGAAAAAAACAAGAAAATAGTACTTACACCTTACTGTTGAGTAGTAATCACCACCCAGACCTATGACTTTCTGTCAACATTTTGGTAGTTTTTCAGAGTCTTCTGTTCAAACTTGGTGGCTGTGAATTAAAAAACAAATCAACCTCATTTAGGACATCCTGTACTGAATCGAAGATTGCACTAGTGAGATGTAGCTGCAGGTGTGGGAAAGGTGGAGATCCTAAGAATGTTGTCAGGGTTATATGGTAGGTGTGGAAAAAGATCCCATTCACCTCCATTCAGAATCCAGCTGATGAATGTAGACACATAGTCTTGCATTATCTTGATTTAACAGTACTTCTTGCACATGAAAACAGATTGGCATCTCGCTGTACACTTTATGTTCAATAGTTTTATTTTTATCCGGATAATCGTTGAGGATAATGCCAAAGCAATCCCACCATATACAAAGCATGATCCTTTTTCTTAAAGTTAAATTGCACTTTGTAGCAATGCCGTCGTACAGAAACGGATCCTTTCCAGTTTGCGTTGAAGTAAATCCCCTTTCTTTCACACGTGCCGATCCGATCCAGAACATTGCCCCTGCGTTCAAATGTGAGCAGATCAGTGCAGGCTTAAACAAATCTATCCTTATCTGCTTGAATCAGCTCATGTCGCTTCCAGCTTTTGAACTTGTACATCAAGTTTATGTGATGCATGGTGCTAATAATGGATAAGGAAGGTATTTAACTCCTTAGCTGACCCTCCAATGGTTAAATACTGATTTTATTCTATAAGTTCTTGCAGTCCGGCCAAAGTGTCCTGTTATTAAAAATCGTAGTCCTTGTTATTGAACATATGGTACCAAGCCTTCACTTATGATACAACAGTAGAACCTATACCTGTACACATGATTCAATGACATTCTCTAGCTGACTCTTTGCTATGTAGCTGGAAGTAAATGATGAATCTAATCTGGTAACATGATAGTTCAATTTTCAGACACCTTGTTCTTACAGATTTCACAACACTGTGTTTTAAAGCAAGTTTCTTTCTTTCAAATGCCAAAATCATTGGTCATAATATGAGCAAACATGTTAATGCAAAAATTTATATAACAGAATAGAACAAAGATAGTAGAATTTTATTTGCAACACTGATTAAACCAAAATCTTCCTAAAAATGTGTACACTGGTCTTATAATATTCACACTTAGGAAATATTATCTTTAATAATTAGTAAGTTTTGATCCATACCTTTAAAGTTTTAAATTTTGTCTGTCTGTGAGATAATTTATTCTTAATCTTTATTTTATTTTCAGCTACCCAAGAACAAGATGCTGAGTTTATTCGAAATATCAATTCCCAACATATATCTTCTGATACCAATAATGATATGATTAATTCACAATCTGGCTTTAAAACAAGAGCACCTGATTGTAATGTTCAAAGTGATTCCATTGCCTTAGTTAATAGAATTCTGACCCAATTACAGGACTGTATCAATACAAAGATTGATGCAAATGATAACATTCCAAATGATAAGCTTAACATTCCAAGTGCCAAATTTGTCCTAAACTGGCTTCAAACGCAATGCAAAGAAAATCCTTCTGATGTTCAGGTTTGTATTTTTACATTGTTAATTTGATTTTTAGCTTTTCTGGTTGTTCATTGTCCTGTCAACCTACAATCTCTTCCTCATAATAGTACCAGTTTTCCTTTGTTATTACAGTAGGAAACTGCACATAACATTAATGTGGAGAAATTGCACAAATATTATATAAAGGAAAAATATTCTCCCAAATCTCCACATTTGTGAAACCACCGAAGAGTTAAACAGAGTTCTTACTTTTTTAAATTAGATAAAGAAGGGTATTTTATTTGTAAAAATAGAAATCTAGGCTTCTGATAAATTCAAATTTATGAATTGAATTAAATTTTTACTGATGTTATTAAAAGTATTTTATGTCAATATATTTGAAAGTCTTATAAAAAAAAGTTTTCTGTAGTAATGTGTAGAATATGAAAACTAATTTCATTTCAATTGGAATAACAAATACATCATTCACTATTGAAAAATAAAATAAAAAATACAAATTAAATTTAAAATTAATAGTTCTTACTTTTACTTTAACTGCAGTTTTGCAAAAAAAAAAATTATATAGCCTAACTATTTATTAATAATAAAGTTCATGTGCTCACATCCTTGCTAATGATAATTTCTTTAAATGTTTAAAAATATATATTCAAAAACATATTTGCAATATTAAAATAAAATGTGCTTATGTTTATAAATTGTTGGTAGTATTTTTGAGAATTTCTATATTTAAGTGACCACTTTTTATAGCTGTAGGGAATCAGCATTTAATTTCTCTTAGTTCTTTTTATGAATTTTGAAGAATCAGATAACATACTAAGATTTTTTTTTAGTGCTGTTTCCTAAAATGCTAGAATTTATCGCATTCCAAATAACTGTTATTTTGGCTATAGAAGTTTATCAATAAAGCAGTATAATTAAAATTTATTTTTAAAGCAGTTTAAAAGTTCAAACACTCTTATAAATAAAATTTTTGAATTATTTTTAGCTTTTTTTTTTTTGTAATACTTTTATAACAATTTTCTTTTCTTTTTACTTTACCCTTTTCTTTAAAAAAAAAATTCAGCAACTAAGAGCAGTTACTCATTGACCTTTGAGTGGTCTTTCTGGTTCTTTCTGCAGTATTGACAAGTTTGAGACAAAACTATTTATAATTTGGTATAGTTTATATGTGTGGAAATAATTATTTATTATGTGACTTAACCAAGCAAATCTAGTACCTTAGCAACTTTTATTTCTGAAGTGCCGAGGGACAGCCCATTTGTGATGTTTATAATAACCATTGAACAGATATGATTGTGAAATTTTCATACCTAAATTTTCATGCTCTTGTTTTGATGTTAAGTATTACCTCATGAATCATGGGAAAATTGGGTTTACTGTGCCTACCCCTTTCTAACTACCACAGAGTGTAAAAACAAGTATGAAATCCTGATCCTAGTAGAATGGAGGATGCTACTTGTTATTCAACCAGTCATAATAGAGTGGAAATGCTTTAAACAGAACAAAACATTCAAATTGGGGAAAGAAAAAAAAACTTTAGAGTATTGCTTTAAATAATTTTGATGATGGTGACTTGAAAGTTTGTTTATCTGAGAACCAAAGACAAAAAAAAAATCCATTCCTGAGAAAGTGGATGTCTATAGCATTTCTCAAGCTGACGTTTCCAGAACTCAATCTACTAAGAAATGATAAGGCAAATTACTTTTCAAAGATTTCTCAATATATTTTTTAAACAGTCCGTTACAGAAATTTTGGCATTTGTTCTTTTATGCATATTTTTTTTAAGCATTTTAGATAACAATTATCTGCTAAAATTTTATTTCAAGAATCTAATGGTATGACAAGTATATAGTGTAAATACAATTAATAATTATGATTATTTTTCAACTGTTCTCATGTTTCTTTTTACTCATTATACCACTTGTTCCTTTCAAAGAGGAAATTTCTAAGAAGTCAACTTTTGAGAAAGAAAACATTTGATGGACAAAGTTATTTCAGTTGTCTGGGATACTTTGCCCAACGGCTTTTTGAATTTTACTAAAAGAGAAAGCAATAAAAATATATTGAAACACCATATATCAATTCTATATAAATTCTTCGGATGGTCTCAAAATTAATGTCCTCTCTCCAAGTAATGGAGAAGTAAATAGATTTTTAAATTTGGTTAGGTAACCCCAATTGATAGAACCCTTTTTAATTTTCCTATTTCATAGACATTCTTAATGGACTACATTTTTGTTTCTCAAATTTATTCATTCCAAGATCAATCATTTATCTACATATGATACCTAGTCTAAGAACTTGCATGGTTCCTTCACCGTGGCACATTTTGAACATTATTAACTAGAATTCCGAATTTTTCATCCTTTTTTAATAAAAGTGACTCCTTATTTAAAATAATACATGTCTCCCATTTAAAGGTATCATACATAAAAATTGCATATTTTAGGATTAAGAAGAATTCGATTAGTATTTGATTAAATAATAATTCAACAACGAATTAAAAACTGAATTTACATTAATTCTTCTTAAAAGATTAAAATCGGGTGATCTTTTCAAAAAAATAATACAATACGTTATATTCTTTTTTATGTCTACTAATTCTTTATGCTGATAAGATCATTTAATATACTGCTTTGCTAAAAGGTAAGATAAAACAAGTACACTGAGAAATGAACAAATATTGTTATTAAAACTTTCAAAACTTAAAAAATTACTAAGTTTTATGTTTAATAAAATAAATTTGCACTTCTAATTATACTTCAAAAATGAAAACAAAACTTAGTGAAAGGAGGAAAGAAAATCAACTAAATGAAGAAAAAAGTAAAAAATGATCTGTGTTATTAAGCAGATCATAAACTCTTTATCCATCTATTAATAAGCGCCAACTGGGTGCAAAGCCTTTTTAAAAAGTGCTTAAAGGTGCTTTCTTTATTGAGTATTTATAAAAAGTGCTTAATTTTCTCTTTTTCAATATGATATTTCATGGTGATTGTCGCCATGAATTGTGCAAAAAGTGTGATTTTGACTATGTTCCATTCAACGTTTTCACAATTCATTCAGCCACAAACCATTTCCAGCATACAAAAGTGTTAATTATGTAACCTGTTAATTGAATTACTCAAGAGTCCGTATGCGAGTACACTGAGCTAGATTCGTCAGGAAGGATTCTTATACTCCCATGTGCAATTCTGCTCCATTTTGTGTGAGATTTCCGATCTCGGGCTTCATCTCTTGAATTTTTGCTGATTGTGGGGATCAATTAAACATTGCCAAACTTTTCTCCTCAATTGCAAAGAAAATTTTATTTCTCTTGTTAATTTTTTCGCTGAAACACCATCAATGTGTCAGTAGCAAGTCAATGACATTCTTTGCTGTTTTATTTAAAGATCAGTACCACAATCCTTGAACTTGTTTTGGGGATCATTCGCTACTTACGTATTTTCATGTAAGTTCATAGCACTTAATTATCACAGAGTTATCTTAACTCAGCAACAAAACTGAAAAAAGCTGTAAGAAATAGTTGCATCTTTCCCGAACTACTGAAAACAGGCCTTTCAACCAGCTCCATATACTTACAAAAGCTTTTACTTTGATTTTTGTTTGCAATCACTATAAAACTTCAGAAATCTAGCCGAAATATATTTATAAAATACTTTTTTTTTTTTTTTTTTTTTGCTATAACTTTAAAAATATTCAGTAAAAAAAAATTATGGGCAATTTAAAATTAATTATAAAATTATTGTTTTGAAATTTGAAAAAAAATTTTTTTCAACAATGTGCAAGATATGAGTATTTAGAGTAGTACTGTGTGTATGCAGAAAAAATTGAACTTTTCATAATTTTGGAGGGAATCGTATCTGGAAACTAATGGTAAAAATCTGATTTAAATTTCTTAAAAACATAAAAAGTTTCAAGCAATTTTCTAGGTAGTTTTTTTTCATTTTAAAAGAAAACACAAAATAAAAAGGGGTTTTCCACAATATTATGTAGTATTACAAATTCCACTACCTTATAATAACGAGACAACAGGAACAAAATTAAATATGCGGAAAATCACTTATTGTTTGGAGCTTCTTTTTATAAAAAGTACAAAAACTACTTAGATAATTGCTTGAAACTTTTTATGTTTTAAAGATATTTAAATCAAATTTTCCTCTTTGGTTGCCAAATATAATTCACTATAAAATTATGAAAATATAATTTTTAATTTTTCTTGTGCATGTGCAATACAGAATAACTACTTTAAATACTCATTTCTTTCTCATTTTTTACAAACTATTTTCAAATTTTAAAACAATAATTTTGTAATTAATTTTGAATTGTTCAAAAAAGTTTCCTTAATTTTTTATAAAAATCTATAAATATTTAATCTAGTGTTATGAAATTTTATCCAGTTATTGCAAATAACAACTAAAGTAATCTATACAAATTAAAAGCTTATGTCTTGATTTTCTGGCATGGAGTGTCTAAAAATATGTGCAATATGTTTTTCATTGTTTCTTTTATTAAAATAGAATAACAAAAAAATAAAAAAACAATTCTATGTTTTCTCTATATTTTGAACTTATTTTATGAGTTCTATATACTTGCAGCTTATATGCAGTTAATAAAACTTATTAATTTTCTCTTTATCCTTTTCGTATTTATTTATTGTTGTGCTATATATATATACACCTACAGTGGAACCCCGTATTGTATTATCCGTTTCGTACATTATCCCGCTTCCTATGTCATTTTCTGCTACTCTGTGAAAATTGCCTATACTGATTATGTTAAATTATCCCGAATTTTTCATTGCCCTCTTTAAGAAAATTCCGCTTTTTGCATTTTTTTCTTTTAAGAGGTGAAAATAATTTTTTGTCTTCAAAGCTCACACAAATTTTTTCTAAGTTTTTTTGTTGTTGTTGTTGTTTATTAGCAGTTTGTAACTTTTCTGACATTCTATCTTATTGTTAGGATTTCCACCTTGAGTCATCAAATTCAGAAGAGTAGTGAGATCGGCTAAGCGTGGGAAGGCTGATTAAAGGAAATATAGGAGATTAAATTGCAAAATTTGGGATTGAAATTTTTTTACTGCAAATTTTAACCTCTGAATCTTGGAATTATCTAATCATTTTTAAAATACGTTACACCGAACAATGGGAATAATTTTTTTTTTCTTGATCTAGCTGGCATGCAAGATGCTTCTAAAGCAAAAATAAATGTTAAAAATGTTCTAAAACAAAAATAGCAAGTTCTAAAAGACACATCATAACTATTTTGTGTCTGCATCATAATTTATTTGCTTAGTTGGCACATTATTTGGTGTAACCAGAATCGCTTAGTATGTAGGGAGTTAAACCAACCTGTCATGTAAATTTAAATTTTTTTCAAGGAAATAAAGTTCTAATTTAAACTCTCACTACACTAATGGGGCCTTAGAGTAGAGCTATAGTAAGGAGATATGTTATTCTCATTTCTTCCCAAAAAGAACATACCAGCATTACTAACAAGTCCTGTGTTTTTCGTCTTTGTGCTCAGATGTTTTTTATTTATAGTGAAATGCTAACTACTAACTGTCTCATTTTCTATAGCAATTTGTTTTATTCCATAATTTTTATATTAACTGTATATTTTGCGGAAGAAAAAAAAGGAATTTACTTTTTATAGAGAAATATTTTTTTTTCTTATTCTTTTGTATTATTTTATGACATCTAATACATTTGTAGTACTGTGAAAACTCCTGTTATAGACACTCCTGCAAAACGGACGCCTCTCAATACGAACATATTTTTAATTCCCCTTGAATCTTCTATAAAAAAACCTTTATGTATATTTTCCGCAAAGCGGGCACTCACGTAACCGGAAGCGGACAATTATTTTTGCCATGAAACGTTATTTTCTATCTCTTTAAACCAGGTGCTATTTTTTAAAACTATTTCTGCTTTAAATTGCAAGAAAAAATATACAACTTTTCACCATTTTTAAAACATGTAAATTTTTTGCCTTATCCATAACTAAAAATATTGTTAAGCTATTTCACTACTAAATAATCAATCTTTCTCTTGTCACCTTGCCTTATCTTTGCAAAGAAAGGAGAGAAAATAATATTGCTCTTGAGAAATAATTCGAACAGCTGCATCTTTTGATATTTTCATCTGGACTACACAGGTTATGAGACCCCTCAAGTTGAAATGAAGTCTTAAATGCTCTCAATGCTTCTTCCACATTGAAAATTTATTTCATTTCTTATTTATTTGAAGACTGTATTTAACACAGCTGGGGTAAAAAAAAGAGAGAGGGGGAACAGATATATAATCTTAGAGTTGTTCATATAAATAAAGCATTTATTCAGACACTTGATTGGTAATTAATTGTAAATAATCAACTCCGCAGGTACTCATGCCTTACAGGTATACATTGCTTTTTTTTCTGTGAACTCTGGGAGGTTTGCTTTCAAGGAGGTATTAACCACCTTTCCTATTAAGTGATAGGTAGGTGTTAGGGGGTGTAAACCTAATAATTAAAACCGACTGAGGACTAAAAGCTCCTATTTGGTATCATATGACTAACGTGAATATCTGAGTTAATAGGAATATTATATTCATTTTTCTGTACCTACATCTAGAATTATGTATTTATATAAACTTTTTTATATATTCTTTTTGTATAGAAAAATATTTTTAAAGTTTAATAAATATCCTTGTAGATAGTTAGTGTAGATTATTTAATAATTTCTATATCTTTGAACATATTTGAAAAACAATTTACAATGTTGAACTTCGTTATTAGGGTGTCTTTCCCATAAATGGAAAATTTTTTCAGTCCCAAGAATGTCCGCTTAACTGAGGTTTCACTGTATTTTTATTTATTTTAAAGTCTGAGACCAATATATTTTATTTGTTGATAAATTACAATTTTTATTAATTTATATTGGCGTGCTATACAAAAATTGAATATAATAAATATTTAATGATTTTAAAAAAACTTTTTTCTAAATATTACAACTCATTGCTCATTTAGAAAATGTCCAATTTTTCTGATTCCAGATATTATTTTGTAATTGTTTGTTATGAAATCACAAAAAAAGAGTTTGTTAGATGAATTTTAACTATTACTTTCTATAAACTTTATATATGAGACAATAATGTAAAACTAAGTAAAAATCTAAAACATTCTTTCTCTCTCTTTTTGAACAAAATATATTATTATAATTTTTGTTTTTATCAATTTTGTTTTTTTATAAAATCATTGAAATAAGAAAAAGACTTCGATGCATTCTTCACTTACTTTTTTAAACTGTTGTTATATAATTTTGTACTTTTATTCATAGATTCCTTTTTCTTTTGCATGCATTAATAAAACAGAATCAATATCTTTTTGATTTTTAAAGGTAACTTGTCACGAGGTTGCCTAAGTTGTATTATTGTCTTTATGTTCCTTTAAGCATATTTTAAATGCAATTAATTTACAATAATTAGAATTTTATGGGATCAACAAAACTTTCCCTTATCAGAAGTTAAGTTTTCAACTTTGAAATAATATTAATTATCAATTATTTTGTTTAATGTGTATTAAATATCAATATTCAAAGCTTCTATTATATTTAAGAGAAAAGACCATAGTATACTTTTTTATTTATACTTAATTTTGACTTTTTATTATCTATTTTTAGCATTTAAACCACCTATACACTTAACACTATACTTTAACCCTTAAACCATCTATGTATCAAAATACCACCTATGAGAATAGTATTTTCTCGATTTTTGTTGTTCTTAAAACATTTAAAAGAAGCTAATTCCATCTGAAGAAAAAGCACTTGTTGTCTTTCCTTTTATCTTTCTTTTCATAGATTTATATAATTCGAAAATAATATAAATTTGGTTCAATCTTAAGAATGAACGTTCTTTTCATATTTTCAAAGGAGTATTCATTGTATTGTTTAGCTGTCATGAGATAAACTTCTAGCAGGATTACTTTCAGTGATATCAGGGACTCATCACATGATTATGATATTCAATCTGTAATTCTTCATGGTTATGTTTCAATCCACATCATCTGTAAGATTTTTTTTCATCCAAGCTAAGAGTTTTAAACTTTTCCTAAGACAGCTAAAGTCATAATACCTCTTCTAAATCAAATCTCATTATGTCTTCCACACAAGCTCAATTAACCCCAATACTCATTCTGAATGTGTTGGATTTAAAATGACTGAGATAAATTTGAATGCATCCATCTACATTAAATCCAGTCATTTTTTTAAATTCTAATGCAATGTTGAGTGGTAGTGATTCTTCGGGCAAAAGAAAACAGACTCATTCATAGCACTTTTATCCACACACTATAAACTACAAGAGAAGAGACAAGACACTTTTACCTCATCTGTTATGGTTAATGTGCATTTGCATTTCCTTTAAAGAAATCAGTTTAAAGGAGTAAAAGTTTAGTAAATTGAATAATCAACTTGAAATTAAAGACAAAAAGGTCGGAAACTAATTTTAAAAAATCAGATTTGGTTTCTTTGAGTTTACTGTATTTATTTTATTTTTTTAAATTGCCTTAGAATTTTTTACTATAGAATTGCAGGAAAAGAATTAAAGCAAAATTTGGATGGAAATCATCTCTGCGTTAAGATTACTCTACACTCCTTAAGAGTTCTCATCTAATATTCAAATGTACAGTAATAATTTGTAATTGTTTTTTATTAATATTTAGGTAGAAGAAGTTAAATAACTACTAATATGCTTAATCAATATATGTATGCATATAACAAATTCAATAACTGGTCCAAATTTCTATGCATGTCATATGCTTTGATGTTGTCCTAAGTTTAAGGATTGCTTTACTCTTTTGTCTTTTTGTCATCTCTATTGCCACTAGGACTGTGCGATACAAGAAATTTTATATAGCGATACATCGTCTGTTCGACATCGCTATTTAGCATATGATCAAAAATTATCTATCATAAATCTTCTAATCCATCAAATATAGGTAAAAGGAATAAATCTATAACAAAAGAAAATGTTAATTCTAAAAAATTGCTTCTATAACATCAATAGCATTGCTTAATTTTTTTAATTAAAATAATAAAGATGTCTTAAAGTAAAAACAAAATGGTATTATTATAATTTTTTTTAAAATTAAATATAACTTATTTATTGGTTTAAGAATAATCATAAAACTGTAAAAAAAAATATATATTTTACATACATGCACTAAAAATTAAAGGAAAAAAAAGAACGAAAGTAAAAAACAAACCACGGAAATGTTCACTGTATTAAAATATTTTTTGAATTATTTGTTGAAAAAATCCCATGCTTTTGAAATTCATTAGACCTTCTTTTATTTATTTATTATTTTTTTTTTTTTTTAATGAAATCGACTTGAGATTTATTTGTTTAAAAATTATACTGATTATCTAGCAAATTATAAAACAAAATAGTATTGAAAGAATTTTAAGAAAAATTTAAGAAAAAAAAAAACTTTAAACTATTTAACTATTGTTAAATAATTAAAAAGCGTCCAAACATTTCTTAGCTTTAATCAAAAATTTAATCAAAAACATTCATTCAAACATTTAATCAAAAAAAATTACTTGTTTTAACTAATAGGCAAATTTTTTTTTTTTTTTTTTAATAAAGCAAACTTTGTTTTAATTTTCTCAAAAGTAAAAGTAAATTAAATAAATGTCGCTTTGTTTTAATTTTTTTATAATTAAAAACGACTGGAGATTTATTGGTTTAAAAATAATCCAATTATTATACTTACGTGCATTAAATAAATTTTAAAAAAAAAACTTTTTATAACAAGTTAAATACAAAATACCCCAATTAATCGTTTAAAATAAAAAAACAATAATTAAAAAAAATCAGTGAAGAATCTTTTTTTTTTTTTTTTTCATTCATATTTTCTTTTCATTAATAGACTGAGTTCAAAACGAAATTGATGATAGCAACGATCGCAAAGTGACAGTTGGTAAACAAAAAACAATTGACAAGAATCGTTAAATCCCGACAGACAAAAAAGAAAAAAAAAAAAAAAAAAAAAAAAAAAAATGGCAAAATAATGCACCACGAATCGATCGCTAAGTAGCAAAAGTCTCAATGAAAATAATTTACAAGAAACGTTAAATCCTGACGAAATAAATGTACAGCGATCGCAAAATAAGTAAGTCCCGCTGAAAATAATTTTTAAAAAACGTAAAATCCCAAAGACAAAAATGACGCATAAAGAAACTATGCATAGCGTTCTATATCTCAAAGCTGATCCTCGCACAAAACAAGGAGTTCTGATTCAATTCGCTCTTCATCACGAAACTAACATCGTCTTCGTAGCTAGACGAAATCAAAATCGTCATCAACGCGGTGACAGAGTTAGCGTAGGAAAGGATCCTCGTATGTTATATGCATCGTTAAACCGCGAGCGTTGTCTTATACCGACGGCTTAAATCAGATTTCTGATGCATCGCCTAAAACGAAAGTCACTATCGGCAGCCTAAATCAGATTTCTGATGCATCGCCTAAAACGAAAGTCACTATCGGCAGCCTAAATCAGATTTCTGATGCATCGCCTAAAACGAAAGTCACTATCGGCAGCCTAAATCAGATTTCTGATGCATCGCCTAAAACGAAAGTCCCTATCGGCAGCCTAAATCAGATTTCTGATGCATCGCCTAAAACGAAAGTCACTATCGGCAGCCTAAATCAGATTTCTGATGCATCGCCTAAAACGAAAGTCATTATCGGCAGCCTAAATCAGATTTCTGACGCATCGCCTAAACGAAAATCATTATATCGACTTGCCGATATATGCGTTAAAAAGATATTTCGCGATACATCGATTTATCTCCCAGTCCTAATTGCAACTTTATATAAAAGACACTAACTTCAAGATTACGAAATCCGGAAGATGATATAGCTCGTTCTTTCAGTTTATTATAATTTCATTGTAATTTCATACATAACAATATTTCAACTTTAAAGAAAAAACGATTTGAAAAATGTATATTATGCCATATAGTATATATAAATTGCAGAAGTGTCCACAAATTGGAATCTTAGCATTTTAAACAAATATCTCTAACTAATCAATGCGGCCATATAAACGGGATGACGCTTTTACTTATTGATTTATTAGTCAGAATCATTTTGTTTTTAACACTCTTAATATCATATTTACGATGAATTTAAATAATCAAATATGTAATTTTGATTACATGATTATTTAATAAAATATTAAGAAATTTTTACTTGAATATAAAAAAAAAAATTTCTATGCTTGACATAAAAATTTCACAGTTTCACTTCGTATGAAATATAGTTTGGACCTAAGTAAACTTGAAACTCTAAACCGGTAAGGGTTAAAATAAAAATGTTTATTTATTTATTTCAAAATCTGTTTTAAAACTCATTTTTTAAGTGAATAGAATGGCACTATTTTCGGTTTTAAAACAAAAATTTCTTATTTAAAAATACGTAACAAAAAAAAAATAATAATAATAAATCCAAAATGTCTATCTTCGTGTGTTACTCCAACTGAAACCGTTATTATGTTATGGTTTGATAAATCACGAGAATTTTTGAAAGAATAATGTATTTCATAAATCTTCGCATTTTCAAGATTTTATGGCTTTGACATTTAAACACAGACATTACATTTCAAGCTAGCACAAAGAAAGTAATTTTTTTCTGCTCTACTGCGAATACTATATCAAGTACTTAGATTTATATAAACATAGATTTTTTTTTTTTTTTTTTTTTTTAAATCTCAAAATCGAACATTCTGGTAGACTTAAAAATTTCAGATTATTTCTTAGCTTAGGAAGTTTTCGATTATAAAGGGGATAAATATAATATTAGGATATAAAGACTATTCAGAACTTATCTGTACTTAAAAGATATATTGTCAATAATCAGAACAAAATTATTTATAACCATACATTATGAGTTTTAAATATGGTATATTAATTTATAATCATCAATTTTACATATTTTCGTAAAACGCATCGTCTCAAACGTTAATTGGTCAAGAGGCGTGCATTACTCCCTCATTGTTATTTTACATTTGAAAATTTTAAATTGAAACTTCCACAATTTTTTCTTTTCTATATGCTTGAAACTGAATTATGGTTTGAAAAAATAGTATTAAATATAGTATCAACATTTAAGTTTTTTGTAGCTTGTTTTTGTTTTCTTTTGAAATTTTATTAGCTTAGTCTATTATTTGCAAGGTTCGAAAAAAATATTATATTTTAAAATACAATAAACTTAAGTATGCACTATAAAGAAAAAGATAAACGTTTATACGTTTAGGCATAATAAAAATTTTTGTTTAGAAAGGGAAAAAAATATTACGCAACCCTTGTTAACTTTTCTAGTTGCCGCATACCTGCCAACTTTCAATCATTTTCAGGATGATTTTCCCCTGTGGTAGTAAAATCTTTATGATCCAAAGGGTTGACTTCAATTGTGCTAACAATTAATTAAGTTGCTAATTGAGACACAAATACGTACTTTCTTTGAATGAACATACCTTTTTCGACACATTTATATTCTTGACCATCAAAATATGGGGGTTGATCCTTTATTAGTCAGGAGAGCGGTCGTTTATTTGAGCCCCACTTTTTTGTGTATTTCGCCTTTATCTCAGAAACTTTAGAAGTCAGTTAAGAACTTTTTGCCCACAACTATAAAACTCATTTTTCAAAGATAATTCCATTCAAAATATTATTTTTATTATTAATTATTCTATGTTTTGTTTTATTTTTGTCGAATAAAAATTTTGAATATTAAGATGTTAAATTTTTACATCATTTTAAATTTTAAAAAAAAATACAAAATCAGAGGGAAATCGCTCGTTTATTTTTCGAGAAATAAAAATTTAAGAATACGATAACTCGCGCAATTATTTAACCAATTTTATTAAAATTTTGTATTTTATTATTTAAAATGGTGCAAAAAATTTTTTTCTTACTATTCAAATTTTTTCAATCCTTATAAAAATAGATAATAGTTATAAAAAATTTAATTTAGTATAGAATTATTGGATAAATGAGTTTTATAATTGTATGCAAAAAAGTTTTTGATTTATTCAGAAAGTCCTAAGTAATTGCGTTATAAACAAAAAATGTTATCAAAATTAAGTGCCCCAAACTTTCGGCCACTTTCCTGGTCCGTATTTTCTAGATTGAAGTTCCCCTCGGGACAATCCTCATTTTGATTGTCCCGAATCCAAATTTATCGAAAAATGATGTGTTTATTCACGTTTTTATTTCTGTTTCCATAATTTAATCGTTTCCAGTTAATTAACATATTTGTGGTTGAAATTCACATTTTGTACTTTGTACGTGCAAATCCTCTGTTTGTACGTGAATATCATTATAACAAAACTTATTGAAGGTATTTTTCCCCCTTTGCAAAAAATATTGTAACATGTTTTGTTGCTCGTTTTATTTTCATCATTTCGTATCTTTCATATGAAGAGCTTTTCGATTTCATATTGACTACTTATTTATTATTCCGTCTACTTCTCTAGGTTTAAACATGAGACTTCAAGTAATTAATTGTCTGTAAATTTTATATCATGAAGTAGTGTTTTACAATTTTTTTTTTTTTTTAAATTTGACTAACGAATATTTAGTTTTAATATAGTTGTATAAAAACATAACTAGTACGAAAGCATAAGTTATCTTCAACGTCTAGTTACCATTAGAATTTAATAAACCTGGCGGCCTTCCTTAATTGCGAGCATCTAAATTAGCTCTTACATAAGGAAGTTATTTAAAATTTAATGTTAGATTAAAGACGGTGTCAACTGCATTTATATATAAAATGGGCAATATATTAATTTATATATTAAATGACAAAAAAAATGCCCATTGTATTCGGCATAGAAATTTGAGAGACGAGCATGTAAAAATTTTAGCTACTATTTCATAAGCACCTGCTCATAAAAATCATGAATGCAGAACGAGGCGTAACCGGAATATATTTTTTTCCTCTCATTTTATTCGTTAAAAGCAATAATAATAACGTAATTTCTCTTTCTAAAAAGGCAGATGTTTTGGAAATTCTTTTAACTGTTATAAAAATAGAGTGTTAGATGAAACAAATTCTGTTATGTTACTTTTATTTGAAAATCATAAAGAGTTAACAGCGTAAAAAGTACCTTAATTTGTTGTGTTCTAGTTGATAATTGTACACTATTAGTCATACATTAATCTTATTCAAAGAAAAGGTTTTATATTGTCATGAATCTAATTGTTGTCATCTTTTTAAAATATTAAAATTGCAATCAACCGATGATTGAAGTTGGCAATTGTAGTTGATAGATTTTGATTATTGTATTTCTAATCTCGACAACGAAAGTTGTGTTTTCACATTTGGATTGATTATCATTATTCTTGGATATAATCATATTTTTTGAATATTTCCTCTTGACCACTGAAGATGGTATGATAATTTTTATTTATAGTTTTGATATTAAAAAAATTCATGTTAACAAATCAGTTATTTTTTTATTTTCCTTTACTAGTGTGATTGAGAATCTCGCTATTGTCATTGCTGTTAATAATTAATGCAAATATTTTAACATGAAACATTATTAAGATGCGGAAGTCTTAAAAAAAATTCATGTTGAAAGTTCAAATGTTTAATAATATTAGAATTATGTAGTGTTAATATTAATTACTTATAGTTTAAATTATATATATTATTTTTTCAGTTAGCAAATCAATTTATTTCTTTACCTTACCTTCTTCACCAATGTGATTCAAAAACTGTTGCTATTGTTAATTAATGCAAATATTTTTAGATGAAATATTAGTAAGATGCGAAACTTAATATGTTTAGTGGTATTAATTCTATATTAAAATTTGTTTTTCTTTAACATATTTTTATTTATTTTTTATATATTTTTATTTATTTAAAATAAATATATTTTTTTAACGAATCAATTCAAGTGAAAATTAGTTAATTTATTTATAATCCTAATATTAATCATATTAAAAGTTTTTTTTTAATATTTAATAATGATTTTATAAAAAATCAAATTTTGAAATGAAATGTTATAAATCATTTCACTAAATATTTTTATGGTATGTCTGCGTATAAGCTAACGAAAAAAACTTCGGTAATACTGCTTCCGAAGTTTTTCTTTTTTCTTTTTTTTTTTTTTAAATTAACAAAACTTGTTTTATCATAGATATTGGATTCTCATTTCCGTAATTTGTGCAATTGCTTCCTTGCGTTCTCTCTTTGAAAATATAATTTTTCAGCAATTTGCAATTATTTGATTAAAATTCGACGTCGTTTCACTTTTCTTTTCAGCAATATTTTTTTGCTGGTAAATATGATTGTTTTTAAATATTTTGAAATATTACATGTTACTTATAATATCACTACCAGTTCTTTTTTCTACTCTCTTTCGCTTTCTGACCTTAAATGAAAACAATAAATATTTCAGGAAAGTGTGAATAAGTTTAATCTGTTACATGGAGTTTTCTTCTATTTGATTCTATCAATATCTATTGAAGACGCTTTTATTTTTACAAGGTCAAAAAAAAAAAAAAAAAAAAAAAAATTATAGATAGCTTAGCGCACGAGTTTTTCAACAATCCTTAAAGCGACTTTTTTCTTTATTTTTGGAAAAGCGTTTGAAAAAAAACTCACTTTATAAAATATTAAATAGCTGTAAAAAGTTGGAAAAGTTATGCTTGAATAATGGGAGAAAAAATTATAAAGAGTTATCTTTGCAACTTTCCGAAGCATGCATACCAGAATTTCTTCTAAATAACAATGCGGCATGTTTACCTAGAGAGAAGTTTCTTCTAACGCACGATTCGTAAGTTCCCTTGCCTTCTGAGTTAGTCTCATTATTTAAATGGTGCAAAAAGGAATATAGATATATATATATATATATTACATTTTCTATTATTTATATATTTTTTACTATATAAGCATTTTTAGCTTTATTGTAGCCAAATGGAGAGAAAAAATAGCTCATTTTTTCTTAAAAATATTGTGATTTTAAATTTAGTAACTAAAGTGAGTCTGTGTTATTCTAAGTAAACATTAATAAGTAGTTTTTAAATGTTTATGCATCAATGTGTTTGTGTAAAAATTAGTATAAAATAAATTAATGTGAGGAAATTTAAAGTTAAATTATAAAATTACTTACTTAATAAAAATATACCTTCCTTAACTTAATAAAATATACCTTCCTATATTTATTACTTAAATAAAATATACCTTCCTTCCTAATAACCTTCTTATTCTGATAGTTTTTAAAATTAGTTAAATTCAAAGTTACGATCAAAATATATTTACAGCTATCAAAAGCATAAATGGGAATGAGGTGCTATTCTGAATTTCTTCTATCATTTTTTTAGTTTATTTCTTTTATAAACTGTTCTTCTAAAAAAAAACAACAATTAGGGGTCACAAATTAATATGCAAGTGACGGGGAAAAAAAACGCTATCGTAGTCAGACAAGTCGCAAACTGCAGGACGGACATGATAATTAACAGCATATGTTTATTTCCGGAAGAAAAAAAATTTAAAAAAAAACGAGCAGTTGAAATACGATTCATTATTAGAAATTCCTTCAACCTCCAATTAAACCTATTTTGATGTTTAATACCTTCGCCTTCCTCTACTGTAATTTGCCCGATTGCAATAGCGTTTTTTGCTTTTTCCTCGTTTAAATATTAATTTTCAACTTTTTCATTGTTCATATTTTTTTGTTTTCAATTTTCATAAGGATTCACGAAATACAATTAAGGGTGGTGTTTACAGAACAGTCTGCATATATATAAGTTGATATCTGGAATTGAAATTTAAAATTAATGTTTTCTTTGTTGAAGAAATAAGCTTCAAACAAAACAAAAAAAGTCTTAAAATTGAAAAAAAAAAAACTTAAAATGTTAACAAGAGTAAAAGAAAATGAAGTTTTTGAAAGTCGATTCAGTTGGATGTTAGTAAAATTAAAGTTGACCAAGCTTTTCGAAATGTCACCTTTTGTGGCATTAGTAAAAAATTGACAAATTTTTAATAAAATTTAATTAAAATAATTATATTAATACTATCATGTTTCTATCATCTGTCATATCGATATCGATTATAAAGTAAATTAAAACAGACTTATACCTGTTTAATGTTTTTTCTAATGAAGTTATTTAAGGAATCTTTTTGAAGGAAATTATCTCTTATACGTATTCATCCTGAATGTGGTTATTTAATTATTTAAAATTAATTAAATATAACAAATTATAAATATATATATATATATATATATATATATATATATATATATATATATATATATATATATATATATATATATATATATATTTATTTATATATATATATATATGATATAACTCGATGAACAATCTTAAATTTATTATATGCTTGAATGTGCATATTTTAGAAAATTGCAAATGTTTTGATGAAACGGAACGGTCAATTGTTATCTAATAATCTTTAAATTCATAAATTCTTCAATCAGATCTGCCTTCATATCTGACCCAAGAATTTTCAAAAGTAAACATTTCGAGCATCTTGTCAGGCTATGATGAAAGTTGTATCACTCTGTCGGTGTTTACTGGGGTTAGGGGTCATAGATATGAAAATGATTGAATATTTCCTTTTCAGAGATCTCTTTTCATCTAAGCTGCTTCATATTAGGCATTCACTTATGTCAATTTCGCTTACCGTCCCATTCTTATAAATTAGAAAATATCATTAACTGATGTTTTGTTAAAAATAAAAAAAAAATTATATCTTTGACGCATCATCTTCGATTTGTTTGAGTTATTATCTTCCACAAAGAAAGTGCTTTTCTTTATTTTTCGCGAATATTTTTCAAGGTTACCAGTGTTTTTGATTCATGTGTTCAGAGCCTCTTAAAACAACCGCTACAGGTACGCTGTGGAGATCAGAGCGCATGCATTTGATGGACATAAGTCGTGAGCCGGACAATAGAATCGTAAGAAGAGATCGCAACTGGAAAGAAGATGACAACAGAGCACATAAATTTCATCGAAACGAAACTCCTCAGCGACGTTACTATCCTGATGGTAATAGGCTGCCAATGGTGGACGGCTCGAACGAAAGTGAAATGAGTGAAACGATTTTTCCGCCTGTTAGTTCTTATATCAATGACGGATCAGATTTTAGTGACACTTCTGCTGCGTGTAGCACATCCACTGCTTCTCTACTAAGTCCAAGAACGAATGATTACCCTAATGGTTATTGTTACCAATGTGCCAGTTCCTCAACGAACGCTTGTTATACCCCCAATAGACGACGCAGAAGACGAGTAGTGAGCAAAAGTTTAGTTTTGGATAATTCTAAACTGGATCAATATCTGAAAACACCCCACCACAATAAATTATTTAATGGATTAAGTGATTCTGGAATGTTTATTCGCACAGATGGACATAGTCAAATTGATTCGGACTCGAGTAGCTCTAGTTGTAGTGTAGCACCTGTTAAATTGACTCGTAGGAAGCCGAAATCCAATAGAAAAAGTTTACCACCTGGTTATTGTTATATTGGATATAATAATCAACCTCTTTATCCTGAACAAATTTTTGGGAATTACCACTCTCCTTCATCTTGGGTAATTATGAGATTTTATTAAAAGATCGAATATAATTATTTTTTTTATTGTGTCGGATTTAAATGTTAGCTTTTTAACTAAAACTTCTTTATATAAAATTTGACAATTTTAATTATTTTTAAAAAGTTTTGCATATTTTTCTTGTTTACATAAGTGAGAGTAACGATTTTAATAATTGTGGTATGTATTGCTTTTTGTGTGTTAGTGCTAACGAAGTTTAAATTCAAATTACTTTTCTAAACAAAATACCAAGGTGGGTTGAATAGCCGTTTCAGTTCTCACCATTTTTTAATGCTCTAATCGAGCAAACAGTATTCACAAGTACTATTTTTTAAATCCATTTTATTGTTTTGCAATATATTAAATTTTATGTAAGTAGCGCAAACTGTTGATTATCGCTAAATAATAGTGTTATAATTATTTGTTATGCCATTTGATTGACCCTGCAATCACTTTTAAAATGTTTTATGTTTTAAAATGTCCTTTTTAAACAAGTGTTCGAAACAAACTCGATTCCCTTCTGATCCTTTAAGACGAATAAAAAAAAAAGAGAGAAAAAGAAAGAAGGAAAGATATTCATGCCTCCGTGTAGCAAACTGTTAGTTATTAAGTTTTTACAAATTAAAGTGTTTAAATCTTTCAGAAATTTTAAAATTACAAGCTCAGTACAGGAAGAAAAAATAACTGTTTCTTAAGAACCCGTATTTGGTATTTTCTACAGTGCGATAAATAAGAAAAAATCCTGAATGACTCTTATTCTGTGAGATTTTCACTAACTGACTCTTATTCTATGAGATTTTCATAAACTAAATGCTAAAGCCGCGATGGCTCAGGGGATAGAGCGTTCGCCTTCCAATGCGGCGAACCGGGTTCGAATCCCAGTCGATACGAAATCTGCATCCGGCTTACGCCAACCACAGTGCTGACATGAAATATCCTCAGTGGTAGATGGATTATGGGTTAGAGTCCCCTTGCCGTCAAGCTAACCGTGGTAGGTTATCGTGGTCTTCCTCTCCTTGTTACGCAAATGCGGGTTAGCTCCATCAAAAAGTCCTCCACGAGGGCAAATTTCTCCTAATACTCGATCCAGGAGTTCCCTTGTCTTCTGGATTGGGTTCAAAATTACAAGGCTACGGAGTTTAACATTAGTAGTCTTAAACCCATAAAATTGGGTCGGTTGTTCAACGACGGTTAAAAAAAAAAGAAAGTAAGTGTTAATCTTGGATCAAATGAGTAATCTCAAATATGCAGATTAAATAGTGATAACTATCAAGTTACAGAAACAGCCGCCAAAACATACTCTGACTAAGAATAATATTATTCATTGATTTAACTTAAAATAAATATCAATGTAATTCCCTACTTCTAATTTCGTATTTATTTAGTTATATTTAATTTAGCTAAATTAGTTTTCAGCATTAGATTTCTGAATTTGTATATCTTTATGCTAATCAGACACACCTCCCTTTAACGAACATATATTTTTTTTTTATTCCAAAGGACCGGAATTAAAATTCTGCATTAATGTAAAATCTTTCGTGTCTAAGCGAGTTATTTCAGCTTGATTATTAGCAAATTGATGAAACACATAGATTTATCAACAAAACTACAGTTATTTTTATGAATAGTTTTAAGATTACAATAAATTTGGGGGGAATATGGTTGTGACGATCACCAATGAGTGTTACCCGGACCCTGTAAAATTGACCGGGTCCGGATAACCGGGTTTTGAGACTGAAAAGTCCGAGTTGTGAAATAATTTTGCGGTTCCGGGTAATTGCCGATACATCCCTATTTGATACCTTAATTTTGAAATTCTTGTTGTAAATACATATCTGATCACAACAAGAATAACGACGCAACTCTGAAATGCAGTAATTGGAATTTAAATTGATTTGAAGTGTTTAGAAGAGTAAAATTGATGACTCAATTCCTTAGTAATAAATGTTCATAATTTACATTTTCTTTAAATAATTTTTTTTGTCTTCACAATTTATGTGAACTTTATTTTTATTCTTCCTTAAGATAGAGATTTAGCTCTACTACGAGGAATAAGCTGCTAGCATTAACTCCATATGTCTTACTTAGTCACACATCAAAAATTATTAATGAAAAGTACATTAAGCATATTGAAAATTAATATTTTACGAAAGAAAAAACAAAAATTACATAGATATATAGAGATAGTGTTATCACAATTAAGGACGGTGGGTGTTTGAAACACCGCAACTTATTTGATTGCAACACGAAACAGAAAGGTTGGAAGAAAATTTTTTGAAAGCTTCATCCTGCAATCAAACAGGTTTTGATGTTCTGTCCACACTCCTACTTTAATTGTGATGGTCAGATTTTGATAGCGTGTTTGCTTTTCTTCACTTAAATATTATTTTGTGGCTCCCAATGTGTATAATTTTTCCTTTTTTTATAAAGATGTATGTGTTAAGGGTAGTCTTTACGGATCACCCTGTATAGTTTTAAAATTGGACAAAAAATTATTTAACTTTTGAAATATTTTTTTCGAAACATCTCTTTAAATTCGACTGTGAATTTAATTCTTCGCTTGTAAACTTTTTATTTTATTTAATTATGAAATTTTCTTTTCCTTTTTACCGTGTCCATTGTTCTCCAAAATGTTGTAAATTGTTTTATATTTTCTACTGTTCTCTTATTTTTTTTCCTCAATGAATAAGTATAAATCTTATTGTTGGTATTATCCGTTGTTTTTGAATTTGTCTGTTACTTCACAAAAGGTCGCGTGCGTCTCTGTCATTTTGCTATTTTATAACTATTTTTATAGTTTGCGTGACTGAAACATTTTGTTTCATTTTTATTTCCAACTGCTGGAAGGGAGAAAATAGAATACTAGTGGCAGATGTATCCGTTTTATGTGATCTGTTGCTCAAGTATTACGCAATTATTTTACGAGAATAGAATGCGATATCTAAGCAATTATTTATTATTTTGTTTATCGTCATGTTGTCTATCACTTACTTAATCAAAAATTGGAAGGGCTGTTATTTTTAACAGGTTTTGGTTTTTTACATAACAAACATCAAAAACTGGTTAAAATCACCAATGACCTAAGCCGATAGTGAAGCTTTTCTATTATATTTAAAACATCAATTTCAAATACTAATTTATACTAATGAATAAAAATAAGCTAATATGTAGAGCTAAATATATAATGAAAAATAATTATATTTAAGTGAAAATTACAGCTTCGAGCAAAAGAAAATTACCTTTTTTTTTCTTTCTCTTTTATAGTTTTATTTTATTTGAAAGCTCTAATCTTCTTAAGCAATTTTATATTTCGAAATTGACTCATTGAAATTTTTATATATTGCAGTTGTTATTGTAGTTGTTAGTTGTTAAATTAAAATATTTCATTTCGTTGTAAAGGAAAACCCTTTTTTTGTAAACTTCAAAGTTTTAACAAAACTGAATTAAATTCAAATAGTAAATTTGTATTATTTAATGAACAGAATTGACTAAAGAAAAAAGTAACCATAAAAGCGTAGATTTTAAATACAGTAGCAATAGATTCTTAGCAATTTGGACTTCTAATAATTTAACTTTAAAGTTTCACAGTGTTTGTTTTGTTGTTGTTTCGAATGTCTCTTGCCAGTACTAGCAAGTCTGCTTGGTGAAACCAAGCGAATTTAAGGCAGAGGTTGCGTTTCTCGATTTTCTTACGACTTCAACCACACACACGTCACAGCCCGTTTTTAGAGAGGACCCACTCATACATCCATCCATTCATTTATTCACAGATCGTAATTTTGACCTGAACCAGACAACAATCAACTGTCTCCAATTCAGTGCCCCCAGACGTATTGATTTGTTATGGGAACATGAAGGACTTTGCGACTTGACAGATTTAACGTGCACCAGTCACCATTTGCTACATAGGTAGTCTTCGGTCGGCGGGGATCGACCTCACGGCCTCTTGACCATGGGTCCAATTCTCCACCAGCCAGCAGGCTATCCTGACCTTGCTTTTTTCCCATGTTTTCTTTCAAGTAACTTTACATCTGTGATGTGGAGCTTGCAACAGATCTTTTATTGAAATATTTTGTTCTATATTCAAGACATTTTCGTTTCAAAATATGTTAATTTGTTTTAGAATAGTAGCAAATTAATATTTAACATTAAATGTAACAAGCAGGTTTTTGACGTGACGATTTTATCCATGGTTAAAACCATCAAAAACTGGTGCGTGTGAAAAACTTCGCTACCCTGATTCTAACTATATCTTCGCGTTAAACACTTCCATAAATATAATAAATCTTCATTTAAAGGCCTTGCTTCGTGTTTCTATGTCTGTATGTTAAAGTTATTAATATTTTTGAGATTGAAATAGTGGAATAATGTAAAAACAAAATGTATAGCACGAAAACACAATTTTAAAAGACAGGCAAATGTTTCAATGTTATTATTAACAGCAGTACCCATAAAAAGAATGAAAGGAACGTGATAAATATTACGAAATAAGTCAAGTTGTAAGAGAAGTCTACGTGGAAAAAACTGACCCAAGAAAGTTCAAGCAGGACAAAGTGAAAATTCAGA
The DNA here is from genome assembly GCA_949128135.1 of Parasteatoda lunata. Taxonomy (NCBI): domain Eukaryota; kingdom Metazoa; phylum Arthropoda; class Arachnida; order Araneae; family Theridiidae; genus Parasteatoda; species Parasteatoda lunata. The sequence continues at coordinate 41,627,736 of OX421980.1, forward strand.
ATGGCAGATAAGAACATAGGGGAACTAAAAATGCAAAGGGAAAAATACTGGAAAATAAGGCTAAAAAAGATTTTCCAACGTTTAAAAGCTAAGAAATGATAGAAAAATTATTAATTCAGTGACATTTTTTAGAACATAGCCACCTTTGAATAAAGATTTTACAAGTTACTAATCACTCGCATATGTAAGACATAATACCCACAAGCATTTTAGAAATACTTGATTATAATACCGTGCGTGAAGTTAAGAAATTACTTTTGCTTGCAATTTTTAAAAAAATAATTCTTCTAAATCCCCTACGAGGAAGGCATTTTTTTCATTTTTAGAGGTAAATCCGGATCACGAGACCCTAAAGTACCTAAGTAGTTTTTCACCTCTTTTTTTATTCAAGTTTTTTCCGTCGGAAATAGTTTATAACACCGTGATTTCGCTATTTTGTGTACGTAATGAGTTTTTAACCCCACATGATTTAACTATTTTGAATGCAAAATACTTCTCAGTTTGTCGCACTATAGTGGGTTTCTTCTCTTACTATCAAAATTAATTTTTTTTTTAGGGTTTAGGGTTTAGTGATTTAAAAAGTTTATTATAAAATATCTTATTCATCTTAAAAAATGAATTTAAGTTCTAAAATGAATTATTACACTTGCTTACATAGATTGAACTTCAAACTGATTAGTTGAAAAAACAGAGCAGCTATGCATATATTTTATATTAGTGATGCATGCCCATTATTTATTATAAGTACTGTACATGTAATTATTTATTTATATATATATATATATATATATATATATATATATATATATATATATATATATATGCATAGAGAGATAAATAGATAATGATTTAACAAATATCTATTAATAATAGATAAGAATAGATTTAATCAAAAAGTAAGGGAGAGGGGGAAATACACTAAATGTGGCGTTCTTTTTAACTTTTTGAAAGTGGATTAAATCTTTTTGGAAAATGGGAAAGTTCGAATTTTTTTAGGGTAAATATTTGGATGAATTGAGGAATATTGGCAAAAGTTAATCAATTTGTGTGATGTTTTTAATACTGTAATTTGCTGAAACAACAAAATGCAATTATGCTTATTAAAATCGTAAAAAAATTAATAAATAATAATTTTAGAACCAAAAAAACTTACACTTCAAAAATAACGGCTCAAGTCTAGATAGGAATGAAGTGTAGCTATTAAAACATAAATTTAGTTTCGTTGTATAAAAGAAATTTTCTGATTTATTTGTAAAATAAAGTTTTCATTAATGCTCAATTAATTTGTTTGTTTGATTGCAAAAGCTTTCCAAACTTATTAAATATGCAGTTATTGTATTTAAATAATGATGAATGACTTGTTCTGCTTAGAGTAACTTTAAATAATTGAATTGTTTTATGTTTTCTGGTTTAAATAAATTTACTCTTTATTTGATATATAAATTGACGAATGAAGGTTGTTTAGCTTGTTTAAAAGTAACTATGTTTTTGTTTATTCAATGGTAAACGTTTAAAGGCATTATTCATTTTAGTAAGAAGTATTAAATATATTAATTTAAGTACTGTTAATTAATAATAATTATCAATGCATTTAGTCTCAGATTTAATTAGTAAAAGAGAAAAATTTGTTGTTGTTTTTTTTTTTTTCGTTTTTTTTTCCGAGTAAAAAAAATCATGATTTTTACCAACACTGTTATACATGAATTCAGAAGAAAAAAAGATTTCCACTCATATATTGACGATTCTTCGAAGTGTTTGTTAGGAAAACTAAATACTTTCTACCCACTGAAACAAATTCCTTTCTTCCAGAAATTGGAAACACTTTCAAGTTTGCAAACACTTTGAAATTTCACTTATATTAACAATCGACGGATTGAAATGTTTAATAAATCTACAATTTGTTAAGATTTAGCCTAATTATTTATTGGAGGGAAATGTAAGATAAGCTTTTTTCTCACAGTTTTTAAACGTTAGTGTTTGGGTGGGACCCAAAGTAAATCAGTTGTGAAATGGTGCATGTGCTACATAAATAATTCAAATGGAAAAATAAATAAAAAAATTAATGTTGACGAGATACTTAAAACGGCAATGCAAATATTAGATTTGTTCGAAATGAAAAGGTAAATTTTATTTGTTTTCATTCCATTCTCATAATACAGTAAAACAATCGAATTATTTTTTTTAATATGTTAAACTTATTCATTCAGAAAATTTATAATTTATGCTCCTAAAATAATACTAGAAATGATATAGAAATGTTGCGTTTACCGCATACAAAACTCATGAAACGATATTTAAAATTTGAAACAGAATGTTTAATTCCTCAATCAATTTAGTTGATGCCTTCTTAAATTTTTGTACGATGTTAGATTATTTATTTATTTATTATTTATTATTATTATTTATTTATTTATTATTATTATTGTTGTTGTTTTTCTTTTTACTGTACTATGTCAAGAAAATGATTTTAAAAAAGCTTTTCTTCGGTGAAGGATTTAATATAAGAAGAAAATTTTGTAGTTATTATCTTTGGAGTTTTTCATTTTCGTATCTTCTCATATATCGCTTGACACTAAAATACAGTGCGAAAAAAAGAAGCTCTCGGAATAAAAATCAAATGCTAAATGCAAAATTCGAACAGTTCCGGTGATATCGAATTTTAATTATATGACTTTTTAAGTATCGATATCTCAAGAACAATTCGACCGATTTTGCTCAAATTTTGTATTTTGCTATGTAAAAATGCATGCTTTAAAAGGGTTTAAAAAATTGCGTACCATACAATTCAAAAAATTTTCGTCTATTATTTAATAAAATAATTAAAAATTATTTACTTTTTTTTTTTTTTTTTTTTTTTTTGCGTAGAGGGATAAACGAATTTTATAATTGTGTGCAAAAACTTTGGACCGCTCTCTTGACCTAACTATTGAACTATATTTCCCAGAATGCGGCTATCTCCTACATTTTAAGGGTAGAGAATACAAATCCGTCTGAAAAAGGGTATGTTTATTCAGAGAAAGTACGTTTTTGTGTTTGATTTAACTTAAAATAGCATCTGCACTAACTAAATAGAATATTTAAGACCACCCCCATGAACTGTAAATATTTTATCTTAAAAAGTCCGATCTTTAGATCAAAACTTATTTAAAATGGTATCGTTTTTTTTTTTTTCCGCACTGTTTACTGTTTATACGTTAATCAGCATTGTACACCAATACTATCAGTGAATAAATTAGGTTCACTTCAATTTATACCCATATATACGATACTGAATTGGATTTTTGAGAGCTCAATTTTTATTATTATGCCTTCAATTTACCTACCTCTACTAATTTTTCTCTTTTTTTCGAATTTTTATTTTAAAGAAATGTGTTGATTACATTCTAAACGTATTCTATTCACTATGCATTTTTGTTTTCAACTACACTTTTGACAAAAACGATTTCTTTAAACGAATATTCTAATTGTTTATTAATTAATTTTCTATGACATTTTGCCAAAAGGATTTAAATTACGCAAAACAGTTTTTCGGTGTATTTTCAGTTTGATAGCTTTTTCATTTATGCGCCATAATTTGTTATAAAATTTTACACAAGCCAATCGATGAGTTGAATTATGTGAAGTTTTTTTACAGCTTGAATACCATAAATTATCTTCAAAGAAAAAAAGTGTATCATATTTTAGGTGACCCTCTCAAATGCAATATTTTAACGACCCCTATTAAGTGACTTAGTGTCAGACTTCAGTAGTATCCTCCAATTTGTAGAAGGAACTATTTTTTCCACCAGTAAGCGCCTGTTTAGTTTATTTTCAGTTATAAACACAGAAGTGTTGCAGATAAGATTTATCTGAAGTTCATTCATCCTATAAATTTGTTTCCTACTCTATTTAAAATATTTTGTATACAAAATGGTGTGTGAAATAATTTGTTATTTTAAATAGGGTCCGATTTTTTACGTAAAAACCTGGTTTTTGACATGACAAAGGCAAAAACCGTCGAAATATCCCTTTTTCCTTACGTTATGGTATAGCAGACAAAAAAAAATTTTAATAATATTTTTTTTGCAATTAATTTTGCTATTATGTTCATATATATTACATAACACTGGGGAACATTTTTTTTTTCTGTTGCATTAGATTTTAACGGATCTTGGATATTTCCACGTCGCTGATTTCAAATCTATATTTGGTTTCTCTTTCTAAGCTACAGTTTTTTAATGACTATTTAGTCTATTTTTGTGGATATGTGCAAATTTAAAAACGTTATATATGAAAGGGGGTCGCATAAATGTAGCGACAAACTTCTCAAGAAGTTAAGACACATCATCAGAATTAAAATTGCATAAGAACTCATGCCCGGAAATGTCGTCATACGCCGCTAAGGGCGCTGCTCTGTTATGAACTATTTTTCTTGTGCTTCTGAACAGTTCATAATAATGAAGCGCCACCTAACTGTGTACAACGACATTGCAGTTTTAATCCTGATGATGTGCCCTAACTCCCCTTGATGTTTGTCGCAACATCGAGTTATTAATAACGTTTTTAAACTTTTACGTTTTGACTAAAAATTAAATTTTAAAAAAATATGTAGCTTTGGGGGCAAAACTAATTTCAAATTTGAAGTATCCGCACCCGAATTAGACGAGATTAAATATTTGTATAAATGCAACAAAAAATTTGTTCCTCAGTGTAATTATTTAATGTAATACCATGGTGCATACCTTTAAGTCTTGGTTTGCGACGAAACTATTAAAAAATATACAAATAAATAAAATAAATTGCACTTATGAAAAATATGTTCAAAAAAATTGTGTACCATACAGATCTTATTTTGTTATTGATATCCATTCAGCACCAATATTTTTTACAATACACCTGGATATCTGTATATAATCTTAAATTATTGTTCCAAAATTTGTAACTGAAGATAGAATAGTTGAAGAACTACTGTTTTTTTATCTAATTTTTTTAAACTTTTGCTTAATTAATAACTCAATTTAATGCAAATCACAACTTTATACAAAATATCATTTTTATTAAGCAATACAATGGTCGAAGCATGCGACAGTAAGTGACCTAACCTGAAAAATACAATATATTTATATCAATTATAAATTCGATGCAATTATTATTTAAATTTTAATTAATTGAAATAAAATTAAATTACAATATCACAAAAGACCTGGGTTTTTACCGTTTTTTGACAGAAAGATTTTTAACATCACGATATGAACCATGGTAAAAAAACTGATAAAAATCGCCATGCGTCATAAACTTGTCAACCGTAATTTTAACAATTTTTAAGTTTAAAAATAAAATGAATGCGTATATTTCTTTGCAAAAGTTTTTTTTATAATTTTCATGGTATTTTTAATACTAGTGAACAAAAATTATCTTCAGAAAAAACTTTGCAAAAAAAGGTATTTGCAATATTTAATATAACCAAGCATTTTATGTCAAACTTGACACCCTTAAAAAATAATAACAAAGATAAGGTGCCTCATCGTAGAACATTATCACAAATATTATTTCTACATCTTGTTTTTATAGTTAATTTGTATTTCAATTATTTTCATTTTCTTATATTAATTCACGCATTACCGTATGATTTGGTTTTAATGTGATGCCTTATCTTCGTTCATTTATTTTTTTCCTTGTGCTTCTGAGGCGGACAGAAAAAAAAAAAACTGTTACATTCGATCATGTGTGATCTTATTTTCAGAGAAGTAATATGCTATATTAATGATTCATCATATAACACTACTCTTCAAATATGAATTTTCTAAATAAACTTGCCCCTTTGAGGGTTCAATTCTTTTCTTTTACAAAATGCTTGGATTGAGCAACTAAATGGAGAATTTCATGTTGCAAATATTAGACAAACCAGAATTTAGAAAATGGCGTTTTATATTTTATCCACGAGAGCGATCACTATTCTGATTTCATTTGAACTTGGGTTGATTTATTTTTTACATTTCTCTTTGAATCCTTGAAACCAAGTGTAAGTATCTTAACATTTTTACACCTAATTTTAAAACTCGTTTACTCATTTCATGTAAAAAGTAATTCTTAATAAATTTAATGCATCCATATCTTGTGCCATTAAACGCTACGTTCGATACTGTACTTAAGTATTGCAATTTCCTTTAAGCTTTCCTTTCTACATTTTTTTTTCCTTCTATTTTAATAGAAATTCTTTAGTTAAAAGGGGGAAGTTGACATTTTTGAAAAACTGATATTCTTTAATTTTTTTAATACATTTTATTTTCTCTATTTCGTTTTATATTTTATTAAAAAAAAAAAAAAAAAAAAAAAAAAAAAAAAAAACGCTGAGTTTATCTCTTTGTTTCGATGTCTTTAATACTGATTTTAACAAAAGGGAAAAAAAGTTTATTTTGTACTTTTACTTAACTTATAAAAAGTGCATTTCTAGAACGATACTATCGATAAATGAAGGAATTATTTAAATTGTTATTCAATTTTTATTTTCTAAATAAGAAGCTCTTTTTTATGATATTAAAATGTCATACTTATCAAATAGTTTTTAAAATTGATTTAATTAAATGTTTAGCTTTTTATATTTGTTTTAGATTATTTAAATATACTGCAATTTTTATCGTCTAAATTAAAATATTTAATATAAATGCTCCGTAAAAAAAAGTTGTTACAAAAATTACAGCGTTAAAATTCCTTCTATAGCTTTCTATCACGTTTTTCTTTGTCTTGGAATGTTTTAAATATTTAAGAAGCTTCCGGATACATGCTTCCGGAGTTTTAATAAAGTAGTCTACATTCGTAGACATATGGAAAGCTTGCCAATTTTTTAATGTTTTTAGGGGGGGGGGGGGAGATTAATAGGATGTGTTGTTTCCAATTTGCCATATGTTTTTATGAGGAAATAAATTTTTTAAACAAATATTCCCATGCTGTTTATAAATAAGTATTTCTGAAAAAGGTTTTTTTTGCTTTATTTTTTAACTTACCGTTACCATTCAATATAATTTAAAATATTAAAATTGAGTATTAAGGTAATATTAATATGGTTTAATATGTAACTTTACACGTTTTGTTACTATTAAAATTATATTGATTTTTTTTTTTCATTTGTTATTGCGCCATTATCTGTCTTTCCTGTTATAGCTTCCTTTGTAAATAAAAAATAAAGATTAGAATAACGCTGCGTTGATGTTCGTCATTCAAAATTACGTAGGCAGGTTATTTTTAAAGCCTGGGAGAAATATTTGCCAGAGACAGCGAGGGGTTGAAAGCCCTTCACTCTTCCCATCATCTACCCTTCCTCACCCCCATCTCTGTGTTCCAATTTTACAGACACTTTTCGACCCGCGCCCCGCGATATAACTCATCTTCGAACGAAAACGTTATTAAACGAACTATCGGAAAATGAATTTTTAGAAAAGTAATCATTTGAAGGGTGATGTGGCTGAGTGTTGAGGATGCTTGGTATTCACACAAAGACTCCTCTTTACTCTCTGCGGCATACGTTTTTTAAAGGTCTAGGACGGTAAACCAAAAAAGAAATGTTAAGCTAGTGTGGCGCCGTCCGCGATTGCTGCAGCATCATTTCCTAGTGCTCTCTTTAAAGTGGACTCGACACAGAAACAATCTTTCGCCCTTCTATTCAACTGATATTTATAGGCATGAACGCAATACAACATGTGCCAACTGGAAATAATAATACACCTGTCTTATTCAGATTTATTTCGTTGTTGGAATCCTTAGTGTTTAAACTTTGAATCAGTGGTTATGAAGAATCAACCCACCATGGAGTGCAATTTAACAGATAAAAACGGATTAAATTCTTCTGTTGGAATTCCGGTCGAAAAGCAGAATGGAGATGACACAGAAGATGATGAGGATGACGATCGCAATGATTCTACTGCCGTTACTACTTCAGTTGCTGACCTTTGCTCAGCATCTCACGAGTTTGAATGGTTGAGTCCAACTTCGCAAGGAATGTCTTCTTATTCTCACCATGAGAAACAAAACGATTCTAATATGTATACAGAATTAAGTACAGATCATCAGCAAGTATTATCTGCTGATGAGTCTGGAATACCGTCTTGCCAAGCTTCACCTGCCCGATCATCTCATCATCGTCACAATAAACCACCAACACCTATTTGGCCGCGAAGATCAGCTGATATGGCTGATCACATTAGAATGACACCTAGTCCATATAATGAGCTTCATGGATGTCGCCGCCATTTGTCGCCAATGCGTTCATCTTGGTGTTGTCCATCGCCTCCACCACATACAGTGTGTGTTCATCATGGGGGAGTATTACCAAGCATGGAATTGGTTCCTTACAATCATGATTGTTGCGGTGGAGATATGAACTTTGTACCTTATCAAACTTGCTCTTGCTTACCACCTACAGGTTTACCACACTCACCTCGTTACCAAGAATCTCAAACTTGGTGCCATAGTACTTCACCTCATCACGAAATACGTAGAAGGGAGTCTTCCTCACCCTGTGCAATGCACAGGTCATGTCAAGGCTTTGGTGGATCTCGAAGGTCTCGCTCTTCTAGTTCTCGTAAAAGAGATTGTTCTCCAGCTTTATCACCTCGTTATTCACCTGTGCAAAGTGAACAGGTTGCACATAATCGTCAATCTAACTCTGAACAATGGCAAGTATGTATAGATCTAAGATTTATTTATTTAAGATATTTTGGCATCTGCTGTTTTTGTTAACTTGCCCGTTTTATTTGATATAATATTTGTCTTCCTAGGTTACAAACCGGAAAAAAATAACTATTGCGAATACATGACAATTTAGAATAGTTAAGATAATTTAAATTCTTAAGTTATGGACTTCTACTTATATACTTATATTTTTTCTTTTTAACATGATTCGATACTCTTACTTAGAATTTGTAATGTCTTATATATTTAGTCTAGCCAATTTCTGTTACTGTACTTTTAAAATCTACACTTAATGCAATTCTGAAGCACTTCAGAATTTTTTTATATATATATATAAAATATATACGTATATAAATTATGTTTTATATTACCATTTGTTATGGAGCAGTCTTCATTATAGACTGCTCCATATTGCCCATTACATAGAATATTTATATTACTTAATTACTGCAAATATTTCGGTTTAAATAAATTTTTAACTAAAATTTAATTTAATTAAAAACGCGAAGCAATTAGTTAGCAATATTTTATTAAAGCTACAAACTTAGGGCGTCCATAAAAGAATGTTCTAGTTTCACAAATTTAGAGTTCGTAACAAATCATGCATCAAATTAAGGTAAACTTGCCTAGTTTTCTTACAAGCATTCAATATGTACGCCTTCAACGGCACACATTCAACGCAAGTTCAATTTTTCTCACTTTTTATTTTACAAGCCTGAAGTATTACCACTAAGGTTAATAATTGTGGGAAGAATCGAACTTCTTAAGTTTGGATGTGTGCCGTTTAAACTAATAGAACACATATTGAACATTTTAAAAGAAGAAAAAAAAGGATAATTTCCCTTTAATTTAATGATTTGTTTTAAAAAAATATAAATTTAAACTGTTATAATGTACCTTTGAAACTGTGATATTTGTTATGGAATTCCCCGAATTTCATGGGAATTAAGAAACGTTAAATAATAAATCTATAAATATGTTCTTTTTAAGTTCTTTTAATAACTCTTGGAACCAAAACTAGTTCTAAAAAATCATGTGATTGTGCATTACTTATGGTTTATATTTTTAACGGGTATTTTAAAAAAAGTACTGTGATCATGGTTGGACAGTTTTAACTTAAAAACCTCTTTTTTTTTATATTTATTTTAAGTTTTTTTTTTAACATTGTATGCGTTTTAAACAAAATACTAAATTAATTAAAATATTTTCCAAATATTTTTTCAAAAAACAATTGCAAAACTGCCACTTTTGTTTTATAAATATGCTGACATGATAAAATGAATAACTGAGGATTTGAATATTCGACATTACTCTGAAACTTCACGTAACATGCAAATAAAAATTTAATATCTTAACGCAATATGTTTTTCTGTTCTAACATTTTCTATAAGCAAAATTTCTTAATAATGTAAATTTGTAGCTTTAGTCATCCTGCATGAGGAACTACAAATAGACTTGAAAATTTTTTATTTAATAAACACCAATCGGGAATTTGAAAAATTGAAATCAGAAGTTTTGAGACACGATTTAGCACAATTCATGTTTTTAGTACTTAAATACAAGTCTCACACAAAAGTGCTCCTATAGCTCAGTTGCTAGAGCAGAGAAATTTCAAGCAAATTATGTGGGTTTGAATCCAGTTCCCACTTTTTCAGTAATAGTTTCGTTATTTTCTTTCTATAGAAGCTGTTTGCAAATGGTTTTGGATTTCCAAAATCTGCAGTTGACCACACAGTGAAAAAGTGAAATGATCGAAAAAGTGTGCTCGATCTTCCAAGATCAGAAGCCCCCCCCCCCCCTCCAGAAAAAAAACACCAACTCAAGATGAAAATACTTTAAGAGGATGCCATACAGCGGAAGAAAATTTTCGTCGCTAATTCTCTTTTTCCTTCATTACTAATTTAAAGTGTAGAGAAAGTCAGTTCAGACAAACCTAGAGGTAACCAGGAAGTTTCAAATACTGTAAAGAAAATTTTAAAATATACAAATTAAAATGAATTATGAGATAACTTAATATCACGTAACGGAGAAATTCTCTTCTAATAATTTGTTTGCGTTTTGATACTTTGAAGTATGTTTTTGAGCAATTGAAATTTCATGACAAATTCTATGTTTGCCTGAACTTACTTTTTCTTTCTTATAAGTTTTAAATTAGTAATGAAGGGAAAAAGAGAATTTGCGACGAAAATTTTCTTCCGCTGTATGGCATCCTCTACTGACCCAAACAAGAACGCTAATCAAATATGCTAGATAGCCACCGAGTATGAACTCAAGAGTGAATAAACATGCAGTAAGACGTCTTGTGAATGCAGCTGGATTGTGTGCACAATTTCCTTTTTAAAAAAATGTACCCGGACATAAAATAGGATGATCCAATTGAAATTTGCTACGGAGAACAAGGCATGAACAAATAAACATTGGAAGATAGTATTTTGGAGTGATGAATTCAAATTCGACCAACGACCAACAGGGAAACTGATCAGTAATAGTCTTGGGAGATTTCCATTATAATTGCTTTGCCTTCTCGTACACATCGATGGAACTATGGATCAATTTGTTTATAAAAATATTTTAGAAGTTGACATGCTACCTTATACTCATAAAAAAGATGTTTCGTGGTTGGATGTTTCAGCAAGATAATGATCTTAAGCACACCTCCAAAATTTTGACAAGTTGGTTTACAGCTAAAAACGTTAAATCTTCGAACTAGCCGAATCAATCACTTGACCTGAATCTAATAGAACACTTTTGGGAACACATCGGGAAAAGAAAAAAAGTTGAAGCACAGAAACATTCTTCAAAAAACAGAATTCACGGAAACATTCTCAATTTAAAAAAACATTCTCTTCCAGGATCTTCAGCCATATACAGTAAAAATGTGTTTACACTAATGACAAAAAAATTCTAACAAAAATAAATAAAATATAGTGAAATGTTAAAGTCAAATTAGCACCTCTTAACCATTTATATTTTTGTTAGCTGCTGGAATAATGTGTTAAACATGATCAAAATCAAAGAATCTTAGCTTGTTCTATAAATACATTATATAAGTAATTTTAAAAACTGTAAAAATTAGGAGTTAGTGATGGTCTGTTTTATGTTAAGCATTTTTCAGAGACATGTCTTTACTTTAAATTTGCTCACTATAGTTTTATTTATATAAATATTTTGCTTAGGCGTAATGATACGTAAACATTAAAAATAGCATATTAATGTTTATTTCCAGTAACACAGACTCGCATTAGCAATTCAACTCAAAATAGAAAAAAAAATTATGAAAAAAAGGTACTATTTTTTCATTTGGCTGTAAATGTAACTAGTATATAAACAATAGAAAATTATATTACAGATATAATTTTTATTTTTAAAAAACTAGGATTTTTTTTTTTTTTTTTTTTCGAAAAAAAAAAAACGTTTAGTTTTAACTTGCCGATCGCGACGGATTTATTCACAATTTAAAAAATAACTCATTAAGATCAAAATTGTGTATTTCAGCAGTGATGCCAGCTGCTCAGCTTTAAAAAAAAAATCTTTTTTTTATTTGTTCAGTCTTAAAAACTAAAACTTACAGCCAAATGAAATTTTTTAATTTTCTGAACAAAGTCTGAACAAATTTTAAAAAAAAATTTAATTTGTTCAGACTTAAAAACTTACGTTTTAACGTTAATTTTGCCAAATTTCCGAAGACTCCCCACTTGATGATTGTAACAAAGTAGTATTTCATATGAAATTTTGAATAATTTATATGAAGTGATAAGCAAATTCAGATTAAATGAAATCCTACGTTAAAACATAAATTTTGCTACTACTAGAAAAATTTATTCTCAAGTTGGCATCTCTGGTTCGATATTATTTCTAGTCTCTAAATCCAAAATTGAAAAATAGCACATTAATGTGAGTTTAAAGATATTTAAAGTTTTTATAGAAATAAAATAATCAAATTTTTGGTACAAAAAATTAAATTTTATTTATTTTTAATAACAACAAAAACGCCGATGCAATGGAAAGTCTGTGTCAAAAAAAATATGGATGAAAAATGCCTCATTATGTATTTAATCTAAATAATTTGTAGCATTTATTTTTTTTAAATTTAATTTATGAAATTAATATTAACTATTATATTTCATTATAGTTCAGGTAAAATTAATCTATTTTAATGCTAATATCAAATTATTTATAAACACATGTTTTTCATGTGGGCAAAAAAAAAAAAGAAAATAATCGCTGTCACACTTAAAACGAGAAACTGAACGCTTTATTTTGAAAAACGTCGGAGAATTTTAGGTGATGATGGAAGTTTATTGCGTAAGTAATGCGCCTTACGTTTATCGTTTATAGTGTGACTGAAATAATACTTTCTTTAATTTTTATTTATTTGAATTCTCTTCAAAAACTTGAATTAAAAAAAAAAATTATTTTTGTTTTAATATTTTCTTGAAACTTAGGTTTTTATCTATTTGTTTGTTTATATCTGAAATTTTTCGAAACTTTGATTCGCAATAATTTCTCATTACGTATCTATTATTAATTCATATCTTTCTCTAAGAAACGGAAATTTTCTGTTGTATATTTTGCCATTAAATGAATATAAAACCTGTTTTTAGTGTTCGGCAAATGATTAAAATGTTTATTACGGTGCAGCACAAAGCGCCAGTTGAAATTTGAGCACTATAGCGAGTTGAAAAGTGGTCGAAATTTCGATTTCATAGTTCGGTCCTCGCTAATAAACAAATGGAATTAAAAGCTAGTTAGATAATTTGAAAAAAAAATTAAAATATTGCTAATTTTAATAACTTATAACCTTTTTATTAAACTCGTTTGTTTGGAGGTAAAGTAATGCAGACACTTATTTTCAATAAATATTTATTAATTTTTATTATTAATAATACAGTGTTACCTGCCTTAAGAAGTCCCTAAAAAGGATTAAATCTAAGTATGGTTTAATAGGCCCTAAAATTGCGTTATTTTTTTTCTCAAAACATTCGAAAGGTCCTAGTTTTAATTCGAAAAACTCAAATTGCCTTTAATTCTTGCTCTCTTTAGCATTGGTGCTTTTAAATTTTAACAATGATTCAAGTAAAATAAAAAATTTCTTCGATCTTAAATAATTAGTGTATCAATATATCCTAAGTCCCAAACATACTTTATAATCTAATTTAAACCTTGAATTATCTTTTTCCTTGTTTGAGTTATGAATTAAAACTTATGGTCAGTATTTAGTGGAGTTTATTTTAACATCTCTTAAGTGAGAAAAAAAATACGATATGTGCTTTAAATTTGTTAAAACCTTAATTACGAAGAATCTATATTCTTTATCGCTATACTTATAATTCTTCATACATGATTTTTTTTAATTCTGTACTTGATATTTAAAGAGAAGAAAAATGCTGAGTTAAAACTATCTTTTAATTTCCTACTAATTGGCTTAAAAAAAAAGTTTACACTTTTACTTAAATCATTAATAAAGTAAAAGTTTTACCTCTTCTTTTAACTCTCTCTTTCTATATATATATATATATATATATATATATATATATATATATATATTAGTTGTTACTGCTTTGTTAAAAAAGTAATTCATTTTATTTATTAATTAAAATAAAATTTTAAATCTGCTAAAACTTTGTTTGCTTTAAATATCCATCTATGATTGTGTTTATTTGTCAATAAAAATTTTATTAAAGTGAAAGTAAAAATGTATTGAACATTTTACAGTATAATATAATTTTTACTTTATTTTGAAAATTAATAAAATTGTTCCTTAGTAAAAGATTTTGAGTAAAATTTTATGTCATTTTTTTTTATTTACTTAGTTGTTTACTAATTGTAGTAATTAAGCTTAATGTGTTTGTTCTGCTTAAATCATTATCTCAAATCTTTATATAGAGTTATTTGTTATCTTTATCTTCTTTTAAAAAATTTAAAATATTTTTTAAAATAATTTTATATTTTAGTAATTTTTCCTTGCTTTTTTACTAAAGAAACATTTGAATTTTACAATAAAAAATTTAAAATTAAAATAAACAAAAACAAGGTAATATTAATTCAAATGGTGTTTTTTGTTTTAGTTTTCTTGTGTCTGATCTTTTAAATATGATGTTTCGTATTAAAATTTATCAATCTAAAATCAATCTCTTATTTTTAAATTGTTTGAAATAGAGAAAACTTTCAAAAATTGAACTTTTAAATTTTTATTTTAAGACTTTTAAAGATTTGTTTTATGCTATATTATAATCCACAAATCTATTTTAATAACAAAATTGTTAATATGATTAAACTTTAGATAAATCAACCCGAAGGTTTATCAACTTACATTAAAATATCTTTCAGAAATTCAAACACTGTTACTCTTTCGCAAAACTTTTTGTTCTCTATTGTACAAATGAAAAAGATTTACATACAGCTTATCTTGATTACAAATGTCATAAAATTAAAGAAACAATAAGAAAAAATAAATAATAAAAATTTTCTTCATATTTAATGGAATTTCATGTAACAATCTTTTAAACCTTTCAGTTTACAATCTGAACAATTCAGTTTACAATAGTCTTAAATAATCTATTGAATCTAAGCAACAACAAAAATTGAAAGATGGTTTCAAATTTACTATTCAAACTAACATTTTTAGTGAATAATTTTTTAGTCTCTTAAAAGGTCTTAAATTTATGTATAATTTTGATGTGGGAGCCCTATAGACTCTGGAGAAAAAAATTTAAATTCTTAGTTTAAATGAAAATTACGCTCTAATACAGAATTTTAATTAATAAAATCTAAGATTTTAGGTATGTCGGTACTTTCTAATACGTTAAAAAAATAAATAAATAAATAAAATTTTGAATTTTTATGCAAAAAAAAGGGTTTGTTTTCCTATTTAAATCCACACTAATAAATTAACAAATTCTGTTTACGACCAATATGAAAGTCTACGCTAATGTTACTAAAATAAATGCAAATTATTTTATGCATTTCTTTATTTTGTAAATAAGGAATTTATAGACGTAAACAATAATAAATACGTAAGAAATGTAAATAAAAATATCATTTTTTTAAGAGTGTATGTAATATTTTGTTTATTGGTTTATGCTGAGATCCTAAAACGATGTATTCCTATGTGAAAAAGTGGCCTAGTATATGATAATTCGATGGAACTTAAACAATTTAAAATTATAACTTGCACCATTTTTTCATATAAATTGCTTCTACTTGTGTTCATCTTTAAATTTCTTATACTTAAGAGTCTGAAATATTTTTAAAAATGACAAATATTAGCAAGTGTTTTCCTCGGTGTAAAAGAGACCTAATATGTAATAATCAGCAAAAGTTTTAACAAGAAATTTGTGTCTTGGTACTTTCAATATTTTGTTACAAATTTTTCTAAAAATGGCAGTAATTAGTAAGTGGTTTCTTGGGTGAAAAAGTAACCCAATAGATAATATTGATACAATAGACACTTTAAAAAGAAATCTATTTTTAATCTTCATCCCGGAACTTTTAATTTTTTGAGATTAATGATTTCTACTCGTATCTATCTTTTAAAATTGTATCTTACACTTTACTTTTGGGTGGTAATTTTTTTTTTTTAAAAGAAATAAAATGGTTGTAAATATTAAGTGTTTACTTGGGATAAAAAGTGGCTTAGTAAGTATTGATACAATGGACACTTAAAACTTTATGTAAAATAATTTTTGCACGGTGAAGATTTTAATATTTTAGGACAATCATTTTCTATCCCTGTCTATCTCTAAAATGGTGTCTGACACCGAGTTTTAAATTTTTTTAAAACAATGTCTGTCATTAACAAATGTTTACTTTGCTGAAAAAGTGGCTTAATAGGTAATAGTACTATGAGGCAAATGCAGTTAAATATTTATTTTTAAAAAAAGATTGCGCTATGGACCTTTTGAATGCTTGAGATAAATATTTTCTACTTGTGAACCTTAGCAAATCTGACGTGGTTCGCTGCCGGCTCCGCAAAATGATTTCGACCTTGCAGACAAAATAAACCAAACTTTCGATTTTTATTTTTTATGCCAAAATAAGTTTAACTAAAAGAGTTGGAAAAATATGCATATCCTATATTAAAAACTCATTTTCCATCGTCACTGAGTTCACGTTGAATCGCTTTTACGCAGAAACTTTGGCTAATATGTTATATCCACGGGATCTTAAAGATTTCGAAGAAAAATGTTAAAATGACGATTTTTACGCTCTCAACGTAACTATTATATTTTAATATTTTTATACTATTACAGTTATGATTGTCATTGATATATTTTAATAAAATATGATGAGATTACTCTAATTTTGATTGACGAAAAACAGTATCACGCACGTCATCCAATAAAGCAACAAAGGTATAATTAAATGAGAGCGTATTTGTTTTTCCTTAACTATTATTTTTTCTGACTGAAATAAGATTTAATCGTGCGATAACTCTATAAAAAAAATGCTTGAAATGTATAAAATTATTGCGACACGGAAATTTTTAAATTTGAATCGTGGGTAATCACAGTTCAACGCATTTTATTAGCTCGCACTTATTCCTTTGTAAATCCATAAAGTTTTTCGATTGCTTTTTCGGCAGAAATTGCTACGAATTTCCGCGTGAACGATATGCTTAATATAATATGCGTGAGTTTCGAATCCCACTTTTGAGTAATACTTTTAACTCTCCCTTTTTTCTTTTTTTTTTTTTTTTTTTTTTTTTTAAAAAAACAAAGCAGCTTTTTCCATCGTTTCTTCAGCAGTTACTGTTAACTGCTTCGGAATTGTATATTGTTTTCAACAGCCCGATATTTATAATAAGGTTATATTTATATTAAGTTTATATAAGGTTCATGACACGTATTATGTTATTGAGTTGTCACTGTTTGACGTGCTCGATTTGCATCTATTCCATCCTAAATCCGCGTAGCTTTTCGATCGACTTTTCGGCAAATATTGCTCCGAATTTCTGTGTTGTGACGATATGTAAGCAAATTTACCTGTTCAATCTTGCCTTCTATCATCAAGTCTAAAGCAAAAGTTTTTATTAATTTTGTTTAATTACACTTTAAGCAATTTAAATATAAATTAACGCTTTAAAAATTTAAAATAAAAATCATTACTCAAAATTTTATTTGATTGTTTTCTAGTTTTAAGTAAAAAATTACCCTTTTATTGCTCATAAAATAAAATTGCACCCTAAACTAAATTTTTTTACTAGATCAACAATATTACTAGATTCTAAATTTTTATAAAAATTTAATAAAAAGATATTTCTAACATATCACAAAAATAATTTTTACTCAATTTTCATGTCTTTGACTTACATTATCTTTTTTATCAACTAAAAGTAAATTTTGTATTAAATTTAATTCAGTTCCAAATGCTTTTATGCTTGTCTTACTTGTGAAAATGAAGTTTTAAATTTGATATTTCATTCCCCTCTTATATTACTAATCTTTGAAGAAAAATTGTTTGTTCAGAATTTTTACTTGAATTCTTATAATATTTTTTTAAAACTTATTTTCAAAATTTTAAAAAAAATTTAGCATATCAAAAAAATAGATTTTGTATTTATTACCTGAAAAGTTATACACAAAACAGGTATACACAAAATCTTCCTATTTAATTCTACAATTGACACAAAAAAAAATTTTAGTAAAATTGCTGTGAAAAACTTTCTTTTTTTTAAATAAAATTCATCTACTCCTATCCATCTTTAACAATACAAAGATCATAGTTAAAAATGTTCGAAGTGATTTTTTTGAAAATTTTAGAGTTCCCATGAAGAAGTCTTATTTAACTATTGACAAATAAGCAGTGCGCTTTTTTGTAAATTCATAAATTTCTGTCTTTATTTAGAAACTCTTTCATTTTACTTACATATATTTTTCTACTTTTTGTATCATTTAAAGAACAAAGTTAAGAATTTCTTTTTCAATTTGTATGAATTTAGGGCTTGAATTAAACACCAAATACACAAAGTCCTCCATTTTGATGTAAAAAATAGAGGTTTGACTGCATTCTTATTGTTTTTATTTATTTGTTTACTTTGTTATAGTAACTGAGACTACATATCTAATAGATGAAGAGGATACATAAATTAAGGTCTTGCTCCAATTGAAATAATCTTTAGTTGAGCTAGTTATATAATCTAGTATTAGGCATATAGTATATGGAAATATTTACAATAGGTATGAGTACAATACATGTTTGTATTTTTCTTTTCCAGGTTCCTCTGCAATCAGAAGATGTAAATAATTTACACAAGGTTCAAGAACTCGAAAGTGACAAAAAAAATTTAATCCTACAGGCATGTACATCAGATTATTTTCTATTTTTTAGTTATTATTATAATCAATTTTTTAGTTATTATTATAATATGTCAGCTTTTAAACACTCCATGTATTACTAAATTTGTTTTGTTATTGTTTAGGCTAGTGTTTTAGCAGACCAAGTTGAAGCCCAAGCTGATAAAATAAGCGAGCTTGAAAGAGCTCTGAGTCAGAAAAAGGATGATTTAAATCAACTTGAGCATAATTTGCACCAAGTATGAATGCTTTTTTATTTTTGTAGTTAATTTTTAGAAGGACAGGGGGGGAGACACTTGAAATATATTTTTAGCTATTATGAGCTACTAAGCATTCGCCAAATGCGATAAAAACGTACACCCTGCAAAACAAATTACGTTTTGACGAAAATATTGGGGAACGACTTTTTCGACCAGCAAAAGAAAGATAGATTTCCCTTGATCCTGAAAATTACGTAAATATGAATTTTTTCTGAACATATCTTCTAATTTAGTTCTATTACGGTAATTTTGGTTAGATACATCACACAACAAATTAGAATTATATGAAGCCCAGATCATCGAAGCAACAAGAGAGAATATGCAAGTATAAAAAACCTGTAAAATTTAGATTAGCAAGTTCGAGGTTGACACACGTTATTGCGTAACGAAACATTTTTATACTATTTGTGTAAACTAAGTAGTAGCATAGATCAAGTAGTAGCAAGATGCATATTATGATCCAACTATTTATTCAGAAAATATTTTTTCTCGTGACAATAATACATTGTTTACTAAAATAAACTTATTGTAAAATTTCAAAACTAAAATAGTTGATAAAATAAGAAAATTTGACTTTGATTTTATCTTTATACATTATAACTTTTCAATGATAAATACAGTAAAACCACTTGCAGTTGACTCTCAATGAATGCAATGAACGTGTTAAACCCCTGCCCAAATTTCGATTAAAAACTCTCTGTGCCTAGTATAAAAACCCATAAATTAGAATTAAATTATTCAAATAACATATATTCTACAGCGATTCTGTTTTTTTTTTTTTTTTTTTTTTTTTTTTTTTTTTTTTTTTTTTTTTGGAATGATTACTTTACGACATAAGGGAGACAGTTAAAATTCTTTTATTAAAAAATAAGACATGAATGAAACGTTTTATTTAAAATGTCTATGTATTTAAAAGAGATTTGTAATATAAAAAACATAAAATGTTGTTTTAGGTTTCTCCCTATATTACTGATCAATTCTAAGAAGTTATTAAAAATTAACCACAACCTATTCTTATTTATTTTCCTCAAATACCATAAAACATCTCCACATTTTTCATCCTACCTCATTCATTGATCATTTACTCCTCCCTAACTGTAAAATGACTCTTATTTTGAATTTTATAAAGTAGTAGTTAGAAAATAGTTGTGTAATTGTTATAAAATTGTATTTAGACACTTGATAATTCAAGAGCAAGTTTAGTAGAAAAAAAATTATTTATCATTTCTTGTTATATATTGAAAAAGAGTGTTAAACTTTTATATGAGTGTCGAAAGAAAAAAGCATTTATAAATAATAAGCATATAAGCTCATGTAAAAGCATTCGTAAATAATAAGCATGCAAAATTGAAATTTGTTAAAAATTAAACAAAGTAAACTTTTACTAATATACTTTTAAAAAGTTTTGCATTTTGGTAACAAAAATAATACATTTATTCATATTTTTGATAAATTTTCATTTTTGGAATAATTAGGATATATTTAAACAGCATTTGGGTATTGTAAGAAAGTATAAAAGCATCACTTGTACAATGTTTAGATGAAATCAAAAAAGTTTTCTTAAACTGATTATCAAAGGAGAAATTCTAAACTCACACTTCAAATTGACTGATATATGTTGCAGAAATATATTCAACTGTAAATGTCAATGTAAAACTCATAAATATTAAGTATTCTGTGGATAGAAGTTTTATTTTATTGAACCAACTAAATTTCAATGCAAGATTTTAAAACAAAACATTAAATGAAATAAAAAATATTTCTTGAAAAAAGAAAATTCAAAAGAAATTCTGCAGAAACAATTTTGAAGACTAGATGTAAGCTCTTGTGTATTCACTTTACTAAGAATAATATCCTAACTTTTTTAAACTATGTTTCAGGAAGTCTTAGCTCGATCTGCTGTTGAAAATAGCAAACTTGAGCTAATTACTGAACTTTCTAATCTAAGATTAAGGCTTACTGCTGCTGAAAGAGACCGTAAAGAGAGTGATGAAAAGTGTAGAAAATTAGAAGTAATTTTTAGTTTGTTTTTATTGTCTTTTTTAACGAAAAGTGTTTTTTTATATTGCTTTCAAATGGTTCTAAAAATTTAAATATAGCAATTGTTACTTTATTTTTTAAGCCTGATTTTTAATCATAAAATAATTATCACACATATTCTTAAACTAGTAAATTTTAACAATTTGATAGGAAGAGTTTTGTCCTTGAAACATTAGCAACTTTAAAATTATTTTTATTTCTTATTATGACCTTAAATAATCAATAACAACAGAGCAAAATTTGCACCCAGAGGAATGAACTAATGTATTAAAGAAAGAAAAATAATCTCTTAGAAAGAAAGAGAGAAAATTCCTTTATATAAAAGTAATTTTCATTTTCTGAATATGAATTATAAAACTATCCAGCTGAATTTCATTTAGTTATGGAAGAGATTTTTATTGTTTTAGTTATGAGAAAATGATAGTTCATTTAAATTTACAATTTTTATTTTATTTAAAGTGTTGTGATTATACGGTAGGAAAGCAAAGCATGCTGTACCTTGAGATGTGTCCTAAGGTACAATTTATACATAGTTTTTATTTGTTTCAATATCTTTAGGAATGTGTTCTAATATTTTAAATACATTGAATGCTATATGTATATTTTAGTTTAATGTATTTTATAATATTTTTTTTATTTATCTTATTTACATATTATGAATTTGTTAATAGTGAACTTGTTCTCCATCATGAAACGTTAATGTGTGCATTTTAGTTTACTAATTTATTTTCTGATGCAGTTCTCTTCTTTTTCCTGTAACCAAATTAAATTCCTTAATTTAAGTAACTATTAATAAATATTCCATTTAATTTAAAACATATTTAAAAGTTTCAGTTATGTTCTTCTACCACTAAGAAATAATAATGTTTGCATTATTAATATTCACCATTCTTGTTGCAATAAATTCTAAAGGAACTTACACTAAAGAGCCAAATCACTATAACCACCTACTCAATATTGTGTTATGCCACCTTAAAAAAACTGCAACTCTCCTTGGAATGGATGTTGCAAGTTTGTGATAGATAACTGAAGACAGATTGTACCAAATGTCTAAGCAGTGGCCATGCTAAGTCGAGAAATTCTGGCCTGGTGGTATTTTATCTCTGAGCTGCTTTTTTGTAACTTCCAAATTGTGCTTATTGATTGGAATTCATCATAATACTCTCTGAACCACTCCAACAGAGTTTGAGGCCAGTGAATTGAGGCATTGTCTAGCTGGAAGACTCCATTTCCAGTTGAAAAAACAAATGCTATGTATGAGTATCATGAAAAGTAAAGAATGCAGCAATTTTTGCACCAAATTTTTTTTTCAGTATTATTGTTAACCCTGTCACTAAGTTTCACTTTATTGTTTAAATTAGAGTTGACAGATTTTAGATGTGAGACAAACTTTGGTAGTTTTAGTGATGATCTTTATGGTTTAAAAATGAATAATTTTTTTCAATTACTTCATTTTAAGCCAAAAGATTACAGCTAGAATTGTCTTAATATGCCATGTCTCTAGCAGTCTCTAATATGTCTTTGAGTCATTGTTAGGCCTTGATACAGCTTGGACTATATTGCTGTTAAGTAAATATGTAATATTTTTTACCAAATGAAGCTCAATATATCTCATTATTTTAGTTTATTTTAAAAATAAAAAGTATCTAATTTTTTGAAAAATATCTTTTGATAGTTATGTTTCATTTGGATTTAAAAAGTTTCTCAGAATTTGGCTTTCAGAATTGTTTTTACAGAGTGTGTAGCGTTTTGAAAATGTGCTTAAAGGTGCTTATTTTCGTTTTTTAACAACCCTTAAAAGTGCTTTTTCCATGGGTGTTTTTAAAAAGTGCTTAATTTGCCCTTTTCCGAAATGTGATATTTTTCTTTACCATATTGATTTTTGCCACAAATTATGCAAAAAGACATTGTCCTAATCAACGTTTTCACAATTAATTTTTTCCCAATCTATTTCGGCATTCCACTGGTCTATAGTGTATGAAAACACCATTTGTTTTACATGTTTCATAAAATGCTTGTGGGGCCGCACTTACGAATACTGAGCTGGATTCAGTGGTAAGGATTTTTGACTCTCATGTGCAACCCTGCTGCATTTTGAAAGAGATTCTCAATTTCAGATTTCATTTTCTGCCCACTGTTATGGAATTGAAAAATCTCTAGAATTTTTGCTGATTACGGGGACCAACTAAACATTGACAATTTTTTTTTTTTTTTCTCTATTAGTGATAGAAAATTTCATTTCTCTTGTTAATTTCATCGTTTGTGATGTGCCATCGTCTTTGTCACTGTAAATAAAGCCAGATAAAACCATCAATTGTCGAAAACTTGCCAACCCTGTCTAATTATGATATTTTTCAAAGTGCTTAAAAATATATTTTAAGTGCTTAAAGGGTGCTTATTTTATGTTGAAAAATTTGGCTACGCACCCTATTTTATGAAGTCAGGTGCAATAGTATTAACTTTATTATTTCATTACTAAATCATGTTTGTGTAAATTTTTATTGAATTTAATTTAAATGTCTTTTTTTTTTTCTATTTTTGAAACATATTCATGTAATTGCTTTGAGAAAATATATAAAAAATTATATATTTTAAAATAGACTAAAAAGGGTTAAATGATAGGTAAGTGAGTTCAGTGACAATTGTAGCCTGTTCTCTTAAATTTTAGATCTTCATTTAATTTTTAATTACACTTCTGTATACATTTGTAAATGTATGTTTTGGTCTTAGAGTGAAATTTATGCTACTAAGGCTCGTCTTATTGAATTAGAGACTGAGTATGCTCTTTTAAAAGGAAGAATACCGAAAAATGGACCCTCTATCTCTATTGATGACAGTAAGTAGTAATTGTGTTTAAAATTTCTGTTTTTTAGATTTGTATGTTTTAATTGAAAATCATATTATTAAAATTCAAAAGCATTGAAAAAATGTTTCAAATTGCATGTACATACATTGTAATTTGCTCTAAAATTTAATGTTACTTAATATCATGTATATAACAAATTTTAAAAAACTAAGAAATCCTTTCTCTTTTTCCTCGTGTCAAATCTTGAACCGTTGTCATTGTGCATTAAAGCTCTTTTTTGTACTTCATACCTATTTATTAATTAGTGTTATTTATTTGTGTTTACCAATAGAAGTTACACTAAATTTTTTTTGTAAAAAGCTTGTTTTTTTTTCCTTTGTTAAGAAAGTCAAACTTTAGGATATTTTTGTGTTATTTAATGTAGTTTTATACAAAATTTTATTTTTTTAGTAGTTTACATTTTATTTGGGTTTTAGTTATCTTTATTTTCCTAAATAAATGTATACATTTGTTTCTAAATTATTTGTATGGATATTATTTTTAGTTTTCTGAGTATTTTAATTTAAGGATAGGGTTATTTAAAAAATAAATAAATATTTCTTTGTAAAATGCTAATTTAAAAATTTTAAAAATGCTAATTTAAAAAATTATTTCACCTATTACTTTCTTTTGAATATTGATGCATAGTGATTTTGGATATTAATTTTGTTTTGAATACCTAGCATAATGAAGTAATTTCTTAAACTGTAAAATTTAATAATAAAATAATAACTAATAATTTACACTTAAGTTATCAAAATGTAAACAATGAACAAATTTCTTTGCTATAAAATGTTACACTATTGAAAATTCACAAGTTTTATTCTTTTAAATTAAAAACCTTATATTTCAAAATACACTTTCAGTTTAAAATGTTGAAAAAGCTTTATAAATTTTTTTTAATTTTTTGCAACTTTTTATTATATTACGTATAATTCTTTATTAAATTGTATATAATGCTGTATTAAATTGTGTATAATTCTAAATTAGTTTATAAATCAAGATAGATTGTAAAAAAATTATCAATTGAAAATTCTTAGTTTTTTTTCACAAATAAAACTAATAATTTTGTGATGACATATATAAAAATAAGATATGCACTAAAAATAATTTAGAAATACCTTTAGCATATTAGCTAAAGCATATTACCTAGTACTGCTAAGAACTGTCTTGAATATTCATACTATTTCAATCGTACTTCAGTATTCATATTATTTTATTGTAAAAATTAATATGCTATTTGTAATTGTGAATGCCATATGTTATTTGAAGTTGTGATTATAATTGTGTAATTTGTTAATTTAATTGTATTTTAAAAATATGATTATGATACTTTCATAGTTTGTTATATAATTCTAACTACTATACTTCCTTACTTAAAACATTGAAAGAAGCTATTAAATGTTCTGGTTTCTTAAGAAATTTATTGAATTTATTTTTCTTTGAAACTGTGTGCTCAAATTTATTTGTTTAAACATTAAGTATTAAATAGCTTTGAAATTAATACTGTTTTTTAAACTATATTGAAATGTTTGATTATTTTTAAAAAAAAACTTAATTACAATTCTTTTTAAAAATAAGTTTCTTCCACCTGTACTTGAAAAAAACATTCTCCCATTGCAGTTTTTCATTCTAGCTGACACTTACCTTTCTTATTAATAATACTTTTGATTTATACTTAAAATGAAAGTTAACATGTTACTCATGTCATTTTTTGCTAATTATTTAATAATAGACACACTAATGAATTTTTTTTTTAATGTGCATTTAAAATAGATGTTTGGTCTTGTCAAAGTTTCATTCGGGCATATAATCTTTTAAACTAATGTGCCTAACAAATCATGGGAAAAGTTTAAGATTTTTTTCGAGGCCTTATGTTTTTACTGCTAAATTAAATTAAACTTTTCCTATTCTAAAATTTTCTTGTTCAACGTGCATTTTATGGGCCATAACACTGTGATGTAAATTTATTTTGGATTAAACTTTTTTTTACCATATTAATAAAATTTAATGTCAGGCTTAAATACAGTCTAGTCCTTTTCAAATATATCTAAATAAAATTATTTTTTGTAACATGCTGCATAAATTTTTTTTTAGTTAGTGATAACAAGAAATTCAAGACTGTTCTTGATTCCATAAATGTATCAAATGAAGAAAAGGTAATTTTAAAGTTTATGTTTACTAGAAATATTCCATATTAAATATGCTAATATGAAGACATATCAATAAGTGATGCACTTCTCAATTTTTAAAGTGGGAAAATAATTAGTAAAACTAAAGATGAGTGGATGATTTTAGTCAATGAAGTTTGATCTAGAAATCCAGTGTCTTCAACCTGTGCATTTGTTAATGAAATGGCAAATTATGCAAGTAGATTATCAAATGATGTTGAATGAAATAAAATGATATTGGAAAATTTCATATAAATCTTCATGGAACATTATTCAAGAGAAGCTAGGATACATTAAAAATTGCTAGGTATGAAAATGGTTGTCTTAGAACAAATTGGCAATACATTCATTTATGTTTCCTCTTGTGGAAAGCTGTTTTTTCTATTTTTTTTATTTCGGATTATGTGCATTACTTATTAATATGCCTTGTATTTTTTAACGATTTTTTTAAAATTAGCTTAACTTTTTTCTTACCAAATTGAGATATGTATATTTTTTTAAAAATATGATTCAATAATTTATTTTTCAATATCTTATTTTCTAACAGATATATACTCTAAAACAATAATTTAAAAAAAATTGTCATAAGTTATGCCAGAATGTCATCATTAAGATTTTTTATTGTCTGGTCAGATAACAGACCTTTGCCTTAAAAATTTTTTTGGTTTGTTTGATTGTTTTTTTTTAACTGTTTCTTATTAGAAGCATTAGCCATTCTTTTGACTGAAGCATTCCAGAAATTCTATTAACATTCTTCATACTAATGATAGTGTGATATATATATATATATATATATATATATATATACCAAATGATGGATCATAATTAAATTTAAAATATCAAATTTGTAATTAGTACTAGATTCATTTATTTATCAAATTTAAAGTGCTTTCAATATCTAAAGTAAAGTTCATAAATTTAAATCTCCACAATGTATATGTTTTGTTTGCGTTTTTTTTTTCTTCATAATTAGTGGTATGTACTAGATTTTATAATTCCAAAATGTATATTATTAAGAAAATATTTTTGTATTAACATTTTTATTTCAAAAGTATGTTTAAAATAATATTTTAATTAAAATTTAATAAAAATAGACTTTAAATTCAAAAGTATGAATATCTTTGAATTTTCTGGCCAAATAGGCCATTTTAACAAAGTTGAATATTCACTACAGGAAGAACAACATAAAAAAATGTAAGAAAATGCTATTTTGGCATGTTTGATTTTTATGCTATTTTAAAAAACATATTTTATTGATGATCCCTATAGACAAATCAGAGTACTACCTTTTGAATAATTTAATGACCTTAAACATGTTTATGCTATTTATGTATATTTCTTAAGACAGAGGTATTAAATATTGAACACTAGATTTTTAACTATAATTTTTATTTTTATCTTAAATGTAACATGAATTACTTTAAAATGTTAAATTTATGAAATCTTTTTTTTTTTTTGGGGGGGGGAGCTGCTATCAGTCATATAGATATAATTTACCTTTATTATTTTCATCATAGGCTGAATTTTCCAGTAATTTTTTTTCTCTGTTTTCCACCTATGCATGCTCATTGAACTTTTAGGAATTATCCTTTATTTTATTTAGCCGTAAAATATTTAGTTTATGAATATGAAAACTTCTTTTAGTGAAGGTTTGAAATTTTTCTATACTTTCAAGTTTTTTTATAATTTAATTTATGAAATACTGAAAACATGTTCTATATCTGAATAAATATATATTTTCACTTTTGGAATGGGTGAAATTATCTTACAGCTTGATGAAAAGTGTGTGAGACAAAAGTCCATTTAAATTCCCACTCTAAAACAGATATAAACATATATTTACAATTCTGAAGCATTATTAAAATATTAAAGTAATTTTAAGTAACTTTTTTTATGATATTTATATTTCTTTGTATTATGTTTATACTATGAATCTTGTAATGTATATTTTATAGGACCAAAAATTAGATGACTTGCGCTCATCATTGACAAAATACAAAAAATTGCAAGATATTGTGCTTTCTGGTCATACTAGAAAAGGTTTGTTTTTTGTATAATATTTCTTCTAAAAATTTATCAATATGATTATTAATGTGTTCTATAAATAATAACAGCATGAAAATATCATTAGAATTTGTTAGAAGAGACTGCTTTAACTACCTTCCAAATATTTCTGTTTTTAAAATTTCTCTATATTTAAGAAGTAGATTTTTTAATTATTCTTTTATTTACAGTTGCTGATATTTCATCACATGAAACCCATGGACTTTATCCTGATTCCATATTGTGCTCACTTAATAATGACAGCTATAAAGTAAGAAATTATTTTGCTCTTGATCATATTTATTTCATTAAAACATTATTCCTTAATTAAAAAATGTCCTTCTAGAAACATTTGAATGATATCAATAATTTAAATGCTGGAAAATACTCTACATTGCCTTCTACTTCTTCTATTCCAAAGCATATTAATCAATCAGGTCAATCCCAGACTTTAAATTCAACAAATGCTTCATGCCTCTCTCCCATCTCATCTACATTTCACAAGTCTAATAGTTTAGAGAACATTAGCTCTACAACGGTAAGTAACCTATTGTGAATTATATTTTTATAAAGTTAACTGCAATTTTGTTTTCACGTATATTTATTGTAATGTCAATTTTTCAAATTGCTCTAAACACAATGTTAATAATTCAATGTTACCTACTAATAAATATATGTAATTTTGTACTGTAAAAAGAATAGAAATAATCTTAATTTTAATTGTGTTCAGCTTTTCATAATTACTAAACATAAAAGAAATTTTTTTTAAAATATACAAAATACAATGTAAATTCAATTAAGTTGAAACATCCTAAATTTTCGAAAATTATAATTATTACTGAAATATAAACTTGCACTTCAAACGATGTTTAAAACTTATAACAGAGGGATTCAAAGGAATTGAAAAATCTCCAAAATAAAGCAAAGAAAAAACTATCTGTGATATTAAGTAGATGATAAATTATCTACTTCCATCTGTTAATATTTTCATGTATAACTTTTTATTTGTTGATAAACAAAACAAAAATTCTAGAGCAATTAAACCTTTGAATTACATATGATACAACACCTGCACCAAATAAAAGTGGTGATCTAATTTGATACCCTTCCTCTATGTTTAATGCAAGAAGAGAAAAAAATTTAGCCCCCTACCCTCATGGATGATTACATGTCCAAAAGGACACATCATTAAGTTTTTTTTTTCCATCTTATTTATGATTTTGGCATATTTGACCTGCAATAACACATTAACTTTACTACTGACTAACTACATAAGAAAACAAACACATTTGTGCACATTACTTTCACAAAAGAAAATTGTAAAATTTCTAAAAGATAAACCCATTGTTTACTATGTCCAGGGCTTCTACTAATTATTTTTTATAACCTTTTCAGAATTTTGCATATGTTAATCAATATGATACTTTACCTCGTCAAACAAGTCCCAATGTCTTGCAAGATATTCAATCTCATTCACATGAAGTTGACTTACCACCATTGACCTACACAATAAATCCACTGAATAAATCATCTGAAAGAGAAAAAGATGATTCAGCAGTTTCGTCGATGCATGAAACAAGCTCAAAATCTTCCAACAAAGGCCGAAAATCTGGTAGTGGCACCTCAAAGAGCTCTGGGGTATCGTTCGGTAAAGGCTTTTTTAAATTAAAATCTGGAAAACGAAGTTCAAGTGAACCTTATCTAGGTGATGGTTTTGTTTCTAATGTATAGCAGGTTGCTTGCTTCTAAAATGCATGCTGCTCATCTTCAGCCTTAACCGCAGATATGACTGTAATAACTTCTAAATTAATCTTGTCTATTTTCTTTTTTTTTTCTATTGGCTGCTTAATTATTTATTAGCTTACTTCAAAAAATTTTTAGTTTTATTTATAATTTTCAATTTATTATAATTATTTTTGTATGGTTTGTTTACATGAAACATAATCACTACTGTTTTTGTTGTTACAGTAGTATATTTTTATTATTTTTCTTTATTACTCTCACTCTTGAAAATGAATGACTTGAATTAAGTACAGAACACTCCAACTAGTTTCAAATATTTTAACAATATACACATGGGAGAAGATTGTTTCAAAAATTTTAATCTCAATAAAAAAATTATACTACTTTTTCTGTTGATGCATGTATGATGAAATAAGATTCTGTGACCTATAAGTAGCATATCTCATTCTTGCAAACAAGATAATAAATCCTTGCCTTCAATTCCATTCCAGTTCACATGTTAATTTTAAAGCATGAACCAACTAATGCAATTGTAGTATTTGATTGATTAATTATTAAATTCTAACTTTCAAGACCTTTTATGCGCTGCTATTTTATTTAAAAACGTTTTTTTTTTTTTTTTTTTTTCTTTTTCTTAAATCTACAAGCAATGAATAATGAAAACTAAGTGAATGCTATTTAAGCTAAGCTAAGCTGTTAAGCTCTTGCGCAAAGCCGCGGAAAATTAAATTCACGGATAGGCTGTACCGGCGGATATAAATCTTGCTAACAATTTTTTAAACATAAGATCAGAAATCAAGAAACTATTAACAAATTATAATTCTAAACATGCTAATTAGAACCTTCTATTAAAAAACTGAAATCTTTAGGTGAAAAAATTGCATATTGCAAAAAATTTTTACAATAATGTATTTTTTCTAAAAATACAGTTATTGAATTTCTAAACCTAGGTTTTGTTAATTCTAACTATTCTAAATATATAATTTTTTTTTAATACATCATATTACTTATCTATTATATCATTTCAATAAAAGCAATGGCTCTGGTTAGATCTGTGGTTAAAGGCATTGAGCTGTTACTTGTATTACTGGGGTTCGATCCTCAGCGGCGGCTTGAAGCCCAGCCAGCTTCTGGTCGATAAGTGCTGGCTGATCTGGAAAGTAAAGGCTACGTGTTTGATCTCGTTACCGCAATCATACAATTGGTCTCTAAATTGTGGGGCCTTAATCTCCATGACCCAACTCATATTGTTTTATTTAATATTGCACCTTTGGTAATCATAAGGACCTTCAGTAGTCATTAAATTCACATTTAGTTTCTAAACGGTTGAGTAGTCTGGATTTTTTTAATTGGGAATGGTTTACTTGACCTGAATTCTTTCACTCAACAGAATAAATGTAGATTATTAAAACACAATACAATTTGATTGTTAAAACTTTTAAAATTGAATTTTTTAATGAAATATGTATTACTTATTTTTTTTAATAATAATACAAGTAAAATCCAAAACTTTCCATGTGATTGCTAGCATGTTTGTAAAATTCCTAAAACTTTCTAGAAAATTAATCTTACTTAATCTTTTTCATAAATAAAAGTTATTACTTAATGTAAATTATGCATCGTTATTTATTGAATTTTTAGTTCAAACAATGACATGTTTTTTGTTTTGACAACTGTGTGTTAGTTCTGATTTCTGCCAAATTTTAAGCTGGTAGCAAATAGAATGATTTTCTTTATGTTCTATTAGTAATCAGTGTATCACAGGGAAAACTTTAACAATTTTGCTCTGACATGGAATTGTAATACCTGTAGAGTTATTATGTAATTTTGCAATATCATTAATTCTTAATTTAAGATCTAATGTAAACGTGTACAGCAATAGAATTAAGCTAAAAAAATATATAAAACTTTTGCAGTAAGATAATTAAAAATGTATTCTATTTTTTTAAAGTGAAAAATTTTATAAAACTAATTTATTTATTTTGTTCTTTTTTTTTTTTTTTTTCTTTTTTTTTTTTTAAATCATGAGTGTTTAAACTCCATAACATCATCCCCTTGGAACCTTTTCTCCTAGAAATTTTTTAACTATAAATGAAAATGTATATAATTTAGGTCAGACCAAAATTCTTAAAATAAGCTGTGGAACTAATAATAATTTGGTTAATGAAATTCAGCATGTTTTCTGTATTGTAAAATTTGTGTTAAAAATTATATTTGTTAGCAAATATACGATTAAAAAATTAAAAGCACTGCTTCTAATCTTTACTTCAGAATGTTACTTGCTTATACTAATAAGAACAATGCAATCTCTGCATCTTTTTTTATATTTTGTGCTATTGCTAATGCAGTAAGCTTTGATATAAAGTTACTCAGATACATACCTGATGGTTTCAGCATCTGAAGAATGTGTTACTATTCCTTCAACAGAAAAAGAAAATGGTGATTACATTGCTCCTCTTACACCTCAGCCTTGCATTATAAAATCAGATAAGGATAAGAACAAGGGACTCTTCAAACTATTTTCAAAGTATATTTTTAGTAAGCTTTTTTTCTTACATTTTCTTTAGAATGCAGAAGTTGTAACAGTTATTTCTATTTAGGTGGAAAAAAAGCGGGTCTCAAAATATTGATAGGTTAGAAGGAGACTTCAAACGAGGTGGTATTCGAGCTACTGCAGGCCCACGATTAGGTTGGACAAGAGAGGTAGCACAAGAACCAGAGTAAGCTCCTCTTCTATAATGTGATTAAAATATCTATTTAAGTTTATTTTCTCTTATTTATTTTAGTTAGCACTTCAAGATGTGTCAATTAAGTTGCTATTTTCATTAGAGAGAACTAATTTCAGAGTCTTCCTAGCCCAAATTTTAACTCCCTGACTTATAAAACATCCAATTATAAACACTTGCAGTTATTTCAATTATTATCTATCTACATATCGTCACCAAACAGTAAGAATACGAAACTTTTAACAATAATATAAAAAATAACACAAAGCAAAAATTCAAAATTTTTGGGAATGCTAAATACCAAACTATACTAAAGCAATTTATACTTAAAAAAAAAAAAAAAAATCTATATTTTGCAATATTTAGGCAAAATTTTATTAAAATTTTTGTTAAAATATTTTCTTTTGTTTTTGAGATTTTTCACCAAATATTAATGAACAATTTATTCCAAAGTTAAAATTTTGTGTAAAAAATCTGATAAAGTATAAAACTTCTAACTAGTATTTCTGAAAGAATGCTGTGAAATATGATAAAACCCTTCTGTTTAAAGATGACATGTGGTTAAAATGGCATATAGCTCAGACTTGTAAACTATTTCTTATTATATATTCATAAATACCACTTTCTATATCTCTGAATCTATTATTCTCTGTGTTATATCTCTATTAATGCCTTTAAAAATTTCTAATTTATTTCATTTAATTAGGATACCTTTTAACCGTTGGAATACAGATATGATAGTTGATTGGCTTAACAGATTAGGTCTTACAATGTATATTAGTGAATGTCGACGATGGATGTGTAATGGGGATATGCTCTCTAAAGCTTCTGGCAATGATCTTGAAAAAGTAAGTAAAATTTATTATTTTACCCAATATAAGTAAACATTTTAATAATCATGCTTGTTTTCGCATTCACTGTATCTTATAGTTTAATTTTGTTGTTTAATTTTTATTAGTTAATAGTCCTGGTTTTTATTTAAAATCAGCTATGTAAAGATGCAATCAAATAACAGTAATACTTTGTTTACATCACTCTAA
The DNA here is from genome assembly GCA_949128135.1 of Parasteatoda lunata. Taxonomy (NCBI): domain Eukaryota; kingdom Metazoa; phylum Arthropoda; class Arachnida; order Araneae; family Theridiidae; genus Parasteatoda; species Parasteatoda lunata. The sequence goes on from OX421980.1 coordinate 41,661,566, forward strand.
AGCTAAAAAAAATAATTAAGCTAGAAATAAGCTCTAAAATAGCAATCATTCGTATTGTATTATATAATTTGAGAATATTTAATTTTGTAGCAAAGTGTTTAATCAAAACTATTTTAAATATAATGACGAACTATATCAAATTGTCTAGTGAAAGAAATGATATTACACTCTTGCCACTCAAGCATTACATCAGACCTATTTACTACCTAACTAAAATTGTATAAATGACATAGAGTAAGTGAGTAGAAAAACTCTAAATTTCTAAGATATTGTACTTATGATAATTTTCTATAAATCATCATTTAGTAATAGTATAATAAGGAATTTTAGATTTTTGCTGTATAGATATAAAAAAAAATTATTAAGTTGTATTAACGATTGCATAAAGTAAAATTCTTATACTAATGATATATACACTTAAAAATAATCTCTCTTAATTCATAAAGTAATTTTCTTATACGTATTTTTCTTTTTAAATTATGAAAGTTTGTAGCGTTTAATTTGCAGCATTTGTAGTTCTGTTAATATTTATATTGCTTGAAGCTATTTAATTTTGTATTTATTATTTTAATGTGTGCTTTAAAAGTGTTTTTAATATATCGGCTAAATGTAATAGTTGTCTTTTTATCTGTATTATGTTATAGTTATCTGTTGTAAAAATGTGAAAAACATAAAAGTTTTAAGAAGATATTTAAAAATTTCGTATTTTTCTTAACTTTTTGTGAAAAAAAAATATTTAATTTATCAAAAAGTATAAATGTAACTAAATTAGGAGGAAATGTTTCAACAAATGGGATGGAAATTAAAGAGATTAATCATATTGACAAGTTTTGGAAAACACTATTTTCACCACTGAAAATTAAAGAAGTCTTCTTGTTTCATATATTAACAGAACAATGCAATGTAGTCTGCATATATGCCAAATAGTATGCTTTTTAAGAAAGACTTTAATGTGTTTAAAATTATTTTAAATGATTCTTTATCTGTCTCGTTTAAATGAGTACCTACTAATACTTTCAAATATTGTTCTCAAATATACATAGAAATAATTTATTTCAAAATACCTTTTAAATAGATAATACTTTTTCGAAAGATTATTTTGACAAATTTTCAATAGATCAATTATTCTCTATTTTTTTTTAATGAATAACATCACAGTGGAGGCACATATAGTATTTGTCTGTCTACCAACACTTCGAAGTACATTTTATAAAATTTTATTTTCCTTTAATTTTTAGTTTTCAAACACACTGTTAAACTTCATATTTTTAATAATGTTTAACAAATTATATTAAAGGAAGTACAAATGTTTGTACATTTTATTTATCTCTTCTATGTTATGAAAAGTTTCAACATGAAATATTTTCTCTGGTTTTATGAGACTTTTTTATTTTTAGGAACTCAGCATGAAAAATCCTTTACACAGGAAAAAACTTTTGTTAGCAATTAAAAGCATGTCATCTGCTTCTAGTAATTTACCTGCCACTATAAATAACTTAGATTTTCAGTGGGTAGTGCGTTGGCTAGATGATGTTGGCCTTCCTCAATACAAGGATTCATTTGCAGATGCAAGAGTTGATGGAAGAGTCTTACATTGTCTTACAGTAGTAAATACTAATTTTGATGAACCTTTTATTTTGAAGTTTTTTATCTTTTGCATTTTTAAAATATTAAACTGTCACAGATTTGTGTAAACTAAATTTGTAATTCAATCTGTAGGATGACTTATTATTTTTAAAAGTGACTAGCCAACTACACCATGTCAGCATTAAAAGAGGCATTCAACTGTTACGTGAAAAAGGGTTTGATCCTCATTGTCTTATTAGACGTTCTCTGCCAGATGAAACCGTAAATATTGTTTTTACTCCTAATTACCTAATTTTGGTATTTTAAATATAATTTTTATTTTTATTTCTGTAACTTTTATAAGACAATGTCTACACTTTATATGAGACAAGAAAATTGTTTTGTTCTAAAAATTTTAAGTTTTGTGATGCATATTTGTAAAATTATATTTTAAGTAGTCTTTTTTTTAAATTAAACACTTAATCTCATTTCCTTCTGTAACGTTTAACATTTTCCTATTATTTGTAAACAAAGCTTATGGTACCATTTTAAAAATTTAATTTAATACTTGTTGAAAATATGTCTTAAATATTTGGCAACTTGATTAAAAGTATCTTAGAACGAGAAAATTTTAGCAACACTTCCTTTTATAAAACTTGACCATTTACAGCTATTTGTGAAAATTCATATCTCAAATGCAAAGTGTATGAAGCCTTTTTATGTTTGACAATTGTAATTGAAACAAATTTGTATGATTAATTAATGAAGTTTTTATTCTAGCATTAAAAATTTATCCATGAATCTCCTCCTATAAAAATCAATATTCTACTGCCATTTGTGAAACAATTTACAGTTCAAATGGATAGTGTATTCCACTTTTTAAATAATGAATGAAGTGATTGTCTATGTTTTTTGTTTTTTAAGTGGCAGGTTGTACACACCAGTAGTATACTAGAGAAGGCTAATATTTTCTGGAACAGGTATTTTGCACCTGTTATTTAATTATACCTGTTATAAATATTCTTCCTGCCTGTTCCAAAATACTAGGCAAAAATTGTCATTCAATTATCTTTCCAAACAAATTTTTTTCTGCTTTTTTATGATGTTAAAAATTATTTTAAGCCATCTTTGTACAGTTTTAAAAAAGAAAAGATCAGGTTTTTATTTCTGTAATTGATACAGGGCCATCGCCAGACTTTGCAAGGGGCTCTACAAGTTTTCTCTTTCTGCAAAATCTCTAAGAAAGTAGATAGCTCTGAAACAAGTTAGATTTTTATTTAAATAATTCAAATCGATATATTTTTTTCTAATTTATTTCCTAAAAATGGACAAAATAAAAATTTTATTTCCATTATTATAATTTTTTAGTGCTGTTTTAAATCTAATAATTTAATGAGTTACTTTGCTAAAATCAAATGTTTTTTCATACCTTGTTTCCTAGAAATGTTTTTATAGCTTATTTTTTCTAGTTCAATAGCTTGTATTTCTATACAATATTTTTATTTATTTATTTTAATTTGCATGGTGCCACTAGAACTGCATTCAAGAACCATGCCTAAGCAATCTTGTATATATTTGGGGGGAAAAATTCTACAATAATATTTATAACAAAAACCGCCTATGAAACGTGAGGCACTCCACGAATTTCCCCCTCATCGTGTCTTGAAAACTTTTAAACTCGCCTTTTCTTTTTTTTTTTTTTTTTTTTTTGGAAGGGGGAAACACAGCTTTTATTGTGGAAGATTGTTTATTTTAAGGTAAGCAATATGTTGCGCACTTTATGCTGCTATCTATATTATAGGTTTTTTTTTTCTAAATCAAAATACGAAATAAAAGTCACAGTGTAGAAAGAAAAAAAATTCTAAATATCGAAATCATTATTTATATATATGTATATTAGTTAATCTATACACTGCTGTGAGAAATTACAGGCTTCATCGATTATCTCTAGAACTACTGGACCGAATTTAATGAAATTTGATATGTGCATACATTGATACAATACAAAACAAATAACCATTCAACAATTGTAACACATACGCATGATCGTGCGTAAGACTCGTTGAAGTCGAAAGGTATGAAACAGCGGTTTCAGAATAAACAGAAGGAAAAAATGGGTTAATAGGAGATATGGTCCCCTCTTACAGTTATGCAGGTCTTGCAGTGTGATTTCATACTTACAGACAGTTTATCATTTCCTGTTTCAATTGGCTTGAATTGTTGTGTAGAAATTTCATACCTTCCGACTCAAATGAAAGTTACGCACCATCATTCGTACCTATTACAATTGTTGAATGGTTATTTGTTTTGTATTGTATCAATATATGTATTTATCAAACTTCATTAAAATCGGTCCAGTAGTTCTATAGATAATTGATCGAGTCTGAAAATCTTTTAATTTCTTATACCAGTGTTACTTAAGTGCATATATATATTAACAATTCCGAAGATTAACCCTATTTATGCTAATTAGCTAGTATTAACTATTAAATATTATACAGAATTACACATGAAAACTGTTTTACATGAATAGCAATATCTTTTAATCAAAAAATTTCTATTTGGGAGATTGACCCACAAACTAAAAAGTATGGTTCCAACAGTTTAAGCCAGAAAGCAGTTGTTTAAATCCGAAGTTTAGTTATTTTTTAGTATTATTATTCCTTTTTTTATAGTTTTTTGCTATTTTTAAAAAAAAAAAAATTAAAGCTAATCAGAAACATTATCCCACACAGCTGTAAAAATTGTTTATCCAAAGAAAACTGAATGTAAAAATTAATTTTAAATGATTTTCTCTTATTGTTTGTTATTTATAATTAGAAGAAAACTAAAATGCAAAATATGTAAATTTTACATCATTTTAAACTGTGTAATTTTAAAATCCAAAGTAGAACATTATTGATCAAACAGTTTCTGAGTTACAAATTTTGAAAAAGCCATATTGTTAAATTTGCATTTCTCAAGAACTCTTTAACTGATTTCATTCAAATTTTGCATGGTGTTATTTAAAATCACATAGTTTAAAATGATACATAAGTTTATGCGTTTTGGTATTCAAAATTCTTTAAACCGTTATTAAACAAATTGCTATAAATTAATAACAAATTATGAAAAAAATATTTCATTGCATTTACTTTAGCTAAACAAATTTTATAATTATGAATGAAAACTACTGCATACTACTACTACTATTATGACTTTTTTGATTCGCTTAAAAAATTTTCGAGATTGCATGGAATAAGCAAAAAGTAAAATTATTAAGCCTAAATAAACTAAAAGAAAAACAAATATAATCCAAATTCATTGAACAAACAATCCGTTTAGTCAAAGAATTCGATTTATTAACAAAAGCACTTAAACCATAAAAATCCGATCATTGGAACAAATCTTTTTCAAAAATATTTTTTTCCTCCCTGTTGGTGAAAATATGATACTTTTAAATTTAAAAGTAATTCATGGATTTTGAAAAACTGTTGACTTGTATCAGAAAGAATTAAAAAATTCTCGCGTGAGTGGGATATGATAAATTTTGTAACGTATGTGAAATTATGGTAAATCTCAATTTCTGTGTTTTCTTTGTCCTAAAAATAAAAAAAGCGGTAATAGACTTCGTAAAATTTAATTCCAATGACAACAAATATTGTTCCAAAAAAAACTTAAATTTAATAACTAATTCCAATTATAAATTAATAATAGTACTTAAATTTTCTTTCGTTAAAATGAGTGTGTTAGAATTAAATTATTAAATGTTTTTTTTAAATTTCCGTCCTATGAAAATGATTATTATACAATTATATACCTAGTTAAAATACATATATGGTATCTTAAATTTCTTACTAAAAAATAGCCTTTTCAAGGTATAAAAAAAAATAACATTAAAATGTTTTAAATTTTTGAAAATTATTGATAGATACGTGCTAGCCCCCCCCCCCCCATGGCTCTAGTTCTATGTCTTAACAACCTATTACTAATAAAACAACCACATAATATTTAAAACATGTTACATCGAAACAGCCTGTTATTTTATCACAGGCTAGTATTTTGGAGCAGATGGTATTTTGTCACGGGCTAGTATTTTGAAGCAGATGGTATTTTGTCACAGGCTAGTATTTTGGAACAGGTGAAACAGGTTAGCATTTTTGAACAAATTTGTATTCAGGAATAGGCAAGAATTCTGTGATAGCTTTGCCTACTATTTTGCTGGTTACGTTTATTTGTAGGAATGACGGGTACACAGTGACCTGTCCCCCTGCCCTTTTGATGCTCGGGCATATGGGGCAGGTTGCTTATAATTGCATTGTCCTTGTTTTGATTTTTTTTCTGTGATGCAAAACGTTGAAGCATTTAAATATTTTTCCCAATTTTGATATTGATACATATTTCCTACATGTATAGTAGAAAAAAAAATTCCAACAAAAGGCGAGTCTTATTGTCTCATTTCTTCTCTCCTTAGTCTTACTCTCTCACTCTTTCGCATTTTTTTTCTTTCTTTTTTTTAAGCAATAAATATTTTAACTTTTTATTTCCTTATAAGAAGAGTATGTTAAAACTATATTTAGTAAGTGAATTCAAGCTATATTTAAACACTTTATTCTCTTTGCATGCAAGCTATATTATCAAACGCTATATTTTTTCTCCCACTCTTTATCCTGTTTTACATCTTCTACTTTAAAATGCTGAACTTATGACGAAGCATGAAGGGTAGTACAATAGTACAGAGAAGTTGAAGGGTAGTAGAATAATATGTAAATATTTTTTTTTCGTGAGAAAAGGAGTAACAATTCCTAACTTTCCGCCAAAGGATGCATACAGTTGTTGATTAAGGACTCTAAGACTATTTACATTGCTATTATTTTTATTAGGAAACTATCTAATAGATGTTTGGCTTAAGCAAAATATTTTATGAAGGATATAATGTGATTTAATAATGAAATTTAGTAATAAAGTTTTAGGGGTCATAAAATTTATATATTTTATACATTTAATGAAAAATTCAGAATATTTTGTTTCGAATAGTGAATTGCTCACTATGTAGTAACTACGGCCTATATTTACATAAAAATGCTCCAAATTTTTTTTTATTGTCTCTTTTTTCCGCCTACTGTATTTACTCCATTAATTACAATCGTCGTTTGGGGACATCTAATCGAGTAATTTACTTTGAAAATCCAGGTACCTCCTTACGCCATTGGCCCCCTAACTTTCGGGTCACCTCCCAATCTATCAGTGCGGCTCTTTTTTCGACTCTTTCAATATTGTCACACAAAGGCGTGTCCTATATTTCCCTCGTAGTTATTCAATCAATGTTCTATGGTAAGAATGATTCGTCATTGCCATTATTTTGTTACCTAAAAAATTTATTTGTTTTGAATTTTTGAAGAAAACAAGTCATATATTTTTAAATTTATATTAAAAAATCTATCACAGTTAATTTGGCAAATTTCTTTTCTTATTGTTTTGAATTTTCCTTTGACATTAAAATTACCATTAAGGCTACATAGTAGGTGATATTTTGAAATTAATGTGCTTATTGTTTTGAAAGAAAAATATAATTTAAATAATCCAAGGAAAGTTTAGAATTGTTAAAAAGGCTTGTTTCTTTAAAAATTTTGCTAAATTCATATACTGATGTTTATTTTGAATATTTACTTTTAAAAAAATTTTGCTCTATTTATATTTAATTTGCCAAATGTTTTAGCTGGTGCAAATTGGTAAAGCTCAATCAATTTTACATTTTAGTATAAATATTTTTTTAGTTTAAAACTATAATATGATATTATTCGAACTATTTAAAAAATTGCATTGAACGTGGTTGCAATGCATGCAGTTAGACTATTTTTAGATATTAGCTTATATTTAATTTAATTTTTGTCAACTTAAAATTATAGAGCACAGCTAAGCTCTATTTCTTTTCTTTTTGTAAAATGAAAAAAAATGCTGGTTATTTTGTCACATATACAGAACATAATGTGCATCTCCTAAATTGTTTTGATTTAAAAATAATAATACACAATATGGTATTTTAAACTCAGAAATTAATTTTTTTTTTATTTCTAATTTATCTCAATATTTATGCAGTTCGATTTTTCCCTCTTGTAGAAATGAAAAGATTCTGGTTATATTGTCAAACAAAATGTAATGGAGAACTCCTAAATTCTTTTTATTTAGAAACAGTGTACATTGTAATATTGCAAAACTTTTTTAATTCTCTAAGCTTTCTAAATTATTTTATGCTTGTTAAAAAGAGGCAAATTTTGTAAAAGAATCTTTCCTGTGTCACTCATAAGAACTATATTTTGTAACAAAAATTATTGTTTCTATTATTATTCATTATATTTGATTACACTAACAAAAATGTTTTTGAAGCGTTTTCGACCATTTTGAACTACCTGATGTCCTGAAGTATAATTACAAAAAGAAAAAAATATATGGATGATTCTCACGAAATATGACAATTCACTGTCCCTTGCTCCAAGATCTAATACTATAAGAACTAAAAGAACTTTTTTTTAAAAAAATTAATAAATAGCATTGCTGTTAGCATTTTAAAATGACTTTGCACTAGCATTGACTGTTTTGTATAGTTAAAAAATTTAATTGAACTTCAAAATTTCATGTTTCTGGCTTGTCCCAAACAATGTTTCCAGTAATAACTAGCTTCAAAACTTCCCATAAATTTTTCAATATATAATTTTTTTTTATCTCAACCAGTGTAAGCATTTCTAGAATATACTTCGTTTAAAATAATTTTTTCTGTCAATAATTTGTTTGTCAAGAGAAAATCTGTCATTTTCCCGGCTACTTTTATTTAGTGGTTTATAACCAAAATAGATAGAGACAGCAATCAATATCTTATATTGATAGATTGATTAGATACCCTCCTATATGAACATGTCTTGTTGCATGAATAAAGATCCAATTTTCTGGTTCAAAATCTATTTCAAAAAACTTTTCATGGTGAGATGGTTTTTGTCTTGTCGTTTCCCTGGCTTCTTGAAATCATTAACCCCTTGCCTGCCGAGAAAAATGTACGTGATTCACTCCCCGGTGCCATCGTTTTTCGCTGGAGTGCGCTTTGTTACGCGGTGTTTTTGTGGGGGGGGGGAGATGCTCGCATCGCAATTTAAAAAAGTTTACTTTCACAGTCCCTCCAAAAGAAGAGAAATGAAGGAGAAGAAAAATGAAAAATAGAAAATGCAAATCTTAAATTAAAGAATAAAAATACAACATAAAAGATGTTAAAATTTAGCTGTTGCATGATAAATCCTGAAACATGGTTGGACACATAAACCAACATCACACTCATTGCACTGATAGCAGGATTCACGACAAATATACACAGGAAACGAAAGCGAAAAAAGAATAAACCCGACCTTACTCAAATAGAAACACACAAGCAAAAAATACGATAATATCACTTTTCCAACACATCCCTTTCCCATTCCCCCAAAATTGGTAATACATTCATTGCAAACACTTTCATTGCTAAACATTGGCAAATACTTTCAAGGCCATTTTACTGCATTCAGAAGTAGGGGGTGTAGTTCTATTTATAGCAGCGCAATACAAAGCATCGTATTTCGGGAAAGCGTATATATACGCCTGCGGCAGTTAATGCATCGTCTGGCCGAGACGTATATATACGCCCGCGACAGTTAAAGGGTTAATAACATAATCTACATAGATTTATCTGAGTTATTTTAAGAAATCCTGTTGTTTTCTGCAGAATATAAAGTTATATGCTATAAAAGGGCGAATTTGTTATTTTCCTGGCTTATGAATGCCAGGACATTGAAGTGTTACCAGAATTTTTTTAATGGCTAATATTGTAAGGAGGGAAAGCAAATATTAACCTAATACCAAGTTTATGTATGATTGTAATATGCTTGGATGTAATCAAAGTTATTTATTTTTTTAATGATTGATTATTATACACAATTTTATTCATGTACATATCAGCAACAAAAAATTTTTTGATTCTTTCTACAGTGGATAAAAAGAATTAATTTAAGCAATTTATGGTCCATCTAACATAAAGGCTTAAGTTGAACTACTTACTATTGACTTAAAATTAATGTTTTTTAAACTTCTAAGCTAATATGTCATTTTCCTGGCATTCAAGATTTGGTGAATTTCTATTTTATTTTTTTTCTCGAGCAAATGTCAATAAACTACACTGCTGTCTGTAAGATATTAATAAGTGTAATTAAAGAAGTATACAAAAAAAATTTTTAGATCATTTTGAAGACTTTGAAGAAATTTTTTGTCCAAATTGTCATGTTTAAAAAGAATCATCCATATATACATAAATAAGGACGAAATATAGTTATTTCACCGAGCCTAAAAAATAGAGAATTAAAAAAAAATTTATATGTAACTGCTTTCATTTTGTTTAAAAAATAACAAGAAAAAAACTTTTGCGACATTTTCTTACTCTTAGAAAGAAAAAATACTTTTCCTAACAACTTAGTCAAATTAATAGAAAAATATTTATCTGATACAAAAATACTTGCCATTCTAAACTATCTTTCAAATATAAAAAAGGTAGAAATTTTTTTCCTTATTTGAGACTTTGTCTGATGACTATGAATGATGCTGGAAAAGTTTTAATTCCAATTCTTGTAGTTTTCCTGCAATCATTTATGCAGTGCTAAATTATTATGTTGAGGTTGTCATACAGTAAGATAAAAGTTGATCTGTTGACTGATTCAGTATATTTCTATTGTAATCATCTGAGGTGGATCAGTCTCAATGGTTACATTTGATTCTGTGGCTACTTTGTAACATCAAAGTTGCCTGTACAAAATTTGAGTAAACAAATTTACATTGTCTGCCTCATTAACACCAGAGCCAAATACATTAATGTTTCGTGCAGTCTGTGATACCATAATTCTATATAAGAAATCATTCTTAATAATAACATAAATTTCTATCCATTCCATTTGTAAACAAATTAATTTTCAATAATATTTCTTAGAGCTTGCAATAATTTTTTCAACCTATTCACTGGGTATGCCCATTGCAATACTAGTTTGTATATGATAAAATATTTTGTCACTCACAAACTTTCGTGGAAATTGCTTGATGTGTGAAGATATTGCTTGCAACTATGAAGGAAACATTCTCCATTGTGAAAAGTTTGAACAAAAATGCATTCCTTGATTAAGCAAGATAAGTCATTTTCCCAACAAAAAATAGAATGGTAAAATCCTAAGCTACTGTCTAGTAATAAGCTGTTAAATTTGGAAACATTACTAACAAAAAATTTCTTCATTGATGGCCAAATAATATTTTATTCTTAAATTTATTTTCATGTTTAATAATTCATAATTCTTTTCTCAATAAACAAAACAGTTTATTATTATTCAATATCACAAAATAAGCAATTGTCAAACGCTATTTTTATAACCTTTCTTTCCATAACAGCTAACTTTTTATTTCTATGCAAGATTGTAACCAACTCTTATTCATTGTCATGACAACCAGATATCAGAAATCATTTTACTTAATTCCCTTTTGTATACGATATGTTTTATTAGGTATCGTATGATTGTCTTAACTTATAGCAAAACTCATTATTGAAACAAATCACCAGTAATTAATCTTGAGCTATGTTCTAAGGCGTTTATACTTTAACTTTGATACTGTAGCTACAAGGGAGCTGATTTGCCTAGCTCCTCAGTCTGACTGTTAAAAGATGATTAAAAAATTCAGCTTATAAAATCATTCTTGATTACTGAAAGATTGCCACCTGCCATCATAAATGTTTATTTTGTTATCTCTACCAAAAATAATATGAAGATTTTGTGGTACTACATATATTTTCTTCAATCTTAAAATGAAATTTGCCTCTTTCATTATGACTTGTTAGAATTTTTGAAGTTTTTCATTTGTCAATATTTGCAATATAAAAAAACAGCTTTGATATCTTCATTTAAAACTCAGTGATTAATTCTTTGAAATACTAGCCTTGACTCAATAATAAACATATCTTATGCAAAGGAATTGTAAAACAGATATGTACTTATGTATTAAAATTTTAATCTTTCTGTTCAGTTGAATAATAACTTATAAATCTTTGAAACAAAAAGTAGGAAAAAACCATAAGTAAATTATTTTTATCTTATTTATTAATATATTGTTTTTAGTAATAACATTATTTTAAAGTTTAAAAAATTTTCATTTTGCATTTTTATTACAGTACCAACTTAATGTCTTGAATAATGATTGTAAAAAAATTTAGAAAATAATGAATGTTAATTATCAATTATTCTCTGTAAAAATCAAATTTTTCCTAGTAACCACTTTTAAAAAATAATGGGAACTTTTTAAATCTTATAATTAAAGTACAATGTTTTAAAATATATATATTTTATTCCAATCATTTACTGAATTTTTTTTTTAAAAAAAAGTAGTTATAATACATGCCTGAAAAGTGGTTATTTATTATAACTTAAGTGCAGTGTTTCAATTTAAATCACTGTTAGGTGAGACTAAAACCATTCCTTATAGAATTTTAAAATCAAGACATTGAATACTTATGTATATAATCTTTCTAGAGCAAATCTTACACACCTGAACTTGTAGCTTTATGGAGTAACCACAGAGTCATGGAATGGTTGAGAACTGTGGATCTATCAGAGTATGCTCCTAACTTACGTGGTAGTGGAGTTCATGGTGCACTTATAGTAAGTGTCCCCTAATGTTTCTTCTTTTTAATTATTTTCTCATTATCTTGTTCATAATACTCTATTTTTTTCAGGTATATGAACTAAAATTTAATACAAACTTATTTGCCACACTTCTTAACATTCCACCCACAAAAACTCTTTTACGAAGACATCTTGCTACACATTTTAAGCATATAGTAGGAGATGAATTAATGCAATTGAAACGGGAAAAAGAAACAGAAACTCCTCTTTCTCCTAGTGTTAAAATTAAGGTAGTAAAGTGAATTTTTTCTCATGCTAATGAATTTTTCAATATGAACTAATGTTAATTTAATGCAATTTTGTAATCTTTTTTTTGTAGAGCATTCGTAAGCCACAGTTTGCATTAAAGAAAAAACGCAACAAATCTGATTTTGAAAATGAGGAATATGTATGTCCTATGGATGTCCCAGTCAACACTGATGCACCACTCATTAAATCTGATGGGGATAAATTAGTTGTTCGACGTAATAGTGATCCTTCTCCACAAGAACAAAGGCACATTGAAATACAAGTAATTTCATTGTAATAGAGTAGTTTTTCCAATTTGCTTTGAAAAATTTTCAATTTTATTTACTGCTTTAGTGGATTAAAATTTACCTTTTTAATATCAGTGTAAGCATATATTTCATAAAATACAATTCAAATCCATAAATATGACTATGTATGTTTCATCTGTAGTAGGAGAAGCTAATAAACATCTCTTAATTATATCTGTTAATCAACTACATTGAGTTTAGACTACTCTAATATTTTATCATTTATTTATAATATTTTTTATTATTAAAATCCACAGAAATGACTAGACTATTACATACAATGGATTGTATTGATCACAAAATAATTTTAGATGAAAATAATTTAGCTCTAATGTTTACATTTTATTTATTGAATGATTATTGAAGAACTCCTTTGCTTTAATGACTAGTTTTAATTATTATTTAGTAACAATTAATGCAGTTATTTAAGTACAATTTAAAAACATGAAAAATGTAAAAATATATGTGTTCAGGTTTTTACTTACTATACAATCAATGAAGCCTTTTTTTAAGACACCCATGGTTATAATCCTTAAGTTCTTTTTAGTTATTGTTGTTTGAAAAACAGCATTATTGCCGTATTTGTAAAATTATATTTCCTTTGATCTTTGCAAAGAAAAATTACTCACTGCATATTATCTCTACAGGAGGAAAGTGAAAGAATAGATGCAGTCTCTAAAGATATATCTTCCCTTACAGTGGGTAACTTTATTTTGTTTTTAAGAAATTATAACAAAAAATACTTAAATATTTTTTTTTTTTTTAATATTCAATTTAACATGTGTGGCATATTTTAGTTTTCTTTGGTTATTTTACATAACTTATGCATTGTACTAGTATTCATAAGTGCAGTTTCACTAAGAAAAAATAGGCGTTAGCAAGACACATGGCACCACCCCAGCAGTTGTATTTGGCAAATTGATCGTATTCTTTCAGCCATTATCAAAGATCTTGATTCAATTCTACAGTAAAGCTAGATGGATATCTAATGTGTAGCGTTTTTAAATATTCTGGATCTAAGCCTAGACTCTTTCTTAAATTGCCAGCCAGCTCTGATCCAAAACCCGGCGCCTCCACCAGATAATGTCACGTAGAATTAATCTAACGCAGTTCAGAAAGTAAGAGATTTATTAAAAATCTTCAAATGTATAGGGAACAAAGCATCTGGCATTCTAATCTTTTATAGAACTAAATAATTGAACAGGAAATGAGGAATTAGAACAATCTAGAAGATACAGAAATAATAAATAAAAGCTTATATTATATTTTTATGGAGCACTAAGGATCAAACTTGGTATCTCTGTCTTGCCAGGACAACGACTCCAACCATTCTGCTATGCTGAAACACATCAATATTGTGAAAATTAGCTTAAAATAACTTAATATTTTGTGTTACTATTCATAATAGCCAGAAATTTACTGCATTTGTAAAAATTGACTAATTAAATTACTGTTAATGTCAAACATTTTTCTTACTTTGTTTAGTTATTAACTATCAAACTGTTATTATTTCATTTAAAGGCCTCATTTGATTATTAATAGTTCAACTACTTTTATTAAAAAAATGAAGTTATATTCTCTTTGTTCATACAAGTCATTTCTATCTTGTTTTACTCTTTCCCTCCATCTTATTTTATTGTACAATTTCAGTTTATATCTGCTGCCAATTAGAATGCACCACTAATCAGGCAAAATATAAAAATTAATACTCATTAGAATTTAAGACTAAGTATCTCAAAATCTCTCCATCTCATTTATCTGATGTGGAATATAACTGATTCGTATAAAGCCTTCTTTTATAGCACATAATAATCTAAACATTGTTCAAAATTAAGCTATTTTAAATAAAAGCATTATTTATATTTAAGAAATGTAAACTAAAAACAGATTTTACTTCTAGGTTATTCTTCAAGATGAAAATTTGAATGAAGCTCCTTCAACAATAGTTTAAATTCCATTTGTGCCTTCATGATCAACGTCATAAAAATTTGTTGGAGTGTGCCTTGTAAATGTGTCGGAAAGTATTACATGGATTTTAGTATTGAAGTATTTCAGTTTTTGTCTATATTTGTAGTAAATTGGAATTAAATGTATTTTTAATAAGAAATCTTCATATAAAGTGCAATTATTTTGATAGTCAATGTGCGCCAAACTTTTTTAAAAAACAATGTATACTAAAATATATTTTATATTAAATATTATTACACATTTTTGCTTTAAAACTTGTTTTTAAATTCTAAATGGAGGGAATGTTAACATGTGGTTTGTATTGGTGATATTGAACTTGTATATTTTTTTTTTTAAAAATTGCCAATACTTGCCCTAATTACTTTATATAACTTTTACTTGCATACATACTAAAATGAATTCATTAGTCTAATAATTTTTGAGAAAAATTTATATTAATTCTCAAGTTTTATACTGAACTCAAACTTTTACTGGTATCTAAATGAATGTATAATTGTTTTTACTTCTAAACAATTTACAGTACGGTTTCATATCTTTATATATGTGTGACTGATAGCTATTGTATTTGATTATGTTATATAGTCCAGGGCACTTAAATGAATTTAGCTTATATTTGTGTTCATTATCTGTGGTTTTGTTTAGGATTGTGTATTTATTGTATAACAATTTCTTATACCAATTTTATATTCAACTAAAACTATGTCTACTTAGTTTTAACAAGTGTAATGAACATATCAGTACATTTTTTATTTTTATGACAAAAATGTATTTGTAAAATTGTTAGTTTTAATATGTGTATTTATCTGTCAATTATTTGACTCTTATGAGAATATAACAAATCTAGTATTTTATTAATCAATAAAATTTTTGCATTTTTATTAAGGTTATTTAATTTCACTTCTATTAAATCTTTTTTAATGCTTTTCCTTTATAAGGTTTAGACTTTTTAAACTTTTTATTTTGACTAAAGAAATATACTTTGTGAAAAAGTATTTTTCTTCAGTAAATATTTAGCCTTTTTATTCCATCAGAATTCTAAGGCTTTTATATAAACTATCATATCTTATTTGTTTATCCCCAATTAAGTACATTGTAGTGATTAACTAAAATGTTCTTGCCCTACCCACGACCCTCTAGTCTTAAACAAATTTTATCTTACTACTAATAGTAACTTACATTTGAAAGGTTTCATACCAAATTAATAATGGTCTTCTTTTGTATCAGATATTAATTGAAGTAAAGATGAGGAGCATTGCCAATATAATGGATAAAATCTCTTATAATAAAAATGTATAAAAAGCAGTGATTTTTGATTTTAAAAAACAGGATGGAAATATTTAAGGTTTTTCTATCCTGTTCCATTATAATAAAAAAAAACTCATTGCATAATTTTCGTTTTTAATAAGTTTCTACCAGAGTTTATATATGTTGTAATATCTACATTTAAATTAAAATGCTAGCATTTTTCTGATTCTGTTCAAAATGGCAATTTCTGACAAGCACATTGCATATACCATCCTGAAAAAACTTGATCTGTAGGCAAAGATTTCCGTGCAGTGAAACAAACTGTTAAAGACATCTCTAATAGGAGTGATTGAAATCTCAAACAACTAGAAATGATGTAAGCAACCAGACATCCAATTTACTACAAACACGTTATATAAACATACTTTTCCCTTTTAGACTTTGTTTATGTATCGAATTATCAATTCGCTGTATTGTTATAGATAGTTTTAATCCTTTTCACGAATTTCTTTCGTTATTTTAAGGACTGGGCTTACTGAAAGAAACTTATCATGTTGAACTAAATAGGGATGTTAAGCCATATGCTCCAAGTCGAATTCCGATACCACTACTCGAGAAAAATAAACTAAAGATGCAGAGAATGCAAAAATTAAATGTTATTCTGCAGGTAGGAAAATCTTCTGATTGGCGTTCTCGCACAGTTGTAGTACAAAAAAAAGATGGAAGTGTGTGAATATGTGTTGACTTGACAGTTCTCAATAGAACCATCAGAAGAGAAATAACAACAGAATGCAATTTATCACTTTTGGCTGGAGCCAAGATCTTTTCAAAATTAGATGCCAATTCTGGATTTTGGCAAAATATCTCTTGATGAGTCTTCGTATCTCACAACATTCGTCACACCCTTAGCCAGATGTAGTTTATTACGGATTATCGTCAGCTCCAGAACATTTTTAACGTAGGATGTTGCAAGCTTTAGAAGGTCTTCCTGGTATTATATATGATATGTATGATATACTAATCCGGGGTTCAAATCAAAAAGAGCATGATGAATGTGTCACATCTACTTAAATCAGTCTGAAAGAAACAGGAATTACTCTCAATAAACAAAAATGTTGCTTTTCTATTAAATCTATAAAATTTCTTAATCATGCCATTGTTGAATCAGAAATACATCCAAATCAGCACAAAGTAAAAGCCATACAAAATTTCTGTCATCTGAACCTATACTTATCCTTATTGACTCAAATAAGCCATCAGTTGTTACAACTGACACTTTCATATATGGATTGGGAGCCACATAGTGTCAGAAACTTGGTTCTATAATCAAGGTAGTAGCTTATGCATCCAGAACACTAACTCCTACTGAGCAACAATAGGCGCACATAGAAAAAGAAGCTCTTGCACTTACATTGGCATATGAAAAATTTTCCAACTGCCTAATTGGTTCCAAGTTCCTTTTGGAGAAAAATCATAAACCTCTTATCCCAATACTAACTTTAAAATTTTTGGCTGATTTAACACCTCGTCTCCAAAGTCTCAAAATGAGGCTTATGAGATATTCTTTTGACACATTTCATACTCCTGTGAAAATCTTTGTGTTGCAGATGCACTATCTAGAGCACCCCATCATCAAGAAGTTCCAAATTTAGAATTGGAAGAGGAAGTTAAAGCTTTTACTAATCAAGTTATAGAATCTGTTCCAATGTCTTCAGAGAGACTTTCTTAAAGAAAACTAGAACAAGAAACTGACTCTGCATGCAAGATGTTGATCAGTTATGCTTCTCATGGTTGTCCGGAGAAAAACAAGATTGTACCAATATGCCTACCCTTTGGGCCTCTAAGATACAAAATCTCCATTCAGAATGGCTTGTTAATCACAAGAAACAGAATTATCATGCCAAATAGATTATGGCGAAACTAGTTTTCCTCAGAGACCATGGGAAATTGTAGCTATGGATTTATTCAAACTTCACGCTGAAAGGTATTTATTAGTACTGGTGTTACCCAAAAGTGCCAAAACAGAGTAGGTTAATATCAAATGAAGTAATTTTACATTGCAAATCGATTTTCACCAGACATGAAAATTCTAGATATTGTAAGATCAAATAATGGACCACAATTTGAAGTTACTAGAACAGCCAAGTTACCAGACTTTGCAAAAGTGTGTGGCTTTAAACATATTACTTCAAGTCCAAGGTATCCTCAAAGCAATGGTTTTGTTGAAGCAGCATTGAAGATAATTAAATTAAGATTAAAAAAGTCTAAAGATCATTACTAGGCTTTGTTGAGATATAGAACGACACCTATAAAAATAGCTTCAGTTCTGAATTGTAGATTGGATGTCGACTACGATCAACTTTACCTTTAGCAATTTCGCTACTTCAACCAAAGTTAGTTCAGAAGGAGAAATTATAGGAAAAAGAATAGAAAGGCAGGAAAAGAATTATGATCGAAGACACACTGCCCGTGAATTGAAACTAATACATCCAGCTGATAAAGTGTATATAACTGATAGAAAGGCTGTTGTTACTGTACAGAAAAAAGCTGAATCACCAAGGTCATGTTTTATTTAAGAAGGTGAGCAAGTGCTTCGAGGAAATAGAAAGAATTTGATTCCAGGAAGTAAGCTACAGATTCCTCCACCGAAAGATTATTTGGAGGAAGCTCTATCTGATTAGGATAACGAAAGGAGCAAAGAATCCAGATCCAACAGTCTTGACTCAGAATAATGATAAATCTCCAAAAGCTGTTCTTACTCACTCTGGGAGAGCCCAGAATAAACTAAATCTTTAAAGGGAGAGATGTGACACCAGCTATAATTAACTATGAGCTGATATGTGTTAACTATAACTTTATATTGGAATATGTTTGTTTCAGTCTTGTATCTCATCAAGCGTTGTCATTAAATGTTTGCATGTGATGTTAGAAATTGCTCATGTATTTTAATGAATAGTATCAAGAAAGAAAAATAACCTCTCACTATTTCCAACAGTAATTACAGAAAGATCTGGTTTGTAGGTGGCCGAGTGGTTAGCGTGACTGACTGCGGGTTCGAATCCCGCTCTGGGCATGGATGTTTCTCTCTCTGTGTTGTCTTCTGGTGTGAATGTGGCCCACCCTATAAACGGGTTTGTGGCAGGGGTAATGTTGCTCGTCTCCGTGACTTTGGTTCACAGGTGCCCACTGGGTAACGATAAATGAGCAACACTTCCGGCATCTTCCTAGACGAAGAACGAAAGTTCAGTGCCTGCCGTTATTTAAAAAAAAGATCTGGTTTGTCATTTATAATTGCTTCTGTATTTTGCTAATTCATGTTTGAGAGTTGTCTATTCTCTCTTTTTAACTCATCATTTTCAGCTTTTAGTCTATTGAAACTTTGTTGAAGAGCTTTCAGTTTAGCATTCAAATCTTTCAGTTGTTCTATTAGTTCATTGTTTCTATTACTCTGTTGTTGGGATTGTTTTTGTAGCATTAGGAAGTGTCTGAGAGACAAAGTTAGGAGTCATTAGATTATCACTAGCTGTTTCAATTGTAGACATTGTTTACGGTATCTACTCTTGTTTAATATAGTAACTTAACACACTCAAGTTCGTGGTTTAAAAAAATAGCACTTTTGATATTGACCATGATTAATTTGTATACTATAATACTAATAAGCAAAAATAGTTCCTTGCATTAAATAATGAAGCACAGTTTTGAAAGCACTGGTCACTAAAATGTGTAAATTGCATAAATTAAGCTCACTTTGATAACTTGTCATATTTGTGCTTTAACACTAGTTCAAAAAGGTAACTCCCCTAAGAACAATAATATTTGCACATCACATATTCAAATAAGTAGTTTACGTATCACATTTTTAAAGCTACAGAGGAAAAATCCTGGCCTAGGTGCAACTATGGCAACTCATACATTTATTCAAAAATTTTAGTATAAAAAAATTCCTAAAAATTGCTACAAACCAACAAATGTCCAAAATTTGCTAAAAAATGTCAATTTTTTTATTAGTCATGTTTAAATTGTTTTAATTAATAATTGACCCTAAATGCTTCAGGAAATTCTCAGCAATTGCTACAAATCTTTGGCATAATTTTATTTCAAACTCGAACAAATAAACTTGGTTTCATGAAGTCTAAAATCTTGTGGAACTATCTCAAAAATAGATAATATGCTGTAATATGGAGTAGTGTTTAAAAATGTAATGAAATGTCCAAAATAGACTTTTCCACACTTTGGACTTTTCTTTACTTTCAAACTTTTACTAAATGATAGTAAAAGATTCAGTCTCAAAAATATGTTCTGCAAATTTCAGTATATTTATATTCACACAAGATTAAACAAATACCAATTTTTGAAGTGTATTTGCAGGAAAGCATGTGTAAGGGCTGGAAACATGACCATGCCAATCATTTTAGCAATTATGCACCTGTTATGAATTATGTTGAAGAACAGTTTAGTATTCATACAATCAGCTTAAATTTTTTGTAGCAGTGCAAGGAAGGAGCTGTTGAATCTGTATATTGTTATTTCATTTGTCTTAGTTTTAAATGCTTGTCATGCGTAAATTTAAGCTTTTATTTTATCTTCTTTTGCTCTGATCTGACAAATTTCTCTATGGAGACCCTTAAATTTCATTCAACATTCATCTTAGTGGCCTTAAACTTTCTGAAAATATTGAAATTTCACTTTCTTACTCTTCCGGGATGGTCACTATAATGACATAACTTCATAATTTGATTGTTTTAAAAAAGAATATTGTCGGGAAATTTAAGCATTGAGCAATGTTACACTATTCTTGACAATGTGTTTCTTTATTTTCTGTGCCACATCAAAGATATGTTTATATAAATCAACATAAAAAATTAAATCTATTGTTTAGATAACCAAAAAAATTTCGGTTGAGTTTTAATACATACAGTGTAACATTCAATAAATTTAGTTGACAATTTCTATGCCATATCAAGCCTACAATGAATGAACAAGATTTTTTCGACAAAAACTGACAAAATTTTCCAATAAAATCATTTAATGTACACTCAAAGAACTGACATGAAACATATAACAAGACAACTTATTTTCAGTGTTTCTAATAAAAATCAGTGCATAAATATTTATTTACTTAAGTAAACAGGAACATTATGCATGAACAAATACTGCAAATTTAAATACATTCACAATGCGCTTCTTTATAACTCTAGAAGCAATCCTAAATAGTAAAATTGTATGTTACAAAACTGTAGTAATTTCTAAACAAATTTTAAACTGATGACTTTTTGGTCAGAGATAAAATCTATTCATAAGTTGGAATCGCCATTCAATGACATTTATCTACAAATTTATAAACAGCACATTTTTACAATTAAAATAAATAGTTATTAAACGATATTTAAATAACAAATTCAAATACACATTTATACAACCACAAATATAACATTCAAATACAATTATATTTAAGCTACACACAAATCTATATCTAAGAAAAATTAAAATTTCAATGATAGCATTTTACTACTTTGAGTTGTTCCATGTACAAATTGTGCTAATAAGTTACCGATGAGCCATAAATAATTTTTTACAATAAATATCTTTAAATATTCTACATTATCATTAGAGTAAAAATTTAACATCTTCTGGAAAGGCAAACATTGCTGTCATATATACATTGATAGTTTTGGGACGGGAACACCATGATTATTTGATGTGCATAGATTACTCTTTTTGTAAATACTTGTTATACATCTTTCATGCATATAAATTTAATGTGTGATTCATGTACAGTTCATAAAACATCAATTACAAATTATAGACATTGAATTAATTGATTATATGATTTGTAGATTTTGTGATGCTAATTCGTGTTTAATATTAGCAATACACGATTGCTTTGTATATTTTTAATAATTACTGAAATGGTAAATAGCATATCGCTGGTTTTGATTAAAGCTAGCATATATCAAACTTATTAGACTTAGACTAGTTTTGATCATCATCAACAATATTAATCTTGCCTAAAAGCAAGGTATCATTTTTGTCTCTTTACATCAAAAATATATGTGGAAAGAAATCTGTGGTCATAAAAATAGTTAAGGAATGTTTGTCTTTCCAATATAAATGAATTTTTAACTATTGCAACATTCACATAAATATTTGTGATTAAAGAACAGTGACTAAATTATATTAACCATGTAAAAAAAATATTAATTAAAAGCATGAATCATTTTTAATAGAACACTGCTTTTAAATATTTAAATACTTCATCTTAAACTGTGAGGTGCTCAGTCACCGAATCATTAAGATAGTAAATTCTAGAACTGGTGAGTTATTTGACCAAACATTTTGTTATGGTCCACTTGCAAATCCAGCATAAATGCATGTAGAACTACTTTCAGCACTATTGTAAAATAATACTGATATATTGAATGCAATTTTAAAATTGCATAGTTTTAACGTTTCAAGACAGACCTCCGCATATCACACAGTAGTTTAAACTTTTTGTTAACAAGTTATGAAAAATGGAAGCAATGGCAACAGAACATGAAGGATATTTCGTATGTTAAAGGTTTGGGCAATGTAAAAAAGGCACTTTTGGAAGGAAAACTGAAGAACTTGTCTGAAAACAGCTAATATTAATTTTTATAACTTGAATATCAACGATAATAAATATTTAAAGTTCAAACAGTTGTATTCAGCGAAACCAATTTTAACATGGTAAAAATCGCTCTTTATTTTGATATTTATAACAAGATTTATCACTTTACATGGAACGGATATTATGGTTTTTCTTTCTTTTTTTTGAACAACGGTGTAATACTATTTTCGGAGAGCTCTTCAGCAGCTGGTTACATTGGTAAAAATCATCAAGCCCATTTTCCTTTCTTTAAATTAAAATACTAAGACATGAATTTGATATATTAACATATGATTCAAATTTGTTAGTATGTCTAATGGCAAAATTTAAATTCTATAAGTTGACACAAAATTAGGGAATAATATACAAATGTGCATATCTGAAAATGTTTGAATGAAAATAATGTGCAAGGAATGGTATAACTATACAATTATTGTTCTGAGTAGTTTTAATCTAGAATACATTGAAAGCAAGAAAAATGGTTTGATGTTGCTGACTGTAAAAACTGCTCATGGTCTTTTTTTTTTCTTTACGGATGGCTGCTTGAAGACGGGAAGGAATCTCAAAAATGTTAAGTGTTCCATTCTGACTTCTTTCATCCACACACATGCAACACACTTCCAAAAATGGTTTTACTTGATAAGACAAAACAAAGCACAAGATAGGGCCATCCCAACAAGCTGTAAAAAATTGTATAAATCTCTACAAATTGTCTTATCCGTTGCTTTAACATTAAAACTCAAATTCAATAAATGGAACATATTACGAAAATTCTCTTATTATAAGTGACTGTCAATGAATTGTTAATGTGAAAGATATTAATTTTATATTTCCTTTTTACTTTAGCAAATATATATATAAAGAAAAGGGCATAGCTAACCTTTTTATTACAATTTTTCCCATTTCTTAATTGAAACCCTTTGTGTTTCTGAAAGTATAGTGAAAACACTTTTAGTCAACCACCTTTTCTAACTCTAATAAAAAACAAACATTTTCCATAATCTTAGAACATTCTGTGCTTTGCTATT
This sequence comes from Parasteatoda lunata, assembly GCA_949128135.1. Taxonomy (NCBI): domain Eukaryota; kingdom Metazoa; phylum Arthropoda; class Arachnida; order Araneae; family Theridiidae; genus Parasteatoda; species Parasteatoda lunata. The sequence goes on from OX421980.1 coordinate 41,685,249, forward strand.
TTGAAAGAAAACACAGGTTGCTGTTCATAACCCTCCACCTTATTTTCTCTTTATTTTTTTATTAGATTTGACATCATTATTTTTGATTCAATTGTTAATGTTCTTTTGATATCATTAATGCTTTTATAGCATTATATAAATCTTATAAGATGTTAAAAAAATTCGGAATTCTTGTGTTTTAGCTTTAAAAGCAGAGGAGTAAACTGTAATTCAATATCTCAGGAAGTAAACAAATCTAAGTTAAAATTTAATTTAAATGTGTAAAAATTGTCTTATTGAAATTGCAAAAGAATACACACTTTTTCATGAGGTGCATTGAATGGTATTAGACTTTCTTTCATTAAACTTAAAATATAAAAATTAACTTTAGAAAGTTTTTTTATTATTAAATAATAAAAAGAAATAAATTGAGATTAAATTCTAAAAAAAATAAAAATTATTGTTTGTTTTTTGTTGTTATTTACAGAACTTAAGCAGAAAGTGCAAAAATTAAAGATAACAATAAGGTTTTCAAACTACTCTTTTAGTTTAAACTGGAATTATGGTTCTATTCGGACCATATTTTCTAGATTGTAACACCCCCATATTTAAAAGGTTACAAATCTGAATCCATAAAAAAAATAAAATTTCTATTCAGATAAATGGGTGCTTATATCTGATTTTAACTTAATTCATAGGTAGCTCTAATTTGCTTAAATAAATTTAACCTTCAAATCCTTATGGTTATGTATAAAAGTTATTAATAAATTCTAATGTATTTTACACTATATGTAAAAATTTTTTTTCGCTCACTGTATATTAAGTAATTTATCGCCAAGTTTAGATATAGCTTTTTTATTCATTTATTTTTACAATTCGATTTTCAGGTAGTCTCATTTTTGAAATGTGCAGAAAGTTTAGTCACAGTTAACCTTGTGTCCTTGTTGAAAAATCAAAGATCGTCAACATTTTACACTACTAACTAAAAAAAACATTTATAAAATAGGATTTTCAAAATAGCCAATATTTGCTGTTACTGTCTGATGCAGTCCAAAGACAAAATTTACATACATCTGTGCAAAAATTTTAAATGGAATGGTCTGGCATGTAACAGAAATAAAATTTAAAAACTGAACAAAAATAATTTATTACAACTATTCCAGAGTGTACATACCAGTACCTGTTATACATTTCTTGCTTTAATTCAAAACTTTTGTGCACTATTGATTGTTCACCCCATGAATGACAATATTCACTCAAGAGCCAAAACATTATGACCACCCCAACATTTTGCAATGAACTCTCCTGGATGACGTGGAAGGCACGTGATCAGGTGGAAGTGGTATTTAACTGTTGCTGGAAAGATTGAAGAATCATTCTTTCACTTATTTCTGTGTGGAAAGGCTGCGGATCTAAGGGATTTTGATAGAGGGCAGATTGTAATGGATCGAAGGCTCGGAACAAGTATTTCCGAAACTGCACGACTCGTGGGTTGTTCGCGATCTACAATTGTTAGTACTTATGCAAAATGCATGAATGGCGGTGAAACCAGCAGTAGACGACATGGTGTTGGACGTCCACACGCTATCAAAGAAAAAGGTCGTCGGAGATTGTCTCACTTGGTGAAGAAAAACTGGAGCCAGACAGTGGCTCAGCTGACAGCCTAATACAATGCTGGGTCAAGAAGAATAGTATCAGAGCACGCAGCAAACGTCCCACTCGTGTGCCTTTGCGGACCAAGCGTCATCGCCAACTACGCCTGCGCTGGGCACAGATACGCCGTCTTCCAGGCGAACAGTTGCTCCCTCAATGAACAGTTGGTCATACTCAGGCCGGTGGTGGCGGTATTATGCTTTGGGGGACGTTCTCTTGGGCGTCTCTGGGACCAGTGGTTGTGGTAGAGCAGACCATGAATGCTACAGGGTATCTGAACATCATTGCGGTCCAGTTGCACCCTTACATGGCCTCTGTTTTTCCAGCTGGAAATGGAATTTTCCAGCAGGGCAACGCCCCGTGTCACAAGGCTCAAATTGTGTTGAAGTGATCCAGGTACATGATGCTGAATTCCAGTTAATGTCCTGGCCACCTAACTCACCGGATCTCAATCCGATAGAACACATTTGGAATGCCATGGCACGGCAGCTCAGAGTTCAAAGACCACTAAGTCGCAATATCTCGGATTTGCGTGACCGTTGCTTAAACATCTGGTACAATCTGTCTCCGGCCATCTACCAAGGACTTGTGGCATCCATGCCAAGGTGGGTTGCAGCTGTGTTGCGGGCTAAAGGTGGGCCAACTCGTTATTAAGGGGTGGTCATAATGTTTTGGCTCTTGTGTGGATTACCTAACACATATTTGTAAGGCATTATTTACATCATTGACCAAATGCTGGTATTTTTTATAATTAATATTTTACTGCAATGTTAAATTGACTGAATTATATCATTTGGCTACTAGTCTTGGTGCAAAATGAGATTTTGCCATGTAGACATCAATACACATTTTAGCCAATTAGGAAAATGTTTTTGAAGAGCAATCCTATACAGCATTGAATACTTTTTCAAATATACAAAATATCAAAAAAATTTTTTTAGTGATTTCAAATCATTATTTGAATTTAAGATTCAAAACCAGTTGTGTTTTTAAATTATTTTCTCAATGGTCCCATTCGCACAATCTATTTTTAAGTTAGCTTTTTGGATTATTAGACTTTTCAACGAGAAACAAATGTGTATACCTGCAAAAGTATAAACAAACCAACGGCTGAGAAAAGAAAGAACTTTTCAGCCAAATTGTTCATAGAAATTCTTCATACTCCAAAAATGCCACTTCCAAATCAGCTTCCTACTTTGTCCATGTAATTAGGGCCGATGAGAAGTTTCAGTTTATGTATCCTTTTATGCACTATTAATAATTTTTTTTAAAAAAAATTACTTACTAATAAGCAAGCTATTCCAACTCCAATACCTCCAACTATTTTGGCATGTCTTTCAACAAAATCTTTCATTTTCTCATAACATCCCTATAATATAATTCACAAATCAAATTATGAACACAAGTTTATTAAGTTTTTAAATTCTAATTATTATTATTAAACAGACTGCTACGTTTCAGGGCTGCCAATTTTCTGCGCTTTTTATAAAAATTGATTCTAGTGGTTAATATTTTGTATTTTTTTTTTTTTTATTTATTTATTCATTTAAACTTATTTTCACACCACTACATGTAAAGGATTTAAAAGTTCTTATGCAACGCCACTTTATTTTATCTCTATCGTGGTGAAGCTTTTAAAATGTTGGCAAAATTACCTAAAGAAATTCTGAAAGCTTTGATTTTTGAATAACTACTATATAAAATATTTCGCCAATAGTAGTTGGCAGGCCTGATGTTTAAATATACCACTATTATCATATACTGCATCTTTACAAATAATTTTAACCAAAATTGTTCTGGCATCAAAAATTGTTTTGTGCCTTTTACAATTCATTTAGAAAGTATTGCTACAGTTTTATTTTTTTAGCATAGTTCATAAAAGCAACTTTATAACCACCCATGTCAAATCATCATTATTAACTTATTATTAAATAAGGGCACATTTATTGTAGTTTTTAAATTTCCTGTGCCAGAATAAAGAGGCCCTAGAACGTTACAGCCTTCGCTATATCCCCTTCATCAAGACAGAAGGAAAAAGCATAATATATACAAATTTTTGACAAAGGACACTATAAAGCAAAAGTAAAGACTCGGTTTATTAGAAAAACTTGTTGATAAATACAAGAGTAGTAATAACTCTTTCTTTTATTTTTAGTTTAATAGTATCGAATCATCAGAAATCGCAATGACTATTGCTACCTTTCAGAAGAAAAATAATTTCCTGTGCCAGAATAAAGAGGCCTACCTTTCAAAAGAAAAAATTTTCAAACATCATGCTATGAGAAATTCTGGCTCTTAAATTGTAATGAATTTATGGAAAATGCAGAGTTTATTCTAATGTGGTTGGTTCGATTGATGTAAAAGATTAAGTTTTATTAACTTTTTTATGTATTGTAGACCTTAGCTGAAATTCAATAAAATTTTAATAGATTTAGAGCTTTTAAGTCACTAATGGGGCCGAAAATTTTTCTGTTTATTTTAAAGAAAAATACATTAAGCATTTATCATTGAATCTAAGTTTTTTACCAAAAGAGTCTAGTAAAATAAAGTGATTTATGTTTTTTTATTTAATAGGGATTTTTTATTTAACTGTTCCACATTTATTTATTTTGCTGAGTCTTTATATTCTGTAGATGCTAATGAATGAAGGTATGAAGTGACAGTTTAATGATATTTTTACAATTTGAAGATTATTCTAAATGGCTATTTGGTTAAGACACTTACCTTGAAAGTTCAAAACCATACTAATTTGGTACCAAGAATAAAAGTTAAATAAATTGATCAATTTTTCTTAAATTTCATTCCTGTTGTAACTTAATTAACTGTTCATTCCTCTTTATTGATGATGGTACTTGTTATTTACTGAAAGGATTGTCTGTCTTACATTAACTATGCTCTTACACATTGTTACTCTGTTTTACATCAGTTTAGTTCAAATTAGTATTATCAATAGTCAATTGGCTGCTTGTAAATAAGAAATGAAGGTTAGGTATAATATTCATTTTCTCACACACTCAGAAATTCATTAATAATTATGTTTTGAGAAAAGCTATCTTCTTAAAATGTTTTTTGTTCATTTACAGAAGAAAAATTACAAATATTACAAAATTAAATTTTTTCATACACTTAAACTATTTTTAATTTACAAAAATGAATTAAACTCTCATTAGAGTTGTTTAACAAACTTTCTTTTTATGAATTTATTAATGATTTCTGATTGTGAGTGTGACTATTAATTCTTACATATTAACTCCAAGCAGAAATTTTTACATTGTTGATCCTTACCCTGTAAATTGGTATTCAACTATTTAATTCAAATCAGGTTTACTTTTCTGAGATTGAGGCATATTCCTTACATTTTTAGATTAAACTTCAGATTTTATTCCACCATATTTTAACATGCAACTCAATCTCATAATTTATGATGCGTTATCAACCTAATAAACTTTTAATTCAGCCTGATAATTAACTTAAATTCACTAGAATATAGTTTAAGTTTTACTTCTTCTTCAGCTCTTAGTTTACAGTTTTCTACCAATATCTTCACAAAAAAATTGATTCATTTAAAAGTTCTTGGCAACACAAAGACATTCTGTTTTTTATCTTCTATTCTGAATAATTTAGGTAATCAAGGCAAAAATAATCAAAAGATAGATAATTTAGGCATAAATAATCATAAGGCATAGATAATCAAAAAGTGTATTAATAAAGGAAAAAAATTCTTAATTCTAAATAATTTATGAAGTTTCTTATTATTTTAAATAAGCGAACCTCCAAATAAGCATTGCTATCATTGGGATCTTTTTGGCAGTTATCTCGCAATCCCTCATCTTTGGTTTTGCAGCATGTAGCTGGTATCTTGTAAATTCCTCCAAAGTGAGCGTTGCGCTTTGACCATATCATATAGCCTGGATTTTTTTCTATCGACATGCCACAGCACTGAAACTGAAAAAGAAAATTTGATGAAATTTTTTATATGTTATTTTTTATCCCTATAAACATTTGTTTACAAGCATAACTATTTTCACTTTACACAAAGAATTTATTTGTAGAGTATACAAACTGTGAATGCAATATTTAGTATACAAAAATTCAACCAAATAGTAAAAAATTATTTTGGATGCTTTTTGTCAACAGAGAGTTTAACATTTTGATCACTTTAATATTATTTTTCTGCTTTTTTAAGAGTTTGTTCATACTGTAAAATTAATTGGAGGAATTTAAAACATAAACACTAACCTTTAGTGCATTTTTCTTTTTGTTCAAAATAAAATTTAAAAAAATATTTTATTAGGTAAATTGATTAGTTTCTAAACATTTATAGCTTTAATTTCGTTGAAAAATTTACTTAACAAGTTAGTCCTATAAAAGATTAAGAAAGGGAAGAAGTATTTCGAATGACAGTGCGGATCTTTTTATTTTGTATTTTTATAAATTTTATAAAAAAAACAAGATTAAATTTTGGACATTTTCTTACAAATGTGGACCAAGAGCTCGCTCTATATTTACACATATGTTCTTAGAACTTAATTGAAATGGAAAACTGGGAAATTTTAATGAAACAATGCCTTTATCATTAGCTCTCCTTTATTGTAAAATTTTCCAGGTGTAATTTTCCTTTATTGTAAAATTTTTTGCTTCAAATAGCCAATCTAGATGATCTGATCATCCTCCATCAAGTCATGAATTCGAACACTTAATCAGTGGTTGAAATAGAAAAATTGGGTGAGCTGGGCAATTATGTAATAATCTTAATATTGCTTAATGATCTCATATGGCCAATAAAGAGTTTACCAAATTTAAAATTTTATAAAGGCATACAAAAAAAAAATTCAAAAACATGAGCAATTCTAGAGACTAAGATTGCATTTTATTGTAAAAGATATATATTTTATTTTTTGGCAGCCTGATAAAGGGCAGATCCATGTTATCAAGTCATCACCTATTGGTTCTAACAGACACTAGGTTTCTTCATCTATTATTGCCTATATTTTCCAGGTCTTTTTCTACAGAGTCAATTCATCTTATATCTATCTAACAAATTTATCAGTAGTCAATTTATTAAATGGATCAGCAACATCTTTCTGTAAATGTTTATTTTGTTGGATTCAATGACGTTTTGTTGTTTAAATTTTTTATATAGTTCATGTTTAAATCGAATTTACTAAAATCATTTACTTTAACAGCCACAAAAATGGATCAAAGTATTTTTCTTTCAAAAATCAGTAAATAATTCTAGAAAACTAACATTCATTGATATAAAATTAATGTGAATTTAAGGTATTATGTAATTTTTTTTATTGGTGATAAGCTTTCATTTAGGATGGTTTTTCCAACTTAAAGACCACATGTTTGTCACTGATATCCTATTTTTCATTTCTGTTTTGATATTATTGTATGTCAGGATAGTGCCTAAAGATTTGAACTAGTTGATACCTTAAATGGTATAGTCATAAGTTTGAGAGGTAAAATTTCATTTCCTTAGTTACTTACTATAATAAATTTGATCTTTTCTTTTTTTTTAAAAAAGAAAAATAAACATTTTATGAATATTAAATCTTTAAACACAAAAAAATTTTTTTTTTGATATCATGCATATTTACGATGGTATGCACTGCATCCCAAGCATCAGTGACTTGAGTATCATTCTGATACAGCTTGATGGTCATCAGCATCTCGTTTGACATACGGTCGTCTACCTAAAATAAAGTATTTGATAATCACAACTGAAACTATAATTAAATATCAATATTACTGAAGATTATTTCTAATGCAGGCTATATCTAAGGGGTTTTGTAAACAAGTTAAAACTGAATTTAACTTTTACTAAAAGAGCTCATTCATAAATTATATGCTGTTCACATTTCAAAGTGTTTTCACAGACCTTCAATTTTGAGAAGTAACTTTTATAGTGTGTTCTAGTTAAAAAGTTGGAATGATAGAAATTTTAAATTAAAAAAAAATTTAGCATTTTAGTTTTTCGTTTTGTTATGATTAAATATTCAATTCTCGCGATAATAAATTTTTAAATTTATGTCCATATTCTTATTGCTGAGCAAAGACTAGATTTAAAATTTCAGTTTTAGAGGGGAAAACAAAAATTGTAGTATGTTTTAGAATTTTAGTGATGGAGTTTACTAACATTGCACAAAAATTTTTATGAAGTTCACAATTATAATTATTAGAGAGATTGATTTGAGTTTTAACGGTTTATATTTAGCAGAGTAAAAAAAAAAGTATTTTTTTACTTAATCCCTTATTAAGCACAAACAGTAAGAAAGGATAGAAACACTAAACTGAATATTTCATTTCATATCTACATTTTACAAAGGTTTAGGCAAACCTGAAAATATTCTGACCAGATCTAACTTCTTTTTTAACAAAAATTCGAAAAATATTTATTATGTGTGGTAATTTAAAAACACTACTAAAGAAAAAAAAAATACTAGATTATGACAGTTGTGTTAGAATTGCTGAGTCCGTACTTACTTCGCTTCTAAAAACATATCCCAGAATTCCTCCTACGAGCATTACTATGAATATCATGAAGAGAATGATGAAAAACTAAAAAAAAAAACAATTATTCGTATTGCATACAAAATAATATAATCACCCGATTACTTAAAATGAATCATGTACTAAGGAAAAACTTACCGTTAGTAGCATGCATTTTATTTCTTTAAATGCTCCCACAAAGCCAAGGAAAGAAATAATACTGACAATGATTCCAGTTGCAATAAGTATTGACGCTGAACTTACATACAAATCACTTCCTAACAGTCTTTCCATAAATGACCTGTCTACGAGCGTCCAAATCCCCACACTAAATACAACAATGCCTCCAATCTAGAATAAATGTATTTGGGGTATTATGTAAGTTGGTATGAAAATCTGTAATTAAATCTTTTATAATATTCTTATCAAAAAAATTGTTAATTTCTAATAGAAGTATAGTGAAATGTTTTGACGATAAATAAATAATTTTTTTCAAAAGTGAATATTAGGTTAGGGAAGAGAATGAGCTTGATTATATCTTCTCTAACTACATAATAGTTATATCTGGAGTGTGATTATTGCATGGGAAGATGGGGCACTTGCCAAGGGTTCCACATTTGAAAGTTTCATAGTAAATCTAAAGTTTCCAAGTATTTTTTTCAAAGTATTTAAAGTCATAATAAAGTTTCCTTTGGATAATAATTTTAACTTATATTTCATAAAACGTTTCCGTATTTTTGCGGGTGCTTTTTAGAAGTTGGTACCTTACAGGTTTGTTGAATTATAATATAATCATAAATTTTTAAAATTAAATTAGAAGTAATGCTTTTCCTTTAAATTAAAATTTTTTTTAGTATGAATGGATTTTAACATTAACTATGTAAATTTTTATAATTGATTTAATTTTTAATGTTTTATTGAACTATTCTGAAATAAATAGTTTTAGACCTTTACTTTCATTGTTTTTGTATTTTTTTAATGAATTATTTTTTTCTTTGGAAAAGATTTAGAAGTCAAGAAAATTTTATGGCCTCCAAATAAGTATTCGGCCCAGGGACTCGAACTTTCTTAACCTGAATTTTTTCTAATTTACTGCAATTATTATTTTTCTATGGTGTATACAGAGTTTATAAATTAAAATTTTTGAATTCGTAAAATATACAGTTTTTTATAACTAGATTAGAGGGAGATTCGTTTTGCTGCATTTAGTCAACTTTTTAAAAATTTATCTCTGTTCTTAACCAACTGCCACAGTAACTGAACACGTCTTTTCAACGTTAATAATTATTAATTAGTTGAAATTCGTGGTTTATGGTTTCGTTAAAATAATTTGATGAACTAAAATCAAAAACCTTGATTCCAAAACCCCATTAAAAAAGATTATACGTCTTGAAAACAAGTTTGAGTAAGCTTGCGCTGCTAGTTGAAACAAGTATTAGATTTTATAAACGTTGAGAAAAGTTAAAAAAGACTTATTTTGTGTCTTTATCATTGAATTTGGTTTAATTTAAGTGTTGTTTTTTTATCATTTTTATTAAAAGAACTTTATCGGAATTGTTGTAGTGTTATCTAAGAATGTGTATTCTTTAAATTTAATTTTTTTAAATTATATTATTTCAATTTTCGTTATTTGTGGTAATTTTTTATAGCGCTGGCACTGTATTGTACATTAAATATTTCATTTTAATAAGCAAAATAAAAAGGAAGTGCAACCGATAAAACTTAAAGTCTCAACTGAAAAAAAAATTTTAAATCTCTATTTAAATTTTAATGATATAATAACTTAAAAGCTCAAAAAACCCGAACACAGATTTTAAAATTTTATTTATTTAGATTTTTCTTCTATTAGAAATAAACAAAGTTAATGATTATAAAAATGTGGTACGTTCTTGCATACTTTAATTAATAAAAGTATTTTCCAATTTGTAAAATGTATTTAATGTAGTAATTAACCTCTTTTTATTGCATATAATAAATTGAGTCTGCTTCCCTTCTTTGTGGTATTTATTATAACTTATCTTATAGCACTAAAATAAATTATTTGAAGAAAAAGTTGCAGTTAAAGGGAAAAAAAGAGAATTATTTGAATACAATTCAAACGATAAGAGTAATGGAAGAATTCTTTGTCTTTCGATCGAAAAATTAATAGACAGTGCACACACGACCTAAGTGGAAAGTAACAAACTGGCGGCCCTTACGTTTTTTTTTATTTTTATTTTATTTATTATTTTCTTATTTTTAGGTGGGTAAAAATAATGATGAAGATTAATAAAAAAATATGCATAGCTGTAAAAATTAAATATAAATGTAACCAAATATATAGGGTGTTCGAAAAAATGAAGACCGTCTCGAGAAACGCGGGTCGGATTAAAAATCTAAAGATAAACATGTGAAATAATTTAGGGACACTCCTATATCACTCCAGAAGTTAGTTCAGGGGGAAAGCCCTGAACATCACCCGGAAGTCACCCCAAACCTCAGTTTATGGGACAGAGGTTGAGTTAGATGGCATTTGATAAGTTAGAAATTTTGATTTTTTTTTTTGCACGTATTTTCTAAATAATTATATTTTCAGTAATTGTACTCCGTATTCATTCTTTGATTTCAATACCATTTGTGAATCAAAATCCTACCTGAAAGTCAAATTGGGGTCCTTTAATGAGGATTCTTTATAAAATTTTAAAGTTGCTCTCCACGTCAACCAAAGGGGGTGAGTTTGTGGGATCAAGTTTCATATCATTGAATGCATCTTTTGTAGATATTTCACAAATGTGTTTTTAATTTGATGAGTATTTTTCGAAACATTTGCATACTATTTAGACACTATGCATGTAAAATTAAGCAATTAAAAATATCTATGAATTTTATTTCGGTGAAATGTTTTAATAATAGAGATAATAATGCATTTAATAAGATTTTAAAAGTTATTTATTCTTTGAAAAATATGATTTTTACAAATATATCAAATTTTTTATTTATTTTTGGTGTTAATTGTTCTTTAATTACCGGTTTTATTTCATAATTCTTTAAATTGATAAAATTATTAAATTTTGAGAAAAAGGTAGAAATAAAAATTTTATTATTTTAATTTTTTTTAAAAAAATTTTGTTAATTTTGGCTCAAGTATAAATAACGGTTAGTTTACGTTTGGTTAATGTGATGTAAAAATTTAGTATTAATAACGAGACGCACGTAAGATATTATAACGCAGTTACGATTCGAAAATTCATTCAAAAAGGAAACCTAAAAAATGCATTTCGACGTTTTCTGTCTACTGCACTGTGGGCCAACCCACCATGATCTTTGGTCAAAAGTCAAAAATTAAATTTTCAACTAAAATATGTGTAGGCAGTTTTAATATAGCCCAAATTAAGTATTCATAATCATTCCAAACATTATAATTTACTTTTTGAACCGACGAGAGTACAATTTAATGAAAAATATGTTAAAACAATTTTTTTTAATGACGTTCGAAACTTAGTTCCAAAAAATTCCACGAGGTAATTGTAATTAGCTAAACTTTTTTTAGTTGTCTTCTTTGATGTTTCATCTTTCGAAAAAACCTGCCCCATTTTGCCCGTATTGCAAAGGTGGACTAAATATACCGAAAAACAAAAAGTATGTTTTTTTTTTCATGTTTTCGCGTTATTTTGTAATTAATTCGCGTTATTTTGTAATATTACTTCAGAAATATAATTTTCTTATTTTAATTTTTAATATAAAATTATGAAAATTATTATATTTTCATTGCTATATTTAATTATTTAAACGTACTATATTATTTTTTTATTTTGCTCGCCATATTTCAGCCGCCATTTTGTTTTTTAGGGTATTTTTAGTGTATTTTAAAATTTCAACTATGAATTCAATTTACCTGCACATAAAAGCCCCCAAATTTTAAAACAAAATTTTATCGAAATACTAATTTTGGCCACGAAACCTTGAATTCTGGCCCACTGTGTAATGGTGTAATAACTTTATTAAGTGGAGTTGTGTAAAATAGTTCAATAATAAATAATTTTTTTTAACACTTATGGAAACTGTAATAATTTCAGAACTATATTGTTGTAATCTTGGATTTATGGAGTGAAGCATTAACTTGCAACAATATTCATCATATTTGAGAAAAAGATTTTGCAGAGATTACTTGTTGGTATAAATGAAAACAATGATGGAGAAGGAGATTTAACTGCACAAAATTTATAAACAACCCGATGTTATTAAATACATAAAAATAAATAGAATGAATAGGATTCGAAGGAGTGATGACAATACAATAAAAAAATATACCGCTTTTTAGACCCGCTGGAACAAGAAAGCGGGGAAGGCTGCGGTTGAGATGGGCTGACTATGTAGAGTCTGATTTTCTTGCAATTAATGAAAAGAATTGGAGATCAAAGAAAAATCGGAAGTCGTTATGGAGAAATCTTCAGAGGAAGGCATTGGCCCACATTGGGCTGTCTGGCAAACTACGATGATGATGAATATTCATCATATCATGAATTAACGGGATTAAAGAATTATCTTGACCAAGATATACTATCTTAAGTATATCTCGGTCATCCATTTAGTTCGCATTAGTTTTTGTGATGGCATTATTAGTCTTTAAACTCTCGCACTGAAACCTATCCATATAGTCTAGCATCTCCTTGAATGCGCTTTGATTAATACGAAGTTTATTGTCAGTAATATTTTATCTCTCTCACCCCTTACATAAAAGTTTTTTTTTTTTTTTTCTTTCCCCAAATCAAAAACAAGTTTGTGCTATAAATGAGGCTTTAGAACGCTACGCGAAGCAAACTATAAACGTGTAGTTTTAGCAGCTTTTATTTTACTTTTAATTCAGAAAATTTTAAATGTAACAGAAAGATGCAGTGAGGATGGAATTGCGGAAGTTAGAGATTCCTCAATTGCTATTTTAACGGTGCGATATTGATAACGAGAAGTCTAGAAGTTAGCTTTGACGGAGCTGTTTTTTTTTTTTCTTCTTTCCATCACCGATTGGATTCGTCAAAAAATTATGCATAACATCTTAGAGTTTTGAATTTTATGAGCAATTTCTTTTTTCTTTGAGCCACACTCTGAAAAGCAACACTTATTCATTTTTCTTCACTTGAATACATTAAAGAAAAAAGCGGTCGCAAATCTTTTTCCAGCTCATAACATTGCCGGATATTTGTTTTGAATGATTAGATCTTCGAGTTCCAGGACTCAATAATTCGAAGAGGTGAACTCAAATATGCTAATTAATAAATGCAGACGATATTTAAAGTTACGAAATCAGACACAAAAACGTACTTTATCTGAATAAAGCTGCCCTTTTTCGACGGGTTCGGATTTCTGACCCCCCAAAATATAGGATGTAACCGCAATCTAGGAAATATAGTCCCGAGCAAAGTTTGAACCCCTTAATGTTAATTTTACTTTCTACTTATTTCACTATATTTCGAGAACTTTTTAAGCTAACTGAAAAACTTTTGAACACAATTATGAAATTCGTTTAGCCAAAGACAATTCCATTAAAAAAATAGTTTTTAGTAAATGCTTATTATTTTATATAATAATAGTCGAAAAAATTTTGAATTGTAAGGCATGAAATTTTTTACATAATTTTAAGAATGCAATTATGTGAGGCAAAATACGAAATTTGAAAGAAATCGGTAGAATAGTTCCTGAGAAATCGAATTTTTAAAAATATGCTTTTTCAAAATTAAATTTCTCACGAAATATTCGACCGATTTCACTCAAATTTTATAGTCATGTAAAATTGCATTATTTAAAATAATGTAAAAAATTGCATACCTTACAGTTCGAAAATTGTTCGACTATTATTAAATAAAAAATAATTATTAAATAAAAAATAATAAAAAAAAATATTTTCATCTAAAAGCTAAAACGTTATATCTTTCTCTCTTATATGAATTTCAACTTACACTATATCACGCAATGATAATAATCGTGTATAGTATACTATCTAGTAAAGTCGAAGAAAGGAAACCATTTTTTTTATTTTACTCTGGAAAAATTTTACCCCGTTGAAATGGCAATGATATGCCAATTGACGTTTAATTAGTAATGAGCTTAATTAGTAATTAGTTAATGTTCTTACAATAACCATTTATATTTGTCTAGTTTGAACAGATGCTACAAGTACAAAACAAAATTTCAAAAAAAAAAAAGGAGAAAAAAACTTTAAATGGTGCAGTTTTAATATAATTAATACTTCTCTATTTTCAATTACTTAGCAGCAAATTTCCTTATTCTTAAACCTTGCTCATCACTTTAATTCTCTCATATTTTAAATAACTTAGAAATATATTTTTTCGACTGTAAGAAGCGTTCTTAAAAAAGAAACAAAGTTCATATAAAAGGGGAGGAGTGAAACGTCTTAATGACTTGAATTAGTTTATACTGCAATTTGAAAGAAAAAAATTTATGTTTATCACAGTTTAAGTTAATAAAAATTCTTACTAAAAACAGAAAATTACTGATTAGCATCTGTTTCAGAAATAAGTAAATTTCAGCCTTCTAACAAGAATTACATTTGTAATTTAAAATAATGGCCAAAATTACTTACGAGTATAACAGCATTGGCGACGAAGAGGCCATACTTCACCCCTTTGGCGCATCCTTCGACCATCATGGAGGCCTAGAAAATTAAAAAAAAAGAAATAATAATAATATATATATATATATATATCAAATGCTACGTAAGACATAAGAAAATGCACATTTATTTTCAATCAATTTTAAAAGTTGGAATGACTCCTTGAATTGGTAGAACTTTACTTCTGAGACAAGGGGCAGTTTTAAATCCTCGCTATAGCTCAGTGAATTCTATATTGCTCTCAGACCTGTACCGACTACAGTGCCAATGTACAATGTTAGGTAAAGTGTGTTTTATAGCTCTATTGTCCTTAAGCTGACAGCGGGAAATTTTCGTGGTTTCCTCCTCCTTGTAATGCAGTGCTGATTAGTTTCACACAAAAAGTTCCTAGACTTAACCCATGACTTTCTTTGTCTTCTGCATTGTTTCCGAAGTTATTAAGGGTAAGGTTACTATTTCAAAATTTGAATTAAGTCCAACAGCCAGAATCGGCTATGCTGCGCAAATTAGTAGAAGTAAAATTTCAATAGACCATATTTTGGTGATGTAGCGGAATTTTTTTTAAGGCGAAACGATAACATAACGGGGTCACAAAGTCCTCCAAGTTCCCATAATAAATCAATACCTCTGGGGGGGTACTGAATTGGAGATTGATCATGCTCTGGTTCAGGTTAAAATTACGATCTGCGGATGGATGGTGTGTGTGAATGTGTCCTATCTGTAAAACGGGATGTGACGTATGTTGTCTCCGAATCATCCGCAGAGATGTTTCCCAGACTAACGCCAATAGCTCATTGAGCAGATCCAGTGTGACGTAAATGAAAACAAAATACCGTACCGAAAAACAATTATAGAAATGTATGTTAATTATATGATCAAAAAAGTTTAGTGTAACTCAAAAAATTATTTTGTAACGGAATTTTTTCTCTGAAAAGGAAATGTTACTTTTTTTTAACATTAGTTGACTTAAGATTCACGTGAAAGTAATAAATATAACTTTCATTGTTTCAAAATTTTCTTTGAATTCCTTTTTTAAAAAAAACATGTGAATTCTGAAATTTCTGAGAATGAACAATAGTAAACGTTACTCTCTAATTATTATTTTAAATAGCAGTTGTTTAGTTTAGTAATTTAATGAAGCATTTCTATTAACTATTTTAAACAATAAATTTTGTTTATATCATTTTATAAACGATAAAAAAAGATTTTTTCTAAGCTCCATCTAAAGTTTGCTATTCTTAGAATCGTACCCTATAGAACGTTTAGATATAAGGTATATAGTAATGGCTTCCCATAATGTATGTTTTTAAAATCCTTGTCAAGGCTGGAAAAAAACCCATGCAAAATGAGGAAAAAACATAAACGTTATAGAAATCTGACAAATCGCTATTGAGGAAGGTGGGTGTAGAAAACACCAAAATTATTATTTTTTTTTCGGTTAAAACTTAAGGTCGTCGGAGAGTTTTTAAATATGGACACAGTACGAAATGCCTGTTTACGAAAATGTGTAAAGCTCAAAATGCGTGATTACGAATATGGACATAACTCGAAATGCGTGATTAGGAACATGAACACAGCTCGATATGCGTGTTTATAACACAGCAAAAAGTGCTCCTTTTTCAGTTTTCAACTCAAATTTAACAACTAGATAAGGAATTACGAGCTTACTTTTCCGTACATATTAAAACACTCAGCATAATCATTAAGGGCAAAGTACAATGCAGATACAACATTTTACTTTTAGTTTAGAATATAGAGGAGGGTCAAAAAAGTATGCAGTCTTAAGAGAATATTTTTTATATTGAGCAGAATTGGATGATCGGCAATTTTTTTAAAATTCCAATCGGCAATTTTTATCAAACTTTCATACTACTATGTATATATTTTAGTAGACATTTATTATTTTTTAATAAAATCCATCGAATGCAAGCAGTCATTTAAATGTCTGTTAATTGTAGTGCTTAATGACAGAAATTATTTATAATGAATATTAGGTATCATGGAATAAAAGCCGGAGGAGGCTTTATTGTGCCAAAATCAATGAAATCCTTTACGTCATCATATATTTCGGAAAAATATTAACGTTTTCTAAAAACTATGTCTGACACAAAATTAAAAGGATAGTAGTAGTAGTTCATTTACGTCGCACTAGAGCTGCACAATGGGCTATTGGCGACGGTCTGGGAAACATCCCTGAGGATGATCCGAAGACATGCCATCACAATTTTGATCCTCTGCAGAGGGGATGGCACCCCTGCTTCGGTAGCCCAACGACCTGCACGCGAAGTCGAGCACTTTACGGTAGCACAGTTTAACGAGGACCAATACCGCACACCCTCGGTCCCTACGCAGACTGATCCAAGTGGTGACCCACCCGCACACTGACCGCAGCCAGTGATGCTTGACTTCGGTGATCTGCTGGGAACCGTGTCTTAACGATCAGTCCACTGCGGGACCAAAATTAAAAGGAAGACGATAGATGAATTTTACAGTTTAATATTCAAATACACAGAATATGTAATCCTGAACCAGACTAGGCGATATTTTGCACTGCAGTTAATAAAATTGAAATTAAATGTTGTTAGAAACCGAGTCTTACGGGAAGAAAACAGAAGAAAGTATAGAATTCTCGGGATCAAAAAACTTGTGTTTTGCAACTGAATAAAAAGAATTGTCACTAAGGGGTCATGGTCCTCGATTAGCATTAAAACTTGTATACAATGTTACTGTAATTTAAACTAATTGTACGCTGGCTCTTTATTTAAATCTCTTTTGAGCACTTTAAAAATTTTGATAAGTAGACTTATAAGGAGTCGTTTTGTTGCAAAACTCGATAAGCACAATTTTTTTTTTTTTTTTAAATTTAAAAAGAAAGTAATTCCTGCGATGATGATTGAAGTCATTGTAAAGTACCGGTACCAGTACCATTGTCATAAAGTACCGGTGAGCAGGCATTGTAAATTACTAGAATACTATGGTGCTGGCTTGAAGTTCACCCAGCTTCAGATTGATGGGTACCAGCTTGTCTGGAAGTAAAGGCGGTCGGTGCATCATATTGCTATCATCATGCCAATGGTCATGAAATTGTGGAATTGTATCCTCCATGTCCCATAATAGACAGTTGTAGGAGTTGCTTAATTTAACAGAAGTTTTTTTACTTCTTATGAAAAGCACGAAACAGAAGTTGCTTTCACACTCATAAATGAATTGTCTTCAGACGAGATAATTAACTGAAAACCCTAATTGATTAATGTTTTTATGCATTCATTTTTGCCCTGATAATCAAATCATTTATTAATCTTAAACCAGGGCTTGAAAATTATAATGCCGTCAAACCCGATAAATTCTGATTATATTTGTATTTTTCCCCCTTACATGGTCAGCTAGGTATGTAAATATTTAATCTGAGGCACCGTAATGTATTGAGTTAGCCCTCTCAAAATTTGACAAAAATTGTCTAATACTTAATGGGGCTGCTAGACGATGCCAAAAGAGAAGAAAGGAAAAAAAATCTATTTTATTTGATTAGATCCAAGTGTTACCGCGCTTTATTATAAATAAAACTTAATAAATACAGGTTAGCTAAAAAAATTTTATTCCCTTAGTCATGCTTATTTCTATTGAAAAAAAGCTAATCTCAATCACTGAGCTTAAAAAAATAAAAATAATA
Organism: Parasteatoda lunata; assembly: GCA_949128135.1. Lineage (NCBI taxonomy): Eukaryota > Metazoa > Arthropoda > Arachnida > Araneae > Theridiidae > Parasteatoda > Parasteatoda lunata. The sequence goes on from OX421980.1 coordinate 41,703,653, forward strand.
AATGCAAAATAAAATTGCGAGAGGGACATAGTTCTTAGCATCTCCTTCAAATCTATAATGAAATTCGATGATGCCAATGTTTCTTTGATAATAATATTTTTGATTTATATTTCAAAGTGTTGATGGGGATATAATGTTGTTATTTCGTTTATGTATTTCCCCCCCCCCGACATAATAATAATAATAATAGGTATATTCATGTGATTTCATTAGCATGCATGCGAAAAAGATATATGATAGTTGTATAAGTTCATTTGGACATGTATTTTATAGACTATCATGTCCGATTGGCATGCAACTATTTTGAAAAGTTTTGATTCTTGTCTTAAACAAGCATTACAAATTCTATTGTATCTAATCAACAATACAAATAACAAATGGTTAAGATAAATAATCTTATTAAATAATATTATAATTTTCATAAAAATCCTGCTAAACATCTTATGCCATAATTTCAGCTTACGGTAAAGTTATTCCCTTAAAAATCTATAAAATTGTGTATTAGTTATCAAGCTGGATATAATTTTTAACAACATTCTAAACATAATTTTTTAACAATATTTTAAGCATAATTTTTTAACAATGTGTGGCTTTTTGATTTTATATCAAATATTAATTTTTAACTAATAATAAAGTGTAAAAAAAAATTTTTTTAGAAAGAATAGAAACTTAGAAATCTTAGTTTTTAAGTTGATTTTATTCTTATAAACATCTTTTTGTTATTATTATTAATTCTTGACCTTTGCTCTTTTTTTTAACCTATGATCTATAACACCTGCAAGTTTGAAAAATTATTTCAAAAGGTGTAGATGATATTGCGTTTTTTTTTTTTTTTTTTTTTTTTTTTTAGGTGTCAAAGATCAGGAAGTGAAGATAAAGGTTTGATAAACACACAGTTAAAACATCTTTATTAAAAGAATGTGAAATTCTGACTTGCAACAGGTTTGTATAACATTCTGTGAGGATTAATTATTTTAGAATTACTTTTGATTCTAGCCTTCTAAAAATGCAAAACTTTGTATGATTATGACATTGAAAAATGGGAATCATGTTTTACAGAGTAATTTCATTTCTAACAAATTAAAAAGAATGAAATATAATCTTGCTTTTTGTTCAAGTGATAAAAAAAATTGCCAAACCTTAATCGAAATATGTGACACCTAATTTCAATGTTATTTTTTATTGAAGTGAAACTTCAATAAAAAATATTGGCCGGAAAGTCACGTGGTAGGATCCAGTTTTCCCTCATTCATTTCCATATTGTTTTGGTTCTCACTAGCATAAAATTAATAAAAGTCATAAAAGTTTTTCTATAAATATTTTCTATAATATTTGTTTTTCTATAAATATTTTTGCATCCCTAATTTAATATTATTTTCCTGTACCCGCTATTATTACGCTTTTAATTCAAGAGTTTAAAACTGAGATAATCATTTTTTTATTATTTTTTTTATTATTATTATTGTATTGTAATTCTGCGCTACATTTTAAAATAAAGTTATGTAGATAGGTGGTTGTAAGCAATGTTAATAAAGTTTGTCTTAAAGAAACAATATGATTTCACTGAAAATCGATTTCTACCCCTTCCTATTTTCATTTCCACATTACGAAGTTTCACTTCTTCCGCGCGGAGGGACTCCATGCACTATTTTTTTCGATTCATATTGTATAAAATATTGTAGTAAATAATTAAATAAAAATGAGCTAAATGCTGATTTGTTCAGGACTTAAGTTAAAAGCTTAGATTTCTCAAGGAGCAGTAAATAATACAGGATTATTGCTTCTTAAGAAATCTGGAATTTTTGAAAGTAATGCAGGAGATGAAAGAATTATTCACCCTGCAACATTTATTGCTTCTTTTCTTACTCCGAGATGCATTACCGTCTAAAAGAAACTTCAAAAAAAATTACATTACTTCTAAATGCAATATTATCGAGTTAAGTTTTAATTTCATAAAGATTATCTTACTTTTCAGCGTTTTCCTTTTTTTTTTTTTTTTTTTAATAATTATTATTACTTTATATTTTTAATATGCTTCAAGTTTTTGTTCTTTTTTCTTATGTCAGTTGAAAAGTAAGAAAAATGAAACTTTATGCATTTCTGGAACACGCAGACTCAACATAAATATTTTATTAGCAGTTCTTGAATTTCAAAGGTGGTCGGACAATTCTCAACCACATTATATGTACAACAAATAGTTCTTCAAATCTAAAAATCGAATAGCAATTTAAAACATTATTTTTTCATCTTTCGATCCGATTATTCTCAACTCCCTGAAAATCATAACAATCAAGTATGTTAATCGGATGACATAAGGGTAGTGGATTTATTACCTTAACTCAGGGACTCGACCTTCACGAGTTAGTTCGCTAAGTTTGATAACATATGAAATGGGCGTAGTTTGGGGATACTGTTGGATACAAAGATGAGATGAGATTCGCTATGAATAATTTGCTTCACTATTTAAGATTTCAACACCTCATGAATAAATTTTTGCCCACGTGTTTTAAATAATTTCTGATTCACGACTAGTCTGAACTTTTTGCATACCTTTTTAATATTTTGATTTAGAGAGACGAAATGTATGTACGCATATGTTATTGCTTCACAGTCTGTATCTAAACGAAAATTATTTTTGGAAAAATTAGTAAAAATTCTTAATGTTGTTATACAGTTGAATTGCGTTCCATCTTAAGATGCCTTAATAACATCCAAATTTATATTACCTTTATGTCATCGTTTAATAATCACTTAACTGTTCCAATTTCCCTCCATATTTTGACCAAAAATATACGTATTTTTTAAACAATTTTGTAATCTATTCAATTGTATGAATTCAAATCAGCAATCATATCTATTATAAGTATTGCATTTATTAATTTCTGATAAATTTTAATAATGACGAAAATAAAGTATTTTTACTTAAAGTTGTCTTTTTTTTCTGAAAGAGGTATAGAACAAGAACATTTTACTGGGTATAAATGGAAGAAAGAGAACATGTATTATTTTTTAATACTTACATTTTATATTATTACGTAATATAGATATTTCATGTAATTGCATTTAAAAAAAGGAAACTATTATGATATTGTAATTGCAAGATAAAAAACTATAAACAAATTACTGTTCCTTAAAAATTTTATAATGCTAAATTAAGAATTAAGAATAGGAATTATCTAATGGTGATCTTTTAAATTAATTATTGTATTCTAACTTGCTAAATTACAATATTAGGGGGCTTACACTTTATATGCTTATTAGTTAGTCCTAATTATCAATTAAATTGCAAAATCAAACTCAAATTTTTTTTTATTAGATCACCTTGCATTAATACGAAACTTAGTTTTTCAAATAAATCGAAAACTGCAGAAAAAACATTTGTATTGTAATATTTTTTTATTAATCTCACTATAATACTTCCTTTTTAATATACAGATTTTGTCTCACGATTAAAATTAAATAAGAAAACGGCCAGTGGAAATCTTATAGTTTGAAATAATCATAATTTATTATTATTTTTTTGTAGGTTTTTCGAGTAGTCTTGTCCAACTTTTTTTCTGAGAACAGCTTTTTTTAAAAAAAATAAATAAATGTTAAGTACATAAAGGGAGAAGTGGAGGTAAATATTTGTAGTTGTTCAGTTAAAACTATTATATATCCCTATTCTTACTTATAAATTGTTTTATCTTTTAAAGTTTGTTTTAGAGTTTAAAATGCTACATCTATTTTTATTAATTTATAAAAATAATCACCGATTTGGTTAAATCAATAAATTTATTTGTTACTTGAGATTTAAATCCAAGTATCTCTTATTAAAAGTAGTTTATAAATGACATTATTATTATATCGTGCGCAAAATCTAAAAGTTAAGTGTTGATCTTCTTTCCAGATATTTTTTCCTTTTTATTTAATTTTTAATTTATTTGTTAATTTTTTTCGTCTCGACTCTCATTACTTTTTTATTGTTTATTTTCTGTTTCAAAAATTTCTTTAACCATATTCATTTTAACGTTAAATAAGTTTTAGATAAAAGAAAGATATAAATAAGATTGAACGTAATCCAATTTCTCAACTTAGTTTCTATAAAATTAAGTTTCATAAATTTATGCTTTCAAAGAAGCATTGAACTTAAAAGAAAATGTCATTTTGAAGTTTTTCTCAGCTTTAATAATTTTATTATACCTTAGTTCAGAAAAAATAACCGATTTATTAAATTTTGACTTTTATGATTCGAATAAAATAATTTTATTTTAAACTTGAACGGACCACCAACATTCGAGATGAACTTGTAAATTGTTTCTCAAAAAATTAATATTTTAACACAGAAAAGAAAATATGAATAGTTATTTTTGTATGTAAGGCAATCTCTCTTTTTTTCATGCATAAATTATGAGGAGTTTCTTTCTCCTTTTCTTTATTTTTTACCAGAATTGTTTAAAATTACATTTGAATTTTTTTTTTTTAAACAGAACTTTATTTAGACATGTAGGCCTGGTAGATATTCCTTAGTATAAAAAAATCTCACTTTGTTAAATACCAAATTATTAAACAATTAATATTATTCATTTTAACAATTTTAAAAATATATTAAAATTATTAATTAAAAAATATTAAAATATTTTTTTTCTATTTGAATATAAAAAAAGCAATATTTTAATATTTAGTTATAATTAAGGAAGTAAAGCCAAATTCTGTTTCAGCAAGTTAAAACTTCGATTACTTATTTTTTTTTTTTTTTTAAATCAACGAAAAATGTTACTAAAAAGTTCCAATTCAATCTTTATTGTTTGGAAAATATAGATCGATGAATGAAAACGTGCAATTGCTATAAAACAAGAAATTGCTAAACGTCAGTTATTACACATTTTGAAATGATTTTTTCTCATCCTTAACAGATGAAGCTTATAGTGTAATTTATAATCCACAATCGATAATAAAGTCCAAATAAATAAATAAATATTTTATGATTATAGTTCATTTATGTCATCCTTGTGGTGATTGGATTGAAAAGCACAAGAGCCAGAATCGGCTATGCCGCGCCAAACCTAAACAATATTATTTATTTAAGGTAGTTAAATCAAATAAGCTATAATTTTAATTTTACTCCGAAAAGACTAAAAAGTTCACATCATTACAAAGGCACCTCCAGTTGGTGTGACTCTTGTTTCGTTAAAGAAGGTTTATTCCCCTATGGTAGATGCATAAAAAAAAAATAGTCACAAATATTTAAATTGTTCTAATAGGAAAAAAAAATTCACATTTTGCACGAAGACTCCTTTTCTAAAACCTTATATTTTATAGTTTTTATATTAATCTATTAAACTAGGGAAACGTGTTACTTTTACATCGATCAATAATTCCAGAAAAGAATGAATTTAGTTCAGAATTTGTGTCTTTTCATCAAATATGAATATAATTTCCCACATATGTTCATGAAAAAAAATTTTCATTTAACTTTTTGGTTAGATCGAAAACCGAAAAAAGAAAAGATTCTCTGATCATTTTCACCATAGTGGGGAAAAAAAATACATACTTAATTAGGAATATGGATTAATAAATTGCATAAAAACCAAATTTTCATCTTTTAGAAATCAATAATTTTAATTTAATCAATTTATATCAAATAATAAAGAAAAATGTTGTCAAATTTATTAAAACTTATATTATTTATAAATCCCCAAAAAGTAAGAAGACTTTTGAAACATTGACTTTTAATTAATTAACAGACCAATTTCATTTTTTTTTACATAAACTTTAGATTTAAACTTACAAATAAGGTAGATGGGAGCAAGTAAAGTAGCTTAGAAAACAACAAAATTTATATGAATTATGTCAAAGACATGCTTAGTCTTAATTACGCAACCTATATAATGAACGTTTAAATATTTATATAATTTTCTTTCATCTTGTTTCATCATGATGCAAATAGACAAGCGATTCAAATCAAACAAAAATTAGTAAAATGTACAGGGCGAATGGAAAAACTAATCAACCTGAAAAACTTTTCATATGATTGAATCTTCGCGTACTAGGACTTTTAATCTTAATGAATCGATTCCTGCTAAATTATTAGTGCAGACGATATTTTAATTTAGGAAATCAGACATAAAAGCATACTTTCTCTGAATAGATATGTTTTTTCAACGGATTTCTCACCCTTAAAATATGCAACATCTCGGAAACATGCTCGCAATAAATTGAGCAAGGAGCGCCGCTCAAAATTTGGACCCTTTAATGTTAATTTTATCTTTTGCGTATTTCAGCATTTCTTGAGAATTTTTTAAGCAAATCGAAACATTTTTGAAAACAATTACAAAATTAGTTTATCCAAAGATAATTCCATGCGAAAAATATTTTTATAATTATTTTTTATTATTTTATTAAATAAAAGTAGAAAATCTTTAATACAAATTTCTACAAATATATTGTAGACAAATTTCTAAACTATTTTAAAGAATGTAATTTTATAATGCAAAATACAAAGTTTGAAGAAAATAGGATGAATAGTTTCTGAGAAATCTAATTTTAAAGAAGTTGTATAGTTACAATTCCATTTTTCAAAAACTACTCGCCAGATTTCGTGCTAATTGCCAGGCAAAATTAAGTTCTTAAAAATGATGCAAAAATTTGTATACCTTTAGGGTTCAAAATCTCATTTGACTATACATAATAAAAAAATATTAAAAAATAAATATTAAAAATTATTTTTTGTATGGAATTATCTTTGGATTCAAGAATTTTATAATTGAGCGCAAATTTTTTTAGATTTTTTTGAAAAATTTCCGACATAACATACGCAAAAAGTAAAATTAACATTAAGGGGTCCAAAGTTTGGACAGCTCTCCTGACTAAGCTATAGAGACCATATTTCAACCATAGATTTCGGCACCCCCCCCCCCCCCCCCATATTTTGAGGGACAAAAATCCAAAGCCGCTGAAAAAAAGTGCATGTTCTTCAAATTTTTTCAGAATCTTTAATTTTTTTTTTTTTTTTTTTTTAAATTTCTTGGCTCGTTGTACATTAACCGCTTTTAAACCAAATTTCTTACCAATTTAAGTTCACGAAAATTAGTACTTCATTGATGCTTAATTTTAAATTTTAAAAAAAATATATATATTGTTTATTATATATTGTTAAAATATTATTAATTATAATATAATTATATAATATTGTTATATATTGTAAAAATAAATGGAAAATTACAAAAGAAAACTATCAAAAATTTTCCATTTAAAAAACATGGAAAATTTGTAAAATTTACTGTTATAACAGTGACTTACAAGCAACTATCAAAATCAAAAGTTCTGAGAGATTCTAAGAAATTTTTTTTAATTGTATGTGCTAAAATTATACGCTGAATACAAATAATTAAAATCATAAATAAAGATACTTAACACTTTTCATCTTGACTATTTTAAAGTCAGAAAATTATTCCTAAACTTTAAAAGAATAAAATTGTTCACAGTGACTTTATCGAAAAATAATTTTTGTTGGTTTATGGTGAATGTTTAAGATGTTTTCAAAAAAAGAATTATTTGTCCTGGTGAGTTTACTCTTCTGCTTTGAGAAAGTGTGATACTCTGATGTGCAAGATTATATATATATATAATGAGAACTTTCCTATTTTCCGTACATTAGTTCATTAATCAAGAAATGTTTAAAATTCGGAGGGGGTTTTATCCCCCAAAACTACGCCACTGGCTGGAACTTAAGATAAGCAGCTACTTTGGGAAAAGTTTCTAAAGCGTTCTTTTCATATTTCACATCGATTACATGCAACAAATCCCCGAATATAACATTATACGGTTTATACAAACAAGAATCAGAAATTAATAAGATAAAGAATTTGGATCATCAATAAAGTTCTCTGTGAGATATCGATAATGCTTCGAAAACTCTCGCAAAAGAACAAAAGAAATCGTCAGTTCATCAATCGATAAAAGCTTCTTTTTGATTAAATATTGGCATCTGTATTGTTTTTAGAATTTATAGTGGCGTTTGTTTTGTTTAGGTTTTTATACTGTGATTGATATCATATACTCTTAATTGCGAATATTTGCAATTTAATAGTATTTGGTTAGATTTTATATTGGTTCAGTGATATTCCATGTAAAATTACCACATCAAATTTTGACATTAATATCATTACAAATCAATTTTTTGACAGTTTTAAAAGTAGTCATTTTTCAATAAATAGGAATTTTATAAATCAATTTTGCCCCAGGTTATGTTGAAGCACAGTAGTTATTGACTAAAATCCTTAATGACCCATCATTAGCAGATTAAATTAGCAGCAACCTAATTGTACAAAGTACACGGCCTCAAGTAATGTGTTGATAATAAGTGCTAACATCTTGAAAAACTGAAAAACTATACAACACAAGCTTGGCGATTAGGCGCCAAAACCGATGACCTGACTGGTAATAAAAGAGCTGAAAGCGTAAGAAATGCTTCTCATATTCCATGAAACAAGTTCTAGGTCATTGGAATGATTGCAGTTTTAACTAGATTTTTTTTCCCCCAAGGTCGCCGGCAAATGTGGACACAATTTTTTTTATTTTGTTTATTTAATCACTTTTTCTCACTATCGGACGACATTTGAAGAAAAACTATTTTTTTCTTCTAAAGAATTTGAAATAAAAGATGTATTTTACCAACCGTTCTTTTTCCCTTCCAGCAAGATACGGTTCGATTGAGGAAATAACAAAACGATAGATGTGAAAGGTTGAGGAACTAGGCGAATTTATATGTGTGCCAAGTTACTGGTACTTTTTTTCTTGCTTGAAACTAATCTTTAAATTCGTGGATAACGGGATGTTATTGTTTTTATGGTACATTAGGAAGCTACAAAGCTCTCAAAGTTCTTCAATAACATTCATTTAAATACGCGAACATTGCTTGCATATTAACATAAAGCTATTTGCAAATATTTTATATACTTAAGAGTTATACAGCGAGGCAATATATTTTGCATTAAATACCATAGTCAATGTTTTTATGAACTCGTTTTAATGCATACTGTATCCTACTATGTTAAAGGCTAATTTGTTTTTTCCTTGTCACTTTTATGTGTTTCACATTATTCGTAAAAAATTAATCCAAAAAAAAAATTTCCCTTTCTTACACAATCTAGAAACTGATGAAATGTTTAAAAAACTGCGTAAGAAAACTTGCTATTTAAATTTGATGTTTGAACATGTTTCAATATGATTATTTAAAAGTTCTTTACCCTGAAACCTCCTAAAAATCTAAAGAATAAAAATTCTGAGGAGCGCAAGATGGTATTCTTTTTTGCACATGAACTATTTTATCTGTTTTCAATGGAATTTATCTCTGATGACACTATTGGCGTAAGTTGGTTTATAAAAGATGTCTTCTTTATCTCACGATAAAGCATATTAAACTTAACACAGTTCAGCCGGTATAAAGCAATATTAATTTTGATATAAATGCGAAAAACACTTAATCACGGCACTTAATTACTGTTTCGTATATTCAGTGTCGTGAAATGAACTGATAAGTCATTACAATATTTCTTGCCTGGAAACTTTTTGTTCTATTTGATTAAGTTGAAAAAAAAATTGGAACGCAAAGGAAAACATGAAAAAACTTCAAATCTAAAATTGTGCTGGGCTCAAAGAAAAAAACTTCCATGATAACTACATTTGCCAATTTGTTTGCTGAATATAAATTAGTTTGTAAATACTTAAAATAAATTTAACATTATTCTGAAAATTACAATAACATTTTTCAAATCAAGCATTTAAAAAAAATACTACATTTATCAATCTGGCGCATAGATCCAAAAAGCTTACATATTCATTTTTTAGAACGTATTTATCAGTCCTCCAAAAGGGACAGAGACAAATGAGATAAGTTAGTTCATGGAAGATGTTTTCTTTACCTCACCATTGCCACATAGTTTAATAATTTTTAGAAAATTTTTCTATAATTGTGTATAAATTTAGAGACAAATATCAAGTGTCAACACAGAAAAGAAAATAACGAATTTTCAAATTAAAGTTAGATTTAAGCTAATTAAATGTGCGTAGAAACTTTTTAAACGTATTAGCTTGAGTTTTTTTTACATTTATTTTCTTTAAAATTCTAGCAAAAAGGAGCTAATGGGATTGCTTTTCTATTTCATTCGATAAAGTAAAGGACACGTAATATAGATCCGATTTGTAAGCTTTAATTTGACATTTTGTAAAGAGTGTCATAATGAAATACGTGAGCATTAAAATATTTGAATGCTGTCCTAATATTTTTATTTGTTATACGCGTTATTAAAAAACAAAATTATGAATTATTGCTTTTTAAAAGTCGCAAAAATATAATAAAATTGGAATTAATTGTATTTGATGCATTTAAAGAAGAAATGGGAGATTATGTCATATCTCGTATTCGCCTGAAGGTAAAACCTGCTGGCTGTTTAAGTATGATTTGATGCTTTTTTTCTTTTTCTTAAAAAATCTCATTTCTCAGTAGCTTATTTTTTTTAAAGTATTATGTTTATTTCGTATTGTGTGTGCGTGGGAATGAATAATACGTTTTGTTTTTTAAAATTTTAAACACAATCTTTTAAAGTGTAATCATTAAAAAATGTGGAAAGATATAATTCACTATAGCAAGAAGAAAAATTCTTCTCATAGTAGTTGTATCATAGAAAATCACTAAAATTATAATGAAAAAATTTTACTTATAAGTAAATTAAAAAAAAAAATTTTGTTTCCATTTTAAGAGTATAAATGATATTTAGTTTTTGTAGCGTTATTTTGCTAGCAAATATTTGGGTAGATATGTCTAGTTGATTGAAAAGGAAAAAATAAAGACATTATTTTGGTAAATATGAATAAAATTCTAAAAGCAAAATTAATGAGCATAATTATGTAAAATAGGTGACATCTTGTTATAAAATGTTTTATAAAGATCTTAACTAATCACTAAAGATAATGGGGGTATAATTAGTGTTTAAAATAGGATTTATTTATTATTTCATAAATATTAATTTATTAAAAAGAAATAGAGTACATATATAATTACAGCAAACATAAACAGAGAAGTGATAAAAATGAAAAAAAATATTATTACTCCTAATTTTGTTTTAACTATTGCAGAGATTAAGAATTTTACCACAAATATAATTTTTGAATACTTACGCGGTTGATCATGACTTACCAGACGAAAATATTTTTGGTATTATTGATAATAAAATCCAAATATAATTTAAAAGTTATCTTCTTGTTTCTATACTTAATTTAGAAATTAAAATACAGGTCGATTGAGAGGAATATGAAACCCTCAAAATGATGGAGCTGATGTGAGGTTCCATGAAAGTGATTGGCAATTTTATAGAAATTAAATTGAACTCATTTTGAAAAAAATACCATTTCTATTAAAATACATACTTTAAATGTTGAAATAAAAAATAATTAAATTGTGAATACTCTTTCGCAAGATAAAATCTTTTTTTGTTAGTTTATAACTTAAGTGATTCTGTTAAGGTTGATTCAAAAAAGATTTGTGTGTATTTTGAGGCATTGAAACTTGTGATATGTTACCAAAGTCAGAGAACTAATATGAGACAGTTTTTGCAACTGATGAGAGACAGTATAAGATAAATATGAAACTGAGTTTAAATTTTTTAAATGTTCATATTAGGCTTTCTATATATTTATCCATTAAAATATAGACGAAATAAAAACTATATATTATACCCATTTTTTTTATTTTTGTAATTATCTATATTATGGCCCATATCAAACAGGTAAGAATATAATAATGAAAGTTTAGAGTTGTGCATCATATTAGCGCTGATCTATTAAAAAAATTCATTAACAAAGCGTAACAAAGTTGCCTCTAAAAGGGAAGTAAATCCTAACTTACATTGCCTTTAAGTCACATTTAAAGAAAGTTTTTGTTACAGTTTTCCGGACTGTGAACTTACTTTGATTTACACGGTGTGTTTTTTGATTTACACGGATTCGATAACAGATGTTAAATTAGTTAAGATGTTAAATTAGTGTATATAAACCTTATAAAAATACAGTTTTCATAATATAGTAAATAATGTTAATATTTTTGTACCCTAAAGTATCAGATAATTGTCTAGAGAATGCAAAATTATGCACTTGGATACATATTATGTGTAGATATATAAATTTTTCAGCTAAAATAATATACTCAAGACTTTTTTGAAACATGTTCATAATTCTTCTTACTCTCGTCGGGGCTAATCTGTTGAGTAAATTTATCATTTGTTTTTAAGACATTCAACATATTTTTTTTTCTATCTAAGCATATGGAGCTTTTTTTAACCTGCTTTATTCAAGTAAATTTATGATTAGCAGACGAGATACTAAACCTTACAAAAATATCTTTTTTCAAAGGAAACATCACAAAAGAACCGGAATGTTCAATAGCAATGAGATACTGGAGAAAGAGGACAGATGGTATTCAGTTTGACGAACTGTGAAATATCAATACTTATATTACAATACTTCCAAACCATTTTTAGAGCCCAAACTGCACTTACAACACAACCATTACATATAATGCTTATAGAAATGCAGCGATACATTTCTCTTGTGCACAATAAATCGGCACCAATTTCCGAAAAGCTCATTTATCTATATACGGATTCCAAACTTTAACATTGCTCTTTGACATTATTTTGGCATTCCAAATTATACACATTTCCATCATTCTCTATACACATTCCAAAATTTAACATTATTTGAAATACCCACCAAAGCGAAAAATATATTTCAACTAGACATCATATAAAATGTAGAGTTTATTTCTACATAAAACCAGGAAAGGCTATTACACACCAAACATAAACTTCATTTCGTACTTAAATAATATGATGTTGTAGGAAACGTATGTGCGTATGTTTTTTATACGTTTAAATGTATTCAGCGGGAGACAATATACACATACATTAATGCGATTCTTTTAAGCATGACAATCTTATTTTTTTAGGAAATTAAGCATGACATTTGTGGTGTATATGATTAACTGATTTTATCTAAATTATTTTGGCTTTAATATAAAGATTTTTATCTTTTTACGCAGTTTTGTAAAAAGTTTTGTTTTATGACTTACAATAAAAAATTATTAAAAAAAAACTGTCTAATTTTAAATTATTGAATTAAATTATTAAATAAACATAATCCCTAAAGAAGTAAAAATGTAGAACATTGAAAACTATGTAATAATCTAGCATTTTCTTTGTTATTACATATTCTGATAAGCACTAAATAACGCACTATATAAAAACAAAGTAGTAGTTTAGTACATGCTTAAAAATTATAACCAAAAAAATATTTGCTACTACATTCAGAAATTGAGTTTTAGCAATTTTGGATCGCAAAGTATACTTCCCCGACTCTTATTTTACAACCCAGTAAAAACCGACAAGATGTTAAAAGTTTATTTCTGTACAGAGGATAAAAATTTTTTTAACAGTATGGGAGACTTAACAGGTTTCAAATCTTAAGGAGTTTACATTATCTCTATTATTTTTCTATGACAGTGATAAATTGAAAAGCTTATCAAGTTTGACGAAAATATTTGTATCCTCAGGTAAAATAGATAAAATATTTGTATCCTCAGGTGGAGGTTTTCTATGATCTACATAAGAGGCAGATAAAGATAATCAATACAGATGGAATCCTCTCCATCCTCCAAAGGATGAAACAGGAGTCGATCGAAACTCGAATGGGATGCTCCGCTCCAGCGCCGCCATTTGAAATTTGCAAAATTCGGAAAACAATTTTTAAAAAGTTTGGGGAAAGGACAAAGAAATCGAATAACTACTTACCAATCAGAGGATGTTATCCACAAGTTAACAATTCAGGAATATCCAACACAATTCCTAATTCAATTAAAAAAAGGAGAACATTAACCACCTTATATCAGAAAACTTTAAAAAAAAATTTCATTAAAAGTTAAATGAACATAATGAAATTAACTCAAATCTTTTTTGAAATAGCAGTTTAAGATGTTTTCTTATTCCCAAAAATGCTTTAGTAAGAGAAAGCAGCTTTCAATTGCCTGACCACGCGATTGACTAGAAAAGATTTTCCGGTCCGAGCGGGAAGAAATTTTCCAATCCCGAAACCTTGGCCGGATGACGATAGATGGCGCGCGTAAAAATACCTGCAGATGCGGGCCTACCCAGCTGTGATTTAGAAGTTTCAGATTGGAAACCGCGTTTTCCGAAGGTGGAAATTCCAACCACTCATCTTAGTTCTAAGTTCAATCAAATGATGAATCTTGCTAACAATTGTTTTTCGATGCGTCGATAAAGAAGAATGTCAAGTTCTAATTGCAGCTGTTTTTTGTAATGCGCTGATAAATGTCAAGTTTGGCGTTAGATGTGAGGGGAAAATTATTATGGCCTTAATTGATCATGACAACCAAATAAAAATTAAGTGAAAAATAATTGATAAACTATACTATTAGAAATAAGTTTCAAACCCCTCTTGTCAATTTTCATACATCTACAAATGTGAAATAATTGATGGAATGAGTCTCATTAAATATCGATTTTTTTTCGGTCAAGATTGCTAAATGTTGAATTTAAAAATGACAGGAATATCTCACAAAAATTTCAAGGGACATGCCTTGGAGTTTCTTACTTCATCGTAGTTTATATGAAGTGAAGTTAAATGTTAACAAGCGCATCTTACTGAAGTAAAACTAAATTGGTTATTTTTTATGCAACAATCTAACAAAGTATAAATATATATGTATACTTTGATCGATTGTGCAGATTCAAATGTAAATTTCGAATAATTTCCAGTTATAGTTCGAATTCAGCCATCAACTCCTACGCCTCTGAGGCGCCATCAACAGTCATAACTCTAAAATTAAAAATTTTTATATTTTAATAATTAGTAACCACATTATTTTAAAAATTATATAAAAATATTGTATTAAGTATTTAAATTATTTAGCGCTTAATTTCTAACAGCATTTTAAAGTACTCAGAGTGCAAGGGGTTACAAAGTGATTTTAAAAATGCTACTAAAATGCACATTTTTGTAATAACATTTGAAATTTATTACTTAAACGATTGAATATTTATGCGAATTAAATTTAAGTTTAAATTTTTATAAAGCAAAAGTTACTGATTTAGATGAAAAACTTCAAACCTAAGCAGCACTTTACAGTCAACAGTTAGTTTGCGAAGCAAATAAAACTTGGCAACTAATTCAAGATAAAAATTGATTTTTATTAATCTTAAACTTATAATTACCTTATATAATCATAGGCAAAATAAACTTTATATTTCATTTTTTAATCTAGAAAACTACTAGACAAAAGAAATTCAGCGCGATTATCGGATGAAATTTCGGGTAGCTTCCTTTTTAACGCCAAAATCTCTAAGTTAGAATATTCGTCCCTCCCCTTTGTCTGGTATAAAGAGGACGATAAAACGTTATCAGATCATTCACACTTACAGCACATATATTTCAACAAAATAAGGTTGATGCAAAAAATCTAGCTCTTAAAGACATGCACGAAAAGCCGCGTGAGAGCAATGTATGACATAAGCGACGTTTGTTAGATGCAGATCTAGATTTGCTTCAACAAAAACTTGTTTCATGAATCGCAACAAGTGATTTGTTACAATCAATCAACATTTCCCAAAACTTACTTTTTAGCTTTTAAAAAGTTAATTTGAACGAAATACGTGTATAATCCATTTTAAGTAAAATATACAGGTTCATGAATATATAAATAAGTCATTCATACGTTTGTTAGTATTAATCAGTCAAATAGTTTCCTCAGAAGAAGGAAAAAAACTATTGCATTGGTAAATAGTTTGTTGATTACAGAAAACTGAATTTAAAAAGAAATTTATACTCAAAGCCTCGAAATTCTATTAAATAATTAAAAAAAATTAGAAGCACAATTATAATTACAATCTTTTTCTAAATTCAATTTTTACTAGTAATTGTTTCCACGAGGAATTTACCATATTAAAATATTTTGTTTTTAAAATCTCAAAACGTTAAAACCTTGGAAACTCTTGCGCATAGAGCTGTAATTTATTTAAGAATCAGTAAAAATTTTACATTTACTTGCAGAACGTGAGAATTCTCAAGAGTTATTTCCGATACTGGGCGTTGCACGATTGCAAATAAGAATTTAATTTGCGCAACTTTGCAGAGTTGAATTAAAACACCTATTAACGAGATATATGCACTAAATATTTTCAGACTATCTTGAAGTGACAGAGATCTATGATTGTCATAAAAACTATCTTTAAAAAAAATTTAATTTTGATGCAAAAAAAAAAATATTTTGAATTTAACTGATTTTGATATCGACTATAATCTGCTAACTTTATTAAAAAAATGTTCTGCCTTTGTTTTGCAAGCTTTTAAATCATTTAACGAATTTTTCTTTAAAAATTATATTTGAAATCTTAGGGTTTTAGTTGTCATATAAACTAGAAAAAATTATTTTTTAATATTTAATTTTATTTTATTTTAAGTGGTGACTAACAAAAAAAAAAATTTTTTTTTAATAAAAATTTTCGCTTATTTTTTAATATAACTTTTAACCCTAGATAAACTTTAATCAGTATGATTATGCAGCTAATCATTTGACTCTTAGACTACAGGTAAAAATTTTGTTTTCTTCTTAATTTTTTTTTAATGTCAATTGGCGTATAAATTCACAGATGCGCATTCAATTGCAATTCATTACCAAGCGTCAAGCAGTGCCGTTGCCAAGTTATACTAAACACTGAGAAAAGCATATTGTAAGGCCCTTTTAATCTTCTCAGTGGATTCTCTCATACACCGTTTTTCGACTAAATTATTTTTTCCATTAATTGATTTTCTAATTTATAAAATTGCTTATTTTTTTAATGAATTACCCCTCACGGAAGCCATAAAGTAGAAATAAAATTTTTTTTATTTCGGAGTCAAACTTACTGAAAATGTTTTAAGAATCTCTGTACTTTTCTGTCAGCAGAGAGTAAGTAAATTAAACTATTTTTATTTATTTGTTTATATATTTTTTTGAAAGTCCATTTTAAATAAATAAATACATAATTAAATTTACTTGCTCCCGGCAACAACCGAAAAATACCATATTTTATTTTACAATTCCCTGTTATTAATAGCTATGAATAATTTTCTTATGAGGGGGTGACTGATTAGAAATATGAAGACAGCTAAATTCTAGAGGAATGCTTTATGCTTCAAATAGAATACTTAAATTTCCATGCTAAAATGGCTAGTTTGTCCTAATACGTGATCCAGAAGTTCCCTTGTCTTCTGGGCTGAGTTAAAAATTACAAAGCTGAAAAGTTGAATATTGATGGTCATGAACTCAGAGTTTGGTCGGCTGATTAATGTTGGTTATGAAATAATACAAAATAAAACGCTAAAAATTAGCTCCGGAGATAGGGCGCTCGCCTCCTAATGAAGTGACCAGTGTTCGAATCCGAGCACTGGTTGATATGAATTCTGCTCAAGACTTGCACCAGCAGCAGTGCTTACTTAAAATATCTTCAGTAGTAGACAGATCATGGAGTAGAACCACTTTCCGTTAAGCACATTCCGTTCTAGGGATCTTGGTAGGTGTGTGGATCCTACCAAGTTGTTTCCTCAACTTGGTAGGACTCAATCCATGTAACGTGGATTGAGTCCTACCAACCCACGTTACATGGATTTCCTCAACTCAATCCATGTAACGCAAATGCTGGTGAGTTCCATGAAAAAGTCCTCCGCGAAGGCTAATTTGTCCTAATGCTTTATTCAGGAGTTCCTTTGTCTTTAGGGTTGATTTCAAAATTGCATACCTACGGAATTGAACATTGATAGTCGTTAACTCAGAACTGGGTCGGTTTTCAATGCAGTTTATAAAAGGAAATTTAAAAAATAAAAGGCTAAAATGAGTTTTAATAAAAGTAACTTTACATTGTAACTGGTCTGGGTCCCTCCTAGATATATGAGGTCCTGGGAAAAGGCTCAGTTTGCCCCACTCTTATGACGGCTATGACGTTAAGTGTTCGATACCTAATAGAAATGGGAACCAACTTTAAAAGTTTAAGTTACATAACTTTCAAAGCGAAAAAGGAGTGCCATGAAATAAAAATGAGAAAAGTTAAATATTCTCATTGAACGTGAGTAACAATACAAGAAAAGTAAGCACGGTCTAACCTTATAGAGATGATCTTCTGACCTGTTCTTACGTTTTTCTTATTGCTTGTTCACACCTATTTGTCACGCGAAAATTATATATGTACTCAGTCTTATTCGCATTTCTGGGTATTGGCAGATATACCATATCTTTCATCGATAGATAATTTCTGTAAGATTAATGCGGTAACTTCACTTTGTTGCCTTAACTACCATCAATTGATCTTAAAAGTGATTGCAGTTTACGAATGTAAATGATCATGTGACCGAAAGTAAGTAATATTAATGTTTTTAGAATTTATTTACAACCATAGTCACTATTGAATGAAATATGAAGAAAATAATGTAACAGTTCTAATAAAAATATTATTTATAACTGGGTTTTTTTCTCTTTCTTTTGAATTTACATTTCGAGTGATAAGTTTTTAAATATTTTGAGACAAGTACAAAATTTAAACTGACCAGAATAGAATCAAAAGTTTTTACATAACATTAATTTTTTCAAACAACCTGTGATAAGCGTTATTAAAATTAAATTATAATTAAGTAATAATCCAACCAGTTCCAGGTGAAACGTTTTTTTTTTTTTTTTCAATACTACAGTTTAACCAGATTCATTCGTATCAGAATTTTGATCGCATTCATAATGAGTACTCTTTTTCCCTTCAATTTTCGATTTTTATTATTTTGTTTACTAATTTTTATTAAAGAAAAATAAACCCAAGTCAAAATTCTTGATGGTCCAATCAAAACATTTTAATGGTTTATGTTGGTTTCAGTGAGATTCGTGATGGTCCAACATCGTTTGATGGTCACCATCATCCAACATTTTTCATTATGCGTTCAGGGTTTTGGATATCCTGATGGTTCCAACTATACATTTTGATTTCTTCGCCATCTTTACAAAGAGCACCTAAACTTCGAAATGCATGACAAATATGCAAATGGAAATGTTTTTACTAGTGTATGTCTATTTTTAAAAATTACTAGTAGCCTTAAAGTTCTTACTCAAGAAGGAATAGTAATTTTGTGCTTGCCACTTTTCTATTAAATACAAATCCTTTTCGTTGCGTAGTTTCTTAACAGTTTGCTAAGAATTTTATATATATATATATATATATATATATATATATATATAAGAAACTCGATATCAATCGATGCCCTGTAAAATACATCCCATTTTGATAGAGTTTCTCTGAAATGTGCTCAAAGTTGAAATCGCACAACTACAACATTATTAAGTACGTAAAGTATTGACCGTAGTTAACTTACACCACATTTGCCCAAAAAGGCACATTAAAATCTATTGGCATTTCATAATTACATAATCGAGCATATGTGTTTCAGTAAGTTCAAATGTCATTCTTCTTCCACCGGTAGCTAATCAATAGGTTTGAATCAGCTACATAGTTGAAAATATGTTAATTAGTAAGTTCAAACGTCATTCAACGAATGCTTGCCAATTACTTTAAAATTATTTAGACTGATACAAATTTCTTAACTTGAGAAAATTTTATAATTATACATTTACTAACTGTGCATAATTTAATAATTAATATAATTATTTTTAAAAGATATAGACTTATTGTTAACTAAAAAATATAATATAAATCCTACATAAAAGAAATAGCAGCTGTCTATGTTTTTAAACATTGAGAATTGCAGAAGCTTTATTAACAAAAATACTAAGGTCATATAGCCATAATGTAATAAAATGATTGTTGCAAACTTACTATTGACAGTTGAAAGTCAATAGTTTTAAAATTTTCTTCGAGTTCTATATCACTTTCATCAACTTTTCTCTTCAATTGTCTTATATGATAAAAAGACAAAAACTAAAAATTAAGTATGCAAAATTAGATAAATGTGAATATTGCGTCCAAATTTTAGATTAAATTTGTTTTAATAACTCTCCCAAATTTTCAACTTAAGAAATGAATCTGATTTGAGATTACGCTTAATGACTCAAAAACTGGATGGAGCATTGCAAAAATCAATGTAAAAGTTCAAGATATCATGTTGAAACAAAATCAAACATCACTTGAAGCAATACCCAGAAGGCGTGTAACCTTACGGAAACCTTGTGTCGGAATTTTCATTTTATTGTCACGAAAATGTTTGTACCAAAAATCTTTTTTCAATATTGCAGTTTCAAATTATTTTTTAAAGCTTTTTTAAAAAGTATTGTCAATTAGGCAATTAATGACGTTTTAGCTGACGTCATACTAGCGATAGGGTCAACGATAGGTCGATCTAGCATTGCCCATTAAAATGTCAAGACAAGGTGCATTTTAGCTGAGCATGCAAGAGTTTGCGAAGAGAAACCTTATAATTACCTAGACTTAAGATTATTTTCACCTTGAGACTAACTTAATTAAAGAATTTGAAAACCCTAATTCAACCTAGATTTAAGGTTTTTTTCTTTAATAGAAGGTTGTTTTCCAAGGTTTTTGATTAGGGTACCCTATTTTCCCTCTGCAAAAACCTTTTAATGTAAACCTAAAAAGATTTGTAATGTGGTTTACGTGTAAACCATCTAACCTTAAAACGAGGCCTGTAACAATCTGCTCTATTCGACGCACATTACAAACCTTTTCAGGTTTACATTAAAAGGTTTTTGCAGAGGTAAAATAAACCTTATTTTGCTATCTGGGATATCTTACCAAAAACAAGCGAACATGACTAGGAAATCAACTAGAAACACTAATCAATTCTCCGATTAGATTTTCAACATCAGGATTATTTTATATTTGAGAAAATTTGTTTCGCTAATTTTTAATATAAGTTTTTATTACACACCATTTGCGTTTTATTTTCTAGTATGTTTTTTATTATCTATAAATTTGAATCGACGCGTTTCTTCCAAAAATTTATCCCTGAAATTTTTTTTTTCTTTTCTTTCGTTTCTCTCCTCTTTAAAAATTTTTATATCAGAGAAAACTTTTCATTCAGACCTTTTAACCACTCATAAAATACTTGTCTATTGAATTTGAGCATATTTATTTTTTGGGCTTAGTATTTTTTTTAAAATCTTTTTTATCACACACTTAGTATATTCTCTAAATTCAACAGACATTAGCTATGTTAGCTCATTATCGTTATAAACTCTCTCATACTTAAAGCTAATAATTCAAAATTAACTGAATTAAATAATTAAAAGTTAATAGAATTAAATAATTTAAAAAAAAAATTTCATTAAATGAAAAGAAAATCATCTACTGAAACAGAATAAATTAATAAACAAAAATCTTACGCCTTTATTTTTGCCTTCCATTAGATTAAAAAGAAAAGAAAAAATTATTATTTTAAGCCAATAATAAAAATCATTGAAAACAAGATGATAGTTTTGTTGAAACTTGACACATTAGTGTGTATAAATTGTCTACAAAATCAAATAAAACAAACCTTCACAAAACATCTTTAGAGAGTAGCCATGACAAGTGTCAAGATAGCAAACAAAAATCTCGTTTTAAAACGTTGAGCACTTCCGTTGTTAAACAAAGAGCTCTTGAAACTTGATGTAAGTTTACACAGCGTCAGATAAGCAGTCTCTCAAAAGTTTCATTATGCGACATTTCTTTTCTATGCAGAAACGAATCGCTCAATTTGAAAATTCAACAAATTAATGACTAGTAAATAAAATGCTAAAATCTATTATTTGTAAAGGAAAAGAGAACAGGAAAATTTTTATGACGTAAATTGGCCCTAATAATAAACGAAAGCTGAAAAGTCTGGTTAACCCCACAAAGTTTACCAAAACAGGGCAAATTTCATTTTAACGTTTTATAAAAGTTTATATTTAATTTCAGAAGATTTAAATGTTAATTTTCTAGAGAATTGTCAGCGGTACATTTTTGCATCATTCGTAACTCCAAGTTTCCAGTTTGCTTTAAGTTTATCGTCGTCAGGGGCGGATTAAGCGTACGCGGGGCCCCAGGCCATTCAAATTTTGGGGGCCCTTAGATTAAATTTTTTTCTCGTATATTTTTTATTTATTCAAATATAAAAGTATTTATATATCTTTTCATTTAAGAAAGCAAATTTAAAATAAAAATAAATAATAATAAATTAAATTTTACCTTATTTTGTTAAATTAGAACTAAAAAAATTATCGTATTTTATTAATATATATTTGAAACTGACTTTTTTTTTTAAATAATTGTTTTTCCTAATTTTTTAAAATTTATTTTCAAATTTTTTTTTTAAAGGGGCCCTAATTATTGGGGGCCCCAGGCCATGGCCTAGTCTGGCCTAATGGGTAATCCACCCCTAATCGTCGTTCTGAGTTGTTTACTATTAGTATATTATCTTTTCTATCCTTCGAATATAACAATTCGCATCTGATGCATTTCAAAAAAGGAAACATAATACATCAATTTCAAAATTATTTGTATGCATTCTTTTTCTGCAATGTTTTTGTTTTCAATATGTTGCTAAAACTAAGATTAAGTTTCTGATTACAAAAGGGGATTACTATTGGGAATGTTCAGACGAAATTGGGGTGGAAGAAAAAACCTATATTATACACTGCAATCATTAAATTTTTATATAAAAAATAAGGTTTTGACAGTTTTGATTCCAGAATTTCTCCTCAAAATTTATCTACATAATTTTCTATTAACTAAAATGTTTCGATTTCTCTTTTCACACTTTTTTTCCACGGAAAAAAATGTCTGTTATAAACGTTTCATCTAATATGTAAAATGCATGGCAAAAAAACCATAACTCTGAAACTCCAAAGCAAGAATTTTTCCCTTTTTCAATTTAAGGAAAAATACTTTTTGTCTTAAAATTTTAAGGTTTTTCACAATTTTAACGAAACGTTTAAAATTTACATAGATTAATTGAAGAGCTGCATTTTATAATACAATCTATTTTTATTTTTATTTTTTATACAGATTAATGAATGAAGGAAAACATCTTGAAAACTAATGAAAACTGAAAGTTCTGTTTTATATTGAAACAGAAAGTACTTTAATGTAACTTCAGTCTTAGAAATATAATTTTTCATACAATCATATAAAATTATAATTTTACGTGAGGTCCCATGTCACGTCAAAGTTTTCTGTATGAACCGGGCTCTCTAGCAAATTTTAAGGATGTTTTTCGAATCCCTTTCGCCAAGGAATAATAATAATAATAATAAACCAGTTCGAGTGCTTAAAACTCGAAGCAAAGCTTTAAAATTAAATTCTATATATCTTGCAAAAACTACTTGGATTTGAAAACGGAAAAATAGCTCAAATATTTCTTAAAAACAACTATAAAACTTCAAAGGGAAAAAAAATCGCCGATTTGTCACGATTTTACCACTTAGAGGAAAATAAATACTATTTAAACTTTTCCGTAAAAATATTTCTGTATGAAATGGGCACCCTAGTAAAATTTTCAGATGTTTTTCGGACCCCTCTCACCATGAAATAATAATAATAAACCAGTTTGAGTGCTTTTAAGTCGAAGCAAGGCTTTAATTTTGATTTATGTATTAGCTTGCAAAAAAAAAGAATAATTTGGATTTTAAAAAATAGCTTAAATACTCGGGGGAAAAAACTATTAAATTTCTAAAACAACCGCCGATTTGCCACGAATAGTTTTTTGCTAGTTTGATGTTAATAGTTTTATGTGCCCAAGTAATTTAGCGTTGTTGGAGTAACTTTTGAAATAATAAAAATATTAAATAATTATTTTTCCTCTAATTTTTCTTCCTTTAAAAATTTTGCATCATTTACATGACTAGCATAAGGAGGGCTAGCTAAAGATGAACAAAAACTAACCTAACACTCATAACTAACTGTTTCAAAATTTCCAACAGCTAGAAACTAGCTTATCAGCTAAAAAGTGTTAATTTATGTAACGATGACAGTGCCTTTGAAAAAGAGCTCTTTCTTAGTTAACTGGATTAGAGTTTCAGAATTTTAATTCCCGATGCAAGTTGAGAGTGATTATCAACCAAAGCTTTGACAGACAGCGTGTCTAGTAGCTTACAAGATCAGTATCTTAGTGATGTCTACTTTCATTGATCAGCTTCTGTTGGTGATTAAAGAAATGTTCTTAGTACAATATATCTATGTCAGTGTCAGACAAGTAATAAAAACCCGTTCAATTGAAGGTCACTGAAACAGAGAGTGTTGTGCTTGACCGGTGATTGACTTATGAAGAGGGATGCTTGGTCTAAATTAGTTCTACTGTCCATTGGAAAGGTAACACCCTACATGAAACACAATCACAATAGCTTCTATATCAAACTAGTTATTGATGAATCAAAAAACTACAAAATCAATGTTTCACTGGGGAAGTAACTTGAATTTTCAGACTGATTCACGAGTAAGCTTCCTCTGCTTTGAAGAGACCTTCCCTCGACCTTCTGGTAAGGTAATCTACTAGGTTTTAATGCACGGTAAGATCAACCAGGTTTTTCTCTGACCAATTCGATAAAAATACTAATCTTTATTCTTAATCGATATTTTCAAGTTAATTGAGTTTTTGCGAAGGTGAGATATACATTCCCTTGAGGGTATCAAAACTATCTGATTAATGAAGTTATGTCTGAACTCTGCATTTGTGGGTGCATTTACATGTTTCTTTTTTGTTTATGAATGAGGAAGACTAAGCAACATGATCAAAATGTCATGTTGAAGATTAACAAATTAATTAACGGTTCCAATGTCTTAAAGCTATTTGAACTTATATGCGATTTGTGTTTGAACTTTAAGTTTTATTAATTTATAAATCTACTTCCTCATCGAAGTTTTAAAAATTTTCAATATTATACGTTTTTTATTGAATGTAAAAAAAAAAATTCAATACTTCAAACGAAATTTTAAAATTTTTAAGGCATATAACGAAACTAAAATTCCAGTCAGAGATAATAAATGCATTATGATTTACATTTGTTAGAATGTGATTATTTCATATAAAAAGTTTACGCAACAATACGGTACAATGTATAAACAAATTTAAACCACAAAAACTAAATTTAATTAAATAAGTTTGGAATAGTTTATACCTCTATTTTATGTTTAGTTAGGAAAAATTGTTAATTTAAGTATTTAAACTTTAAAAAATAGCAAAATTTTCTTTAAAAAAAGGAATCCTGCTTAATAAATAATACTTAATATCGTAAAATCAATATGATTGTATTAAAATGAACCCTTAGTATCATTAAAAATGAAATTTTATTGTATTAGGAGTTACAAGAGAACGACAACATTCATTTCTTATAAGTTACTGATTAAAAAAACTGAAAAATGGAAATTTAATAGAATTTTCAGAAACCCAAAAAGACAAATTGTTAAAATTTTTCGGAAATTGATTCCATTTCTTTTATTTATTCCTAATACAGCCAATATAAGTACTTTCATCTTTGATACAATTATAGCGATAAAACTATAATTGTACTAAAACTTAGAATAAAAGTTCAAACTGTTTAAATCAAGAGTGAATACTATTTCTTGGATAAATGGCTAAATGCATCATACTTACACTTTTCCACCAAAAATGATTAAAATTGAAAAACGTATCCTTTTCAATACAAAAAAAGACACTAAAAAGTAGTTTTTATCAGAAAATATTTTACGATGTTATTTTAACATAAGACTTGGACGTTTGGGAAAATAAAAAAATATCTTACAGAAGCGGATAAATCGCCTGTAAAACATGAAAGTATGAAAAATTGTATCCTTAGAATATCGATAATCTGAAAAAACCGATCGAGTACAGCTTTTGCTTCATAAAGGAGATTTTAAGAACATTTATTTTGAGACAGGATTGGCAACCATTTGAGAAAAAGATTTCGATTAATTCAGAGTCTTTGAACTCTATAGTAATACTAAAGTTGAAAAATTCTTCCAAACTGAGCTGATCTTACCGACAGCCGTGTCAGGATTTCAGCTTTCTGTTTTCCGGAGTGTGAAACGTAACGTAAGTTGAGTTTGTTGAGTTTGTTTGTAACGTTGAGTTTGGCTCATCATAGCCGTTCCAGATTTGTGAGCCATTAAACTCTGCATTCAACCAATAAATCATTTTAAAGAAATAAAGTTTTACTATTCCTTCCAACAAATAAATCGGAAAAAATGAAAGAGCATTAAAGTTATATATATTAAATACTATTATGGATAGGAATTATAATAGCCATAAAATTCTCTGCCATTGTAAACGATATTAAAAGCCATATTTATTTTCTTTTTTTTCAATTGAGATTGATCTGTACTTAAGGAAGGGGGGGGGGGATTGTTTGCAAATGTTGTCTGTTAGAGAGTCAAACTATTTGCATTTAAATGAAAATTAAAGATTTTTAATATTCTTAGAATAGAGCTTCTTAAAGTCAATACATAATCTTTTGTTTACATACCGTTGTTAACCATATTTTACTTAATGCAATTGATTAATGCAAAACATTTTTATTTTTGCCATTTCTAGAAACACAAGAAATGCAAAAAAGCCTTAATTGAAATGAAATATGAATAAAATGATGGGCATTAAATATAGATAAAAAAGATTAAAGCTGCATTAAATTATTTGTAGTTGCATCTATATTAATTTCATTTCCAGTTTTAAAAAAAGTTTACTTAAATACGTCTAAGAAACCAATTTAGAACGAATGCTGGAAAAATATCTGTCTTTAATTACTTAAATAAAATAACATTATGGCGTAATACAATAATCGAAGTCCTTCCAAGTAAAACATTTGCTTTAAAGATTGGCTGTTTTGAAAAGAACAGCTGCCGTTTAATGTTTTCAAGAATTGGATTTTGTTCCGCTGAAGAAAATAACAGCAAACTGAGAAGAACAAGTATTGATTTTTGGTTCTGTTTTAGTAATTCTCCATCTAACATTCGTATTCTGAAAAGAAACTCTGCAGATAAGTGAACAAGCTATGACTACCTTAATGAGACACACTTAAAAGAGTAATTCATTTCATTATATTTGTATTTAAAAAAATGAACTTTTGTATTGAATTCTTTAAGAAAAACTGACTTGAAACAATCATTTTTCAAAAATGATGAACTTACTCTTTCATCGTAACTAACAAGATAACTAGTTTTCTAGGAATATCCGTTGTGCGCTGGTTCCCTATGCAAGGATTTTCTATATTATTTTACGCATTTTCAGGGACTTATTTATCCACATTTTGGTGCATTTCCATCTATAATATTTTGGTTTTCAATTTTAGCACTGAGGGGGAACTTGAACAGCTGAAAGTGGGACTAAGACGCACCACGATGAAAATGTTAAAAATGATACAATGGCAAGTGTTAATGTGCAGTAACTGAAAATCAGCAGGAAACAATTATATATGCTTAATGAAATTCAGAGAAAAATCCTTTATTTCAAAATATGTAGAACCCAAAAGCGCTTAGAAATAAATTTATGAAATTTTTAATGCCGCATTTAATTACAATAAAAATATTTTTCTAGTGCCTAAATTGTTTTTTAATCAGCTAACACTAACAGTTTGTTTTACAATAAGTATTTCTTTAGTTTAGAAAACATGAAAGGATTAACCTGAATTTTTTCAAAATATTTTTCTATCCTTCTTAATTTAAAAAAAAAAATTTCTAAGTTGACATTTTTCAGATTATAACGTTTGTAATTTGTTGGAATATTTATTTTTACTAAAACCATAAACATTTTTTTCTCTTCTCTTAAAAAAAATGCAGTGAAGCAGTGATGACTTATACACTGTAATTTATGAAATCTTTGAGATATTATATATTGCGCACTTCAGAATTTAAAAAAAAGATTTGATTAAATCAGATGAAGATACACATGCAATAGATCATTTCATAGGATGGAGATTAATACAGCAATGCAGTTGTGCGAACTGATGACAACATAAATGAAATGAATTGCATATTGTCATTTCATAATAAGAGGTTACTTTTTATTTACAGGAGATTAAAACATACATTACAAGTACTATTAAAGTAATACGTCATAATACAAGCATAAAGTACAACAAACATGTTTTTACTATTAATAACGCATGAAGAAGAGTAAAAAGAAATGAAGAGTAAATGAAATTATGTAACTATAATGAATGAATTACTAGAGTGCTGAAAATTTAATCTCCTTTAAGTACTTTTGTGATTAAAAATAATATGCAAGATAAAAACTAACTCTTGTGCTAAATATTTAAGGGGTCTTTACCCATATAAGTTTCTATGCAATCATACAATTTGCATACAGCAATTAAAACTAATTAATGGTTGTTCAAAGCTTGCGAACAAGCAAAATACAGAGAAACATGCAAGAAAATATATTTCATTGAGTAATTTATCAAGACTTTATATACATATAGAACGTTTATAGTAAAAATGAAGTATCTTCTTGTAAACTGAATTTCGAAATAAAGAACTTTTTGCGTGTTTATTTAGGGAAAACAAACACAAGTATTCTGTGCTTATCCTCTACGGAATTTCAGTGCAATTATTGAAATTTCTCTACTTTTATACTGAAATAAATAAATAAATGGTCTTTAAACAAAAAATCTATATTTTGAAAATATGCAGTTGCACTACTTTTACAATGAACGAATTACACACATGTTCAAAAATGAAAATTATTTCTATAATCTACATCCGCGGTACCAAAAAGGTGTTCCGCGATACTCTATGGTTCCGTGAAAAGATTACAAGGGCTCTGAAATTTAGGAATATTTTTTAATCGGTAAGACTTGTATTTATACCCTATCAAACTACTTATTTAATATTTCGGCTGTTTTAATTTGTTCGAAATGCCTATGACTATCCAAAATGCCAATGAAAATGCAAAAGAATTTTTAATTTTTTTTCCATAACAATATATCGAATAAATTAAAGATAAACAATTATAAAAAATTCAAAATATTTCTTGCGGAACTTTTCAATTCAAACTAAAAAAAAACTAAACTCAGTAATAATAATTACGTTTCTCTGATGATTTTTCTCAATGCTTATGACAGTTCCTTTTTTTAAAAATAGAATAACTCAATGTTTTTTATTTGTTTTCAGCATATGCATAAACCAAGAACAAGTTCATAATATTAAACAATCCATTCCTCGCTTTAAATAATTTAAAGGTCTTTTTTCTTTTTTTAATTTTGTTAGAATAAGTAGTCTCTTTTTTGGTTAGTATATTTACAGCAGATAATGATTTTTTTTTTTATATATATATAATGCCGGGGTTCCGCCAAAAGAAGCTCAATCATTTAGAGCTCCATAACCGAAGCTGGAAATCTCTGAACCCTCCGAAACCCCTGATCTACATGATTATCCCGTCCCCGAATTCAAAATCTTTTAATTGCTGAGAGATATATTATAAAAGTAATATAACACATATTTAAGCACGCTCATGAACTTTTTTGGCTCAAAGAATTTTTTAAAAAAAAATTGAGTTACTGAAGACTGAAAAAATAAAGTATTTTCCCAATAAAGTGGATGAAACTCAGATGCGGCAAATAAATAGATTTTCTTTTAAAACATTCAGTTAGAAAATTTTGCATCAGTACTTTTCGTATACGGTATTACTTATGCGTGTTTAGGATTTCTACATAATATATAAGCAGATAAATAATTGAATATTACTTACAACAATACATATGAAAGCGCTCTTTTTTTTTCTCAAAAACATGAAATCATAAAACACATTTTCAGAATACGCGTGAATTATGAAAACGCAATACCTTTTAACTTTTTTGAAAAACTTCTGAAACAAATCGTTCTATATTTTCTAATAAAACGAAACAAAATAAAATGTTTACTGTATTTTAAAAATAATAAAATTTTTACTCATTGAAAAGTTAGAAATAAAACACTAAGTAGTTTTGAAACCATTTAAGAATTTTTTTGTGTCTCGAATGGGGAAGCTTTTATAAAGTAAAAGTGAAATTTGATTTTTAAGTTAAATAAACAGACATATTCAAAGCGTATATTAGAAAAGATCTTAACATCTGAAACCTACTCAGCATGCTATCTTGAATCGCCATCTACTTATTTGGGTTATTCGTTTCTCACAGATTTCACCCAACAAAACTGAAGATATGAAACAATGCAAATTGTTTTAACACCATTTCGAAGATTTTTCTTTTCTTTCCAAGTTGGAGCGTCTTTATTTAACAAAGCAAAACATCCATAGAAATTGAAAATATCACTTTTTACGTTATTTCATTAAAAGTGAAAGTATGCCTAGCTTTATTTGAATTTATTTGGTCTATATAACGCATGTGGTTCTTACAGTTTTCATTAATAAGCTTTATACATGTACACTTTTTCTTACAAACATTTAGGCGAAAAGATTGTGTGAACGAATGACAATACTAATTTAGATTTTTCTTTTTCAACTAAAAAAATTGACAATGAAATATGATGACAAAAAAAAAGGTTTATAAAAATTAACAGGTATTTTGTTATTGATATTTTAAAATACAATATAAAGCAAGGATTATAAATATATAGTGCATATGTACAACATTTCTTAAAATAAAATTATCTTGTTAATCAAACAGACACACAGCATAGCCAGAATATTAATAAGAATTCGAACAAGGCTTCACAAATACGAAGCGGACAGAAATTTAAATATAAATTCATTTCATACAATCGACAGATTTATGTACATCTTATTAGAATATAATTATCTTTATTATGCAATTAAAAGCATGCATAAATTTATATAACTGCTTACTTCTCTGCTTCTGCGGAATGTTCAACCTCGTGTGAAGCAAAAACAAACTTTTTGCTTTTCGTGCTCGAATAGTAAAAAATCTATTGTTGTCTTCTGATGATTTCCAAACATGTACCAAAAGTGGAGAAAATTATTCATGAATGGAGTAGATGCATCTGATCATGGTGTGAGCTTTCTCATTTATTGAAGTTTATCTTTAACTACACACTTAAAAGAGTGTATGAGCGCTCGATTAGGTATTAACTTGAAATAACACGCAATTTTTAGAAATATTCATCACCAAATTTCGGATCTATATTACGACATAGTTTTTACAGTGTATCGCTAAATAAATTCATTAATTCAAAATTTCGCGGCTTTTTCAGAATGCCAATAGAATTTTCAGAATCCCACTAATATCTTTTGACATCCTTAATATCATTTTTTTTTTGTAAATGTATATAAACAAAATAAATAAATAATAAAAAATAGATTTTAACTTTTTTTCCTATTTGTCAAAAACGTACAAAAGGATGGACAAGATGACTAAAAAAAGATCAATTTATAAAAATATTTCAAACAAATTTTCCCCAAATTAAGCATTTAGTTACGAAAAATATCGTAGCGATGGAAAACATACAATATCAAGATAATAAGTCCTCAATTTATTTGTATACTTTTGCCCACTTGTTTGTAAATGCCTGTCATTTTCAATCTAACATATTGACCTCCTCTACGGCAAACAAATGAATTCGCCTACTCATCTATTGAACTCCATTAAAAGAACAATTTGTTTTATTGCACCTACAGTTTTAAGTTGTGTAACAATCTAAACAATAAATAGATGAATGATAAAATTATATAAATTAAAATGATTCAATCTCCTTAAAAACAGTGATATTTTTAGTTAATTTCATTAAAATATAACTTAAATTATGTTAGCATGTAGAATATAAAATGTTTGCAACAGTACCAGAAAGTAATAAAGTTGGGAGTTTTACAGTGTCAATTTTCTAATGTATTAAAAGTGAAGATATTTGGAATTATGTTTTTAGCGTGCAAGATAAATTTTAAAACTTTGCAAATAAAAATTTAAAGTTTTAAATTTGGCACTTCCGGTTATAATAAGTCATATCAAAGATAAAACAAACAAAAAATAAATTACTTTAAATCAGAGTTACTATGGCTTATTTCCTCTCATTATGTTTTTTTTTTCTTTTTTTTTTTCTGACATTTAATCCAGTAAAAAAGGAAATATTAAATTGTGCTATATAACATAGCGTTAATGCATCTCCTCATGTGGGCAATTTAACAAAATGATTGAAATACAACTGTTGGTTGAAAATCTGGCATTAATTTCACGATAAATGAATGCGTATCAAAAAACTTAATTTTAAAAAAGATTTCTTGAAAGAGTAACATCCAAAATCAAGTGTCATAATACCGTCACATCATCATAAAAAACCACTTCAGCAATAAAATTAAAGTTTCCTTTAATATTATAGAGATACAGGAAAAGTTAGTAGCTATTTCAGAAACTGTTTCGTCACACTTTAAGCAAAAAATAGCAGCTACTAATATGATTTTTCCACTTGCTATTTCAGTGTTGTAGTGCAAATTGTATAGTTGAAAGTTTGAAGAGCTATTGTAATGTTTCCAGTATTTTGCAATATTACCTGAGCAACCACTACAACAATATATGAATTCAAAAAAACAAGATCTCTTTTAGTTTAAATCCCTTAAAATTTTTAAATCAGAAAAAATTTCCCCCTTAATAGTTTTATTAACTACCGTAACATACATTATATATTTCTGAGGCAGAGATTTTACCCCTTAGTGATTCTGCGATATGTTGTAAGAAATTTTCACGCATGCACTGATAAACTAAAATAGCGTTACCTGGGTAGCGGTAAACGGTAAATTACTATGAAATTATTACTATAAAATCTATTAAAATAGAAATTGATACGAAAATATATTGTTAATCAGGATAGGATCAGCCTGTCGTCCTAAAATTATAATTTTTTTTGTTTCAACTGTTATGCAACAAGCTATGTAATTCTCTTCTTTTTTAATCCCCTAAGGATAATTCCTGCGAACTCCTTAAATTTTTTTAATATACCTTTCAAGGAAAAATATAATTGACACATATTACTGCAACTTTTCATCTAAAGGCTTTCATTGATTGATTTTTTTTCTTCTGACTTACTTGTCTAAAAATTCCCCGAATCATACCAGATAGTTATGTTATAAATTATAGTAAGCATTTCTTTTTATGATCATCGTGACTATCGTAAATAATGACAGGATTTAGGTTTTGAAATGTCCTTAAAAGATCAGTTGAGCACTAAACGTTTTCCTAATTGGTTACGGCACTTTTTTCTGGCACTCTTAACTCTTTAAATGATCGAATAAAACTTAACTACCAAGCAAGAATTTCAAATGTCTTTTTTAGTGGTATATATAAAAGTTTTGTCTATTGTACTGAGTTTATAGCTTACTATAAAAAATTTAAGACCTTACTTTTTATCTAGATTAAGTGTGAAAATATAAGTCTGTTCTTACAGATGAATAAGAGTAACCAATAAAAGCGACTAATTCTCAAAAAATAATTATTCTAAAATACGAAGTGAATGTTTCTGAAATAGGACAGAATCAATTAAATGACGAATAAAAGTAACCATTAAGAGCCTCTTATTCTTTATAAAAAGATGTTTTGTTTTTTTTTAAAATTACCTATTATTTTTTATTATTTCATTAAAAATTGGTCAACAAATAGTTTTGAATTGTAAGGTATACAACTTTTTACTTCATTTTAACTTACGTAATTTAGAACTAGACCCTCAAATTATGGGAGTTAGCGGCAATCTGGAAAACTTGGTTGAGATTGTTCAGGAGATTAGTCACAAAGTTTGCACCCCTTAAGGTTAATTTTACCTTTGCTTATTTCGCCATATCTGGAGAACTTTTTATTCAAATCGAAAAATATTTGAACAAAATTATAAAATTTGTTTAGCCAAAGATAATTCGATGCAAAAAATATTTTTTAATAATTATTTATAATTATTTTGAAATTTTATTTAACTACACTCTAAGCAATTTTGTATTATAATATGCATAATTTTTACATTATATGAAAGAATGTTCTTTTCTATGACAAAATACAAAATTTAAACTCAATCGGTCGGATAATTCGTGAGAAATCAAATTTTAAATGTACGATTTTTTTTTTTTTTAAAATATTACTAACTTAAAAACTATTCGACCGATTGCTCTTAAATTTTGTATTTTGCCATACAAAATCCATCATTAGATCAAAATTTATTTAGGGCGCTCCAGTTTTTTATTGTTCGCACTGAAGTAAAAATTATTATTAGATAAAAATGTACTATGTTGATCCATTTTTCATTTCGTGTACTGTACAAAAAATTATTTAAAAAATTTAAAGTTTTACGTTGAATTTCTGGAGGTTCATTTAAAAAGATAAATACTCGATTTTAAAACATGAAAACCCCAGTACAATGTGAAAAAAATTGAATTCTAAAGGAATAAGAACGTAAGAATGAAACTTTATATTAGCGGTTCTTATTTTTTTTCGTCTATGAAACCCTTTGGAATCAATCTTATTTTGGTGGAGCCCTTAGACTTTATGAATAAAACTCCTTAGAAATTACGAGTATATTAATCGACGAAAAATTTATTTAAAAAATATTAACTATGAGAAATGAAACTTTTTCTGGTTTTGGAGCGGCATCGAATCTAATTCTTAATTTGATTTTCGTGTGTGCATGAACTGAAAATAAATAAGATGAATAACGCTATTCATGGAAATCAAAACGAAAATAAAAATAAGTAATCATCGCGAATGTTTAGTACTCAGAGAAACATACTTCATTGCTGAATTTACTTTAATTTGAAAGGTTCAATGTGAGAGGTTCAATATAATAAGAAATAGTCGTGAATGGTTAGTTAGAGAAACATACTTCTTCATTACTGAATTTATTTTAATTTGAAAGGTTCAATATGAGATACTAATGAAATATTTTAAGCGCATATCCTTTTAATTATTCATTCAATGTACATTGTTATTAGAAACATACATACGTTTCGAAGATCATAGATTTTTTAAAAATATTTTGTTTTCGGAACCTCTGTGATCCTTCTATAGAACCCTAGAGTTCCGCAGAACACCTTTGGGGAACCGCTGCTTTATATAATGAATAAACGTGATCATTGAAAAGTCTTTTGAATAATAAAAAAATAATAGTATAAGGACTCCCCATTAAGAAGTTTCCTCAGTTCTTGTCACCAAGCAGTATCGAAATTCGAGATCTTCTCTCTTCACAGCTGGTTGCCCTGTGACCCCAAAATAACGCTCTGTAATCGGGAGAAAATTGCGAAGGAGTTAATCTTTAAGAAAACAATTTCGTAAGATAAAATGGACTTGTTCTGGAGCGAGGAAACTGAAAATTTCCATTAAATGACTATAGTATGAAACTTAATTGAACTAACTATGGAGTCTACTTCAAGAAAAAGAAAAATCATGGTCTTTGTTGTAGGAAAATTTGGTCCAATTAACAAACAATCCAGTAAGATATTTAGTGAAGATTAGAGCATAGGATTGAAGATTACTTTAGAGGTTTGCCATAAAACCTACACTTGTTAAGAGTCGTAAAAAAAAGAAAGAAAAACTGCACATAATGTTATAACTTCATCGGATAAAATAAAGAAAAGGTCTATAGATTTGCCAACAAATTAACACTCAATTTTATACATTAAAAGATAAAATTATCTAAAATACAAAGAATTTTATAAACGGTTATAGCTTAAATTATAAAGTTGTTTTGAACTTAAAAAGAAATATTTGAACTATGCAGTTGTTGGCATTTCCATTTTTTTTTTTTTTTTTTTTTTTTTTTTTTTTTTTAATGAAATTCTTTTCTTAAGAACGAAATAATTTGTTTTACATTTTTAATTTTGAAGAAAATTTTTTCTAGAAAATTTGTCACTCAACAAATACAAAAACTGAATGTATTCGAGAAAAAGTATGGAGAATAGAAAATCTGAGGTGCAAAATCTCGTAACGGATAATTACAAGTACTATATTCATTATGGTAGCTGACTTTAGGTATAACAAATTTCCTCTATATAAGTAGGGTGACGTAAAAAATCTTTTTTTTTATAAGTGGTTTTGCGTAGAAAAGTTTAGCGTGTTTGGAAATACAATACTGTTATTTTTTTAAAAAAGATAAGACACAACTAAAAAAAAGTAGATTAAAGTAACTACTCTTTTTAAATTAAAAATTCATTATGGAAAAAATCTGGAATATTTAATTGTTATTGTAACAATATACTTATACGCTAATAAGCATTATTTTTAACCCCATGTTTTTTAAAACAAGAACTATTTCGTATTCAATTGTAATTTTATATTGAATACGAAACAATAATATAATTTTATACGGAAAACAATACTATTATACTTCAAAACTTAACATTAAACCAATGAACAACAAAATTAACATGCGAATCTTTTAAATTAAAATTGCTCATATTAATTTTCAAGAGATTAATATTTCAAGAAATTGATAATTTAATTTCTTTGTTTTTCAAATAATTTCAAATATTTTTAACTCTCTATTAATTTATCCTAGTTGCGTTGCATTTGAATCTAACCCTACCGTTCATTACGTATTAAAATGAAAAATTTATATCTCATTATTATTAGATTGGGTATGGTAGGATTTAATACTCATATCTTCATTTAAAAAATATTCAAAATACTTACATGCGTTTTCAAGCACTAAACCCTGGAAACATTTTTTCTACTTTGATTAACAAAGCATCCTCTAAATTCGTGAGTATAAGAAAATTTTCCACATTTCAAATGATGAGTTCTTCCTTAACAATTCTTTTTTGACACCTTTCTGCTCAATTTCCAGGTAAATTATCTCCCATATGCCTATCAGAAATGACCAAAGGTCAATTCAACCATCACGGTAGAAAAATTTTATTTTCAAATTTTTCAGCATTGTGCTGAAGGCAGGTGATATTCATCTTCTAGAAGAACACTTCATTTGGTGACCCCTTAATGCCCCCGACTAATTACCTTGGAATAATCAAGAAAACAATGCAACGGGTGCGCAAAAAAAAAAAACTTCTTTTCCACGATAAAGAAATTTCGGAAAGCGTCCGTTCATTCTATTGAGCAACGCATAATAGCTTGTTTTTTAATAGTGACCTGCATTCACAGTCGTCACGCACCAGAAAAGACCCTTAAAGAAGATTCATTTTAAGTGTTGATTAGATAATAAAACAAAAAATATATATACTTTTGTAACTACATATTATTTTATCATGATTACAAAAAAATAAAATATCTGAATTTGGAAGAAACAATTTAAATTATACAATAAAGGATTATAACTTTATTTTTAAGAAAAACACAGAAAAATCCCCCCTTGAAGAAGACATTTTCATTTTTATTAATCATTTAACAGTAGTAAATAAGTGGAGACTATTTTTTTTTTAATCGTTTCGGGCCTAATCGTTGAAATGAGTTTATGTTAGGCAATAATGATGGATTATTTTGATTAACAATCTTACAAGCTGGTATATTGAGTAAATTTTGTTGCGAGACTTTTAACTGTTTAACTAGTGTCATAAAAAGTTTCTTGCCCTGTAATCAGCGTCTAAAAAGAGCTGTAAGTAGTGTCTAAAAAGTGTCTTGTGACTAGTTAGAACGAAGGCAAGGTAATGGGTAATATGAATAAATAAAAAAATACAATTTATGAGAAGAAAATGTATACGAGAGTATTTAATAACACAAACAAAATTTGTAAAATATTATTCACAACTGAATATATCTCCACGGTTTGTCGACTTTATACTAAAAACAGCACAATTTAAAATTAGAATGAGGTAATAATAATCCGTGGTTTATAAGAATAGAAAAAACTCATTTAAATCCACAATTTAAATAAATGCAAAAATAAAAAAAATAAAAAATCCAATCGAAAATTTAAATGAGCAATCCTAAATCATTAAACAAACCAAAAAAAAGTCAATATGTATATTTAAAAAAAAAAATTAAAAACTGAAGATTACATTAAAGAAAATTCTTGAATTGATATAAAAATAATCTTTTGATTGTATAAACCCGTAATCCTTGAAATAAACATCGATTTCATTCTTGTTTATAATGAATCACGTGTCACAACACAACAGAAAAAAACCCAAATAGAACATTAAATATTCGAGAAAACATCCATACGGATAGACGTTACCTGAACGAACTGTACTTGGCGAGGAAGTCTGTTTTATTTTTCAAGGTTTAAGTAAACGTGAAAGACAACATTTCCAACTCTAATCATTGAAATAATGAAAATAAACAAACGTTTGAAGACAACCACGCGGAATCTAGTTTAAAGATGCCCTAAGGAATTTTCTTTTTGATATCTAGAAAAAATCACTAATGAAAAAAGCATTTCAAAAATCCTTGACTATATGATTTTCCACTAAATTGTACTGCATTCAAGGGCATTAAAATTGTATTAATCTTCTAAAAAATTGTTGTTCATTAAGTTCAATTTACAAAGACAACTATTTGTTATAGATTTTATGACGTATTTTTTCATCAAAGTAATTCTTTTTATTTTCACGATTAATGATTACACCAATTTAAAGATGAAATTGCTTTTGTTCCAAAAATTTTTAGCTCTTAAAAAAAAAAGAGAAATGCGAAATTGTAAATATTGGTGAAGGTTTTATTGTTCCAAAAAGAAAATAACTGCTGAATCTTTTTCTTATTGAAAAAAATTGCTGTCATCGTATTTACACGAAATTGCAATTATGCCAAAACTCGGGTTATAATTATGTTTCAGGAATACTTTTAACAAAAACTATACGCAAAATATCTTTAAGTAGTAAGTGCAATGTAGAAAAATAAGCTTTAATTATCAGAAGATATAATATATATATACTGAAATAATTATTTGTTACACACACCAGTCATCTCTTTTGTTTATAAACTAGCCATTGATATAGAATTAGCATGACTTTATGAGTTCTGTTAAATCAACTGTATATCTGGGTTACAAATATAAACCAACCGTGTTCATAATTTTATATTTCAATCTTAAACTAATAACTTTGTACGAATTACATTTTTAAGGAAAAAAAATAAATACAAAGAGAGCTTATATCAAATGATTATTACTAAGAGGAGCATACAAACACACTACAAAAGGACTCGTTTATGTTTAATAACTTTTAAAAAAGTTTGAATGATCACACAGGATTTTGACTTGCGTATAAAAAGTGCTTTTTTGGAGAAATCTTTAAAATACATATTTTTGTATTTCCGGATATATTTGTGATTTAATTCAGAATGGTTGGTATAATAGTCGGTTGGTCCATAATAGTTTTAAAACATGATAATTGATCACACAAAAAGTACGAATTTTTTTATTTTTTTATTGAATAATCACTCTTACGGTGTGGTGTGTGATTTAAGAGGAGATCAAGGTTCCTACATTGGTGGATTTGCTAATGTTCATTGGAGATTTGTTTTAACAAGTGAAACGTAGTTTATTACGAAAATCGAATAAGTTTATTCAAACAGAATAGTTTACTCTCTAAGGAACGTGTATCATCACAATCGTCACAGTTGCAATATTAATTAGCAGAGCTCAAAAATTATATAGCTCAATATCGACAGACCTGAGACGAGATTCCCTGATCCAGCGGCCTTTTACAACCCGCTCTCCCGTGTAGCTTTATTTTTTAAATAAAATAAAAAAAGTTATTATTTACTTTTTTTTTAGTTCAGGTAACAAATTTTAAAAGAAATAAAAGCTTGCATAGATATTGCAACAAACTACTGCCAGGAGAAAAATCTTCTCAGTCGTTAAAGGATAGTCAATAGCTACTGGATAGTCAATAGCGCCGGGGATTTGTAAAAATTTCGATTTCTTTTATTTTTACATGCCCGGCCTGGCATGTAGATACTTAATTAGAATTAATGTCAAGGCTGACAATATACACAACAAAAACGGTAAAATGCTTCTATTATGCATCATACCATCAAGATGCCTAATAAAAAGTACCGTAAAAATCAATAATTGTATGGGAGCAGTGGCGACTCAGGGATGTGAACTCAGTTCGCATTCCAATGAGGTGAACTGGGCTCGAATCCCAGCGACGGGTGGTC
Organism: Parasteatoda lunata; assembly: GCA_949128135.1. NCBI lineage: Eukaryota > Metazoa > Arthropoda > Arachnida > Araneae > Theridiidae > Parasteatoda > Parasteatoda lunata. The sequence goes on from OX421980.1 coordinate 41,743,674, forward strand.
GATACGAATTCTGCATCCTGCTCGCACTGAACACAGTGCCGATGTAAAATTTCCTCAGTGGTAGACGGATCATGGGTTGGAGTCCCCTTGCCGTCACGCTAACTGTGAGAGGCTTTCGCTGTTTTCTTCTATATACGAATGCGGGGCCTCTACGAAGGCCTACTTTTCTACCAATACTTGATCCAGGAGTTCCCTCGTCTTCTGGATTGGGTTCAAAATTACAAGGATACGGAGTTGAACATCAGTAGCTATAAACCCAAAATTGGGTCCGCTGTTAAACGACCGTTATAAAATAATCGTATGGAACGAAATAATGGCAAAAATGGGATTAAAAAAGAAAATCTATTATATGCATTTGTTAAGACCTGAATGTTATTGAGTTTAATTACACAATAAAGAACTTATCGGTTGGTCCTCTTTATAAAAATGTTGATATAATGTTATTAATGTCAATTTTTGCAAAGCACTAACAATCGTTATATTAATATGCTTTCATTAACGTGCAATCAAAAAATATATTCGTGCATGTATTCTGTAAATTAACATGATTAGTAGGGCATGTAAAAATTGAGATTTTTCAAACTCGGTTAATTAGATATTTCAGAAGTGCAATTAAGATATTTTAATAATGTCGCAAGAAACCAGATATCTATGAGAATTGAGAGTTCGTATGTGATTTTCGTTTTTACTGAACTGCAATAAGGAGTAAGTCTGTGCATTGAATTTTGAAAAATATAATCGCACAAAAAAAATTACAAAAACAATTTTTCGTCAATCCTTAAAGAAGAAAAAATCCAGCTATTGATATTAGATTGAGTTATTTTAATTGTATTTATGTATTATATTTCATTATTTTTTTTTTAGTCAATTTAATTTTTAATTCGTAAGTAAAGCAGATCGTCGATGAGCTTTTTATTCTGGACACAGTTAAAAACGCGTGTTTGAAAAAATGGACACAGCTCAAAATGCGTGTTTAAGAAAATGGATCTAGACGAAAATACGAGTTTAAAAAAATGGGCGTAGCATTTTATTTAGTTTTTCAAGCTTTTATTATGAAAATTTTCTTTTTTTAAAGATAAACTAATAGATCCGAATAAATTCGCAATGTGATATTCAATTGATTGACTTAATCAACTAGTAAATTTTTTTTTAATAGACTTTTTTGAAAATATTTTTAAAGTCAACAGATGTTTTTACGAGACCCTATAAATTTATACTAGTCATATAAGACTTACGTTGTATGAATTTAGATTTAGTGATCTGAATACGAAAAGATCGCCTGAAAAGTTACATCTCTAATATACCAAGCGACCCCGACCCTAAAGTCCTGACTTTGCCTAGTAATGATTATGCCTAGTGTTTAAAAAAAGTTATAAAAAGTAAGTACAAAATTCCTCATTTAGTTATTAAATATAGAATGACGCATTTTTTGCTGTGTAAATTTTCTTAAACACGCATTTTTAGCTAAATCCATTTTCTTAAACACGCATTTTGAGCTGTGTCCATTTTTTTAAATTACGCATTTTGAGTATTGCAAATTTATAATATCTCTTACAGAAACTTTGTAGGCAAAGTTTTTTTTTGCACTTCAACACTAAGTGCACATGACAAGAGTTTTAAAAAAGAAAAAAAGAAGCAGTTTTTCAACTTTTATAAGCAACTATAGGATTTAAAAAAATTCCGAATCTGTAAAAGTATTTCCTTGTTCCTTTTCATAGATGAAAGAAAAGAGAAAGAAAAAAAAAAAAAAAAACAGGTAGCTAGTTTAAACAATATTTTTTTTTCTTCTAGTTTTCTTAACTTCGCTGGAACACCATAAATAATGCGACAAAGATGTAGAATTTCCTAAAGGCCTCTAAATAATAAGGAATTTCAAACGTTTGAAAATTGTCGCACCTTTTACACGATAATTAGCGAAATCTCAACATAATTTACAGATAAATTTAGCCGAGAAGTCGAAGTCTACTATTAGAAAAAAGTAGTCAAATGGTGTCAGTAATTTATTCGGACGTTTTGGAATCCCCCGTGGCGATTACGGAACAATAAAAATTTGAGGGGCCCTTGTCGAAAGACTCGACCTTTGGGGCCCACGGGGTGACGGAATGGGTCATTTCCGGGTGTAACGGACTGCATTTGAAAGGCGTTCTCCAATCTTTTTCGGATAACCAAAAGAACGACTTCCCCACGCAATAAAGCAAACACATTTCCTCCATTTAAATACAAGGAGGAAAATACAAATAATACTTTAAGAAATAAATCAAAAATTTCAATTAGAAACACATTTTAATAGCATGTTGGATCAGGACACATCATGCCTTACGTCAACGGATGTACCAAAGCTAAAATATCCGGAATAGACGTAATTAATTGGTTGCTGTAGATTAAGCCATTAATTACACGTAAGATTAAATAAATAAAGGCCTCGTTTAATTCCCTTAAGTTAAAAAGAAGAGAAAAAAAAAAGGTTTGAAAATAACAGAGAAATGGAAGATTAAGGGTCGAAAATAGTTTAATACAGTAAAATAGAAAAAGAAAAAAATATCTAACCAAGAAAAATATTTTAATACCAATGGGCAGGCTGAAATGTTCAGTTTAAACGGCACAAGAGTTGATATGGAAATGTTACGATAAACTCAAAATAAATAATGAATCATAAAATGTAACTAAGGTAATAATATCAGAAAATGTAATAGGATGTATGCGCGACACAAAAACGAAAAAAAAAGAACAAGAAAATAAAAGATATAAATAAATAAAGTAAAAAATGAGGAAAAGTCACAAGGACATATCGTGATCTTGCAGTCAGAATTTATCTATTAAAAAATATTAGATAAAAAAAACTATATGAGATTGATTTAAGAGTAATGGAAAGATAACTACCAGGTCCACATTATATATTATATATTATAATTTATTTATTATAATTTATATTTTATATTATATTATATCATACTATATATATAATAATGAAGGATTTTGTTTACATAAATGTGGACAACGGTAAGGGGTGCGTGGGGTCAAGAAAGAGGCCAGAACTGGGAAGTTTTTTCTCCTTTGCGTTATTCGTTCATTTAATTATTTCTCAAGGAATTAATTTGAAGTTATAAATACAGAATTTATAAATTTTGTTATTTATAAGTACAAAAACCAAGTCCACGGCGAATTTTTTACAATAGGTATTACTCAATCCTAAAAATACTTTAACATAACATTACTAGAAAAAATTACCCTTTAAAAGTTAATGAATGGATGAATTTTTTATTTTTTTATACATTTGAATTTTTTTTAATTACTATCCACTATGTAATACATGATTATTTGGATACCAAAAATGAAGCGCATTCTCGACTGTTACCCAACAGCTGAAATAAAGAATTTTATTTTAAGATCTTCAGACCACGATTTTTGAAGATGGAAAAATTAAATGAGTTATGTAGCTTTTTATCTGAATATATAATCTTAATTGAATATTCACTTTATTTGCTGTATATTTATGACATTATGGAAATTTCAGTGAAGGAAAACGAGACAATATCTATAAATTTCACGTTTTCTTTTTAATTTTTACTAGGATATATAAAAGAGAAACAGGTAAAGGAAACATATAAGTTACCATTTAAGACGTCTATCAGCTACCATAAAAATGAAATACCTTGGTATTACTCTCATATCAAGTTTGACATTTATTTTGGTAAGTATTACTAACTCTTTATCAAAATATAGGCTAAAATGCCATTTAATAAAACTGTAGCTTAGAGAGAGAAACCAATTGCTTTGAAATTAGCTGTACCAAAGTATCTGAGATACGTTAAATTTCATGCAATGGAAGAAAAAAAATTGTTCCAAAGCGTAATCTACGTTGAAAAAAAATCAGTGTCTATTGCACTTAAGGCAAAATCGCTCATATATATTATCGATAATAATTTTACAATAATTCTTAACATAGCAACACAAAAGATTGTAAAATTTAGATATTTTTCTACTGGTTACATAAACTGTAAAACTGTGGTGTATTTATCTATCCGAATTTGGTGTCGAAAAGCTCTTGTGTGTTGTTTCAAGTTAATACCGAATAAAGCACTCGTAGAAACAAGTTAAAAGGTTTAGTTAAATCTAAACAAATGAGAAATCTTACACTAAGATCTAATGAATTTACACTATACATAAATTATTTTGGTTCATTTTGGCGCACGTAAATCTTCCGTCTGTCGAAAACGGTAGATTATGTTTACAATTCGAGCGCAGGAAAGTATAGTTTGTCTGAAGTAAGAACTCCCCTGATCATTCGACTGGACCCGTGGCGGTGACCATGGTAACGATGTGTAACTATTACAAGTAGAGAGGGGGGCACTGTTTTGGACAGGTTTTGGCTCTGGGTGGCCAAAAAAGGGAAGTCTTTCTTCGGTCTATTGTGTTAGCCCTAAAGTGAAGAGAATCTACCCTCCCTGAAATGCGCTATTCTTGCTTCCATGGCAGCAGACGGCCTCAGACTTTGTGGTGGGGGGAGTTCTTGCCATAGACAAAGTATAAGATAGTTTTCGCCCCGCACGTTACTGAATATTCCGCAAAAACAGATATAAACAGCTATAAAAGGCAAGTATGCTTTTAGTTGTTTAATAAAGATAATTATATTCTCATATTTTTCTAACAATTATATTAAAAAATTTTATAGCATTAATTTTGAAACTTTATATATATATATATATATATATATATTATATATATATATATATATATATATATATATATATATATATATATATATATATATATATATATATATATATATATATATATATATATATATATATAGTTATGTATAGCGTTTATTACACTATTTTGGTGAACCGATGAGTGGTTTCAGGAAATGGAGCGTTCATCTCCTAATGAGGTGACCCAGGTGCGAATCCCAGCGATGGCTATTTGAAACGAATTCTGCTCCTGGCTCGCACAAAATATCCTCAATGGTAGACGGATAATGATTTAGAATCTTCTTGCCATCGGGCTAATCACGGGAGGTTTTTCTTTCCATGAGGTCCATGGTTTTTCTTTCCATGTTACGCAAATGCGAAAAATCTTCCACGAAGGCCAGTTTGTCCCAACTCTTGAACTCTTGAATTCCCTTGTCTTCTGGATTTGGTTTGAAATTGCATGGCTACGGAGTCAAACATTGATAGTCGAAAACTCAGAATTGGATTGACTGTCAAACAACGGTTATAAAATAAAAAATACACTACTTTGCTGGAGTGAAACATAAAATGAAATGTTGCACAACAAATGAAGTTCAAAGATCAGGTCATGCGATGACAGTTTAATACAATTTTAGCCACTTTTTCATCTAGTTGGAAAGCAACAAAATATTTGAGCAAATTTTTCAAACTTAAATTTGTGTAAAATTGTTATTCTTTTCTCATATTTGAACAATTAACAAACAGAATACATATGGTTAAAACATGGGCATGTCATTTGCAATATTCCTTTCAAAAATTTATATATTCGCTTTAGTATAATGAATCCAGGATACCGCGAACACTTGGTTGTAGTGAATGTTTTCAATGGTCCCCGACCGAACTGTTAACTAATGTTATTTAATACACATATAATGAAGAGCAGAGAAATTGATAGTTCGTTTATAGAGGACTTAAATTTCTTCTTTAAAGGTATTTAAATAACTGTTACAAAATTTGACATACTTGATAAGTTTGAAGTTATATGAGTTTTCATTAAAAATGAAGTAATTCATATTATAAAAGAATGTTTAAAATGAATCATTTTGCTGAATTGAACAATTCGAGAGTTTCCGAAAATAGTGAAATTAGTTTCAAAGAAATTCCTAATTTTAAATGCAACTTTCTTCGAGAATTGCGGAAATAAAAAAATAAACAACCATAAAATTCCTAAAATGTAGAAAATTTAAAAAAAAAAATAAAGTCTACAAAATTCATTAGATTTAAACAACTACTTCGTTATATCGAGAATATTTTGTATGTCATTCAACATTCCGATTAAAATTGTCATAAGGGAAAATTCACTGTAAAAAAACTTCGTTGTAGAGAGATTATACATATCTAGTGGGTTTAAAAGTTGAAAAACAATTTATGCAATACTACTACAATTTGCTAAGAAAAAAGAAATTTCCAACCATTTTGGATAAAGGGAAATATAGTTTATATAGGAGTCAGTGGAGGAGGGGTTAAAAATATTGAGAAAAAGTTAGACATCCTTTATGAATGACCCCTTTGCATAATATATGTCATGTGATGACTACTATTTAAGGTGTTTACAAAACAAAAATGAAGCAAAAACATTATATTTGTGCTCTTGTGTATGACTTCGGGCCAAATTATGTCGTATAAAAAGTATGCACGCAAAAAGATATTGCAATTCCATTTGAAAAATCACCTACTTTGTTATAATGTTTAATTTATAATAAAGTTACTATGTATCTACGTGGTGCAGTTTTAATTTATACTGTTTTTTTTTTAAGTCACCATGTAGATGTAACATTTTAAGCACAATTCTGCCCAAACTAAAGATCGCAGAACAGATAGCAGTCACAACAGGCTCTCCACAGCAGACAGGATTAACAGGCTCTCCACAGCAGACAGGATTAACAGGCTCTCCACAGCAGACAGGATTAACAGGATCTCCACAGCAGACAGGATTAACAGGCTCTCCACAGCAGACAGGATTAACAGGCTCTCCACAGCAGACAGGATTAACAGGCTCTCCACAGCAGACAGGATTAACAGGCTCTCCACAGCAGACAGGATTAACAGGCTCTCCACAGCAGACAGGATTAACAGGCTCTCCACAGCAGACAGGATTAACAGGCTCTCCACAGCAGACAGGATTAACAGGCTCTCCACAGCAGACAGGATTAACCACAGACTCTCTACAGCAAACAGGATTAACCACAGACTCTCTACAGCACACAGGATTAACCACAGACTCTCCCCAACAGACAGGATTAGCAACAGACTCTCTCCAACAGACAGGATTAGCAACAGACTCTCTCCAACAGACAGGATTACCAACAAACTCTCTCCAACAGACAGGATTACCAACAAACTCTCCCCAACAGACAGGATTACCAGCAGACTCTCCCCAACAGACAGGATCATCAACAGACTCTCCCCAACAGACAGGATCATCAACAGACTCTGCCCAACAGACAGGATTACCAACAGATTCTGCCCAACAGACAGGATTACCAACAGACTCTCCCCAACAGACAGGTATAACAATAGACTCTCCACAATGGACAGGATTAATAACAGACCCTCCACAACAGATAGAACTTACAACTGTCTCTCCACTACCAACTGAAATCCCAGGAATGGGCCTAAAATAACAGACAGGATTCATAACAGGCTCTTCACGGCAAACAGAATCATTCAAGAAAAATCAATGGGAAATAAGATTTTATTAATGACGAATTTGATAACGGTTTCTTTCTGTATTATTCAAAAAAATTCGAGAATACAAAATTTTGAGCGTTTTGTAAAATAATTGAAAAAATTATTTTACATAATTTATGGTACATAAACTTGCCTCATTTAACGCCTAAGAATGTATTATTTTGGGATAAAATATTATTGAGCAGATTGCATTCAATATATTAAGTTCAAATCAAATTTTAGTTTTTTTTCCCTACTTTTTTTAAACCACATACCAAATGCTTTTTTTTAATCTTGTTTACATCAATATTTAAAGCTTAGAAATATAATTGGCAAATTTAAAATATCCAGTTGTTTCATTTGCAATTAGAATAGATCCTACAATCATTAAAAAAATTTTATGTGTTCATTTTTATCAGACAATTTATGAAATGCAAATAAATAAATGAAAATAGTATAAGGAAAGCAGAGTAATTTAATTTATAATCGATTCAAGCAAAAATAATCAGAAAAACAAGTATTCTAATCTAAACGTGAACAACATCCATTTTCCTTTTTTTTTCTTCTTTTTTTGGAATTTTAAAATTATTTTTTATATTTATATTTAGCTATAAAAAAATGTTTTTCCATTGATTTTTCTATTAGAGCTGAAATATAATTATGAAGTTGTAAAAGTACTACCAGAGTTTTTTTCTTCGCTCCGCAACATAAGATTAATAATTATTATTAAATATATTTTCTCGATTTTGTTTGTCTTTGTTTGTCTTTTTTTATAGTTAAGTCACTTTTATATTGAATAACAATGATGGGTTAAGAGGGTTAAAAAGTTACGTATTTGCAAACCACGAAAATAAATAAACAAAAATACAGAAATCTGTAGTTGTCATCTATATGAAATTAATAATTAATTGTAGTCATTATATGCTTGTTTTCTCTTCAGTTTATTCAAATATTTAATTCAGTTAAAAAAATTTATTCAGTTTATTACAAAAATTTAACAGTAAAGTTCGTGTTTTATTAGTTATCAGTTTTTTGCAATTTGTTCGTTCATCGTATTTACAAAATAGGTATTAATCATTTGAAAGCAATTTCAATGGCCTACTCATGAAATAGTTATTATAGCATTATTCAGAAATCAGCCCAGTCTTTAGAATTAGCTCTTCAATTTTGAGGTTCATCCAAAAGGGAAATTTTGGGCAAATTTAGGTACTGCATGCCTACATTTTCCCAATACAGTTGCAGTGGATAGAAATTATTATTGATCTCGGAATTTGGAAATCGAAATTAAAACATTTCTTTCTTAATAACAAAATGCATTTTAAAGAAATTTGACGCTTAGGGGCATGTCACTTTCAATAATATATTTTATGTTATTACTCATTCTCTCTTATTTTAAGTTAAGATAAAAAGGAAAAAATAGAGAGATTTAAATTTTTCTTGAGAATGTGGTTACGAATTTTACACCTAGGATAGAATAGGAAAATACCAGTGCAAGGAATACTTGAAGTTGGCTCATAACCTTAAAAGCGTAAAGAATACTGGGTAATGGCTAATTTAGTCAAAAATACAGAGTGGGGAATACTAGGATAGTATATACCGGACAGAGACTTTTATTATAATAAAAATTGGAGAAAAAAAAAATAAATAAAAAAAATAAAAAATAAAGTGTAGGGAATAGTAGGCAAGTTTATAATGAACAGTAACCTGCACTTTCTTTCCAGGTTATTATCAGTTTTAATTTAGTAATTTTTTTTGCAAAAAACATAGCTTTTGGTAAATATGATTTTAAAAAAAGATATTAATCGCATCGTCCGGTATATTCCGATATTAAGAGCAGTATCTCGATATGTGCTTTCCCGGTATTCTCTACGCTGTTTTTCACGAATAAGGACACCTTGTCTGGTATTTCTGACACTGATGTTTTTTTTAAGATTAAGGACCATTGTCCGGTCTTCCATACACTAATGTTATTTAAGATCAAGGGCTATAGTCCAATAATACCTATACTGATAATTTTTTTCTAATCTTGTCTTAGTGTGTAATTCGTAGCCAACAAAATAGGCAAAATAAAAATAAATGAAAATTATTCCTTTTCTATAGCTCAGAGTTAAAAGGCGTGACTAAAAATAGTGCCGCTTTCTGAACAATGCCTTAATATTATAAATTTTAACAATTATTATAGTACTTCAGCCGATTTATGTAACTTTTACTGAAAAATATTTAATAGTTTTAATAATTCAAGGCAACATCGGTGATAAACTTATTAGGAAATAACATTTGAAAATAAGATCTAACACTGAGAGGATGTCAATATCTTTCTTTATCATTACATGCACGGATTTAACTTTTATTCCGAATTGACGATTCATTTTTTATGGTTATACAGTCGCATTTTAAAATCTATTTTCAAAATGGTTATACAGTCGCATTTTAAGATTTATTTTTAACATGGTTATACAGCCGCATTTTAAAATCTATTTTCAACATGGTTATACAGTCGCATTTTAAAATATATTTTCAATCTTCTTTTACTTAAATTTTATTTGAGTTATTGGGTTGCTTTAATTTTAACGAGATTTTTTAGGTTTACTTTTTATGCCAAATTCATTGATCATTGACATTAGATATCGTGGGGTTGGCTCAATCTGCTTGACATTAAGCAGTGCTCATTTTCGGTAAACTTTCAAAAAAATGGATATCTCCCTTTGTTTCAAAACATGGGAGAAAAGCAAGATTAGCTGAAACCATGGTGACAGAGAAAAGAAAAGTGTGGAGAGTGGAGAAATCACTAAACTTTGAGACACCTATTCAATTTACAAGGAGCAAATATGTTTTCAATCCCTATCATCCGAGGTTATTCATAATCTTTACAATAAAAATGGGAGAAGTTCTGGCTTACAGCAGGTTGTGATATTGCGAACACTGATAGGTGATCTGGATAAAATCAGTTCCGCCTCACAATAAAAAATCTTCGTAAATTTTGTACGATAAAATTATTCGATATTTAATCAAAAAATATATGAAACATTAATTAAAATAAATATTTAATAGCACATGTTCCAACAAATACATAAGTTACCTTCCAAATATCAGAAAGATGTGTATACGTGTTTTTTTTTTATTCTATAATAATTAATATAATTCTTATTTTCCCTAAAACAAGCATTAAATTACTGTTTTATTCAGAAATGTACCCAAATATTAAACTTCTTACCCTTTACTATAGCCACCAATTGTTTTGTATGGAATACAAATCGATCAATTTCTGAAAGCTTTGATCATGCTCATTAAAAATAAATAACATATATATTTTTGTAAATAATTTGTTTCAAGGTTGCTGCACCCAAAGGAAAATATGTTTCTCTCTTAAGTTAATACAGCAGTGTTTAAAATGATTGGGCTCAAGTCTTGAAATGTAATCAGGTTTGTTCGTGATTTTAAGTTTAAGATGGCAAAGATTTTGAGTCCTTGAAGCGGTAAATATAACTGTTATAAAATATAATTGATCGTGTAATTGAAAATGTTTTATATGAATCACGGTATTATGTTATCAAAATTATTTGAAGACCTCCTTTTTTAACAATATTACCAAACAAAACTTAATTTTTTGTTATATGTAAAACATAGCTGAATTTTATTACTTTATAAAATGGCGAGAAACGTGAGAAGAAATTATGATGCATAATTTCATCTTAAAGAAAAAATGATATTTCATGCGTCCAATTCAATAGTGTGTCAATTCATGTGTCTAATTTAATTATTTAGAAATATTTAAACAAAGATGAAAATAAATGGGGAAAAAAAAATCATTTATTCTTAACTTGACGATCCATCGAAAGTATTTTCCTGCGATTTCACGCGTCGTCAGAGTCTAATTTTCTTTTAAGATTTAAATGCTTATTCTCTAAGAAGAAGATAAATTTTAGTGATAAATTTCGTCAGAATAATATACACATAGATACATACTCCTTTTCATTCCGAATTGGAGCTTAGAGCTTCAACCATAGCTTTCTATATCACTCCATTTGTGGTCAGATTTTGCCCCTTTACATGTATTTCCTTTTTTTTTTTTTTCAATTCGTTTATAATCATTATGCGCCAAATATTTTTAGGTTTTCCCTTTTTCTATTACCCAGATAATTCCAATAAAAAACTAATTTTACTTTAAATTTTTTAGGTTTACGTAGAACATGACCAATTCCTTTCCATTTATGTTTTTTAATTTCTAGATCAAATCGACTTCTATTATGCTTTTCTAAGGATTTCTGCATTACAAATTTTATGGAACACCTTGATTCGTAAGATTCTTTTTAAAGAGTTGTTGATAAGTACTTGAAGTTTTTTTATGTGATTTTTATTGCAGTGCCATAATCTCAAATCCATGTAGTAGGACATATTTAACGTTAGTATTTAAAATTCTAATTTTTGTTGAATTTGTAATGTTTTTGTTTTTCCAGAATTTATTGAGAATAGCATCTGGCTTTATTTAATCTGTTTAATTAGTTCCTCCTTTGAGAATAATATAACACACAGAAAATTTGTAAAGAATTTTAGGCTTGTGGCTTCATTCTGAAGCAGTTAGTCATGGAAATTTTTTATCACTTGGCCAGTTGTGTAAATTAGGGATTATTTTTGGACTGCTTCACATCAGAAAAGTCGGTTCAAGATTGAACCATAATATTAATACATTGAGCGATAATACGTTACACATTTGCTGCAATCTTAATTAAATGTTAAATTTAATTCAGTCTCCAATCAAGTTGAATTATTAGTACCTTATAATTATATTAAAAAGTACATGTACATGTTTCGACTTAATACCATATTACATTTGCAACAAATATGAACGAGATAGCGGTTCAACACATCATTAATTTATTAATGGCTTATTTATAATTTTTAGATTAATTAAGTAAAATATAAAGCGGTTAGATTAAATATTACGTTCGAAAATTTCAAATATCCAAGAGGAAAAAAATCTGTGTTTAAAGCCGCTAATAAAGTACCTAAAGTAAGACTTAACATCGAAGAAGGACAAATACAGAAATTTACAAAATTTTTAAATACCTCAACATAATAAACTGTATAAAGTAAACACAATGAAATTTGCAGGGCATATTTGTCGTTTAGATACGGAATATTTGCTTTTTCACAAACATATAAGTTTTTCAAACATAAACTAATTGCTAGTAGAGAACTATAGGGCCTCCACAATTTCGATGGCTCGACTCCATTAATGCAGATTTCAAAACCTTTAGGGTATAGAACTGGTAAAATCAGACATCAAAGAGAACTTCACGGAGAAATGTTTTGCAGATGCACAAGGCTTATCACGGGCAGTTGCACCAATGACAATGAAGACTTTACATTAATGTTCTATTTCTTAAAACTAAAGCTGAATTCGTTCTTATTAATTAGCAGAGATTCTTCTTGGTCTCACATTCTTACATGCAAAAAAAATTGTGTGATTGAGACTTCAATATAACTTTATCAATTCTGATCAGAAAAATAGCTGCAGAAATAAAAAAAGAAAAAGACTATACAACTCGGAAGATTTATGCATACCACGGAGATCTTTATTGGTTTTTAATATAAAAAGGTAGCAATTTCAGCGATTCTTTAACAATAAAGAGGCAAATAGGTCTCTCCAAACTTTCTTGCCCGTAAAGGATGTCTCCTTAGGAGAAGTTTGTCGATTAACTGAATCCATTATTAAAGATGGGACACACCCAAAGTAAAGTCTGCCGTGATTTACTCGTCCCTCCTTCCATTGCAGAAGACCGTTGTTAGAGTCATTTAGTAATTGCTTTCTGGAAACATTTATCTGCAGATTGGATCGTGCAATACTTGTTTTCACACAAAAGAAACTGTTTAGCTGTTAGTAAATCCTATCTCTAGATACTTTCTATTTCATAGAGGGTCCTTTCTTTAGTCTATGTATACTTTTTCCAAAATACATGAAATAGCGGACAATTATGTAGAAGAAAAGTAAATATTTCTAAATGCCAAATAGAGAAGACTGCGGTTGGGGTTAAATGTCTTAAGAGCTCAATTTTTGCCCGTGACCTGAACTTGTTTACCTGGAATCGTACTCGATAATTTTTTTTTTTTATCAAAGTTTTTTTTAATTTTTTATCTACGTGTGATTGCTTTTGTATTAAACTTTTATCAAAATTTTATATGAATTTTTTTATAAAAATTCGTGCTTCATTTCATAAGATTCCACTAGTGGAATCTTATGAAATTTAGCATTAGCTTATTTTTATTTGACAATTTAAATTTAAAAAAAAAGTTCTTAATGCTTTACAGATTTTGAAAGGAAAAAAACTACAAAAAAAAAAAAACGCTATTTGCTAAAAATGATGTGCATGTAAAAAATTTGACATATATGTCTCAAAAAATTTTAAGCACACACAAAAATTCCGGTTATATAAAAACAAAACAAATACAAATAAATAAGCCAACTCACATTTTTATGAAATATATAATATAATTGAAGAGGTGGTTGGAATAGGCTCTCAGATATTTTAGTGAATTTGAAGTGAAGTGAATTGAAAGAATTAAACAATTTTATTTACATAAAAACACCGATGAAATAAGTAAAATTATTCTGTTTATAAAAAGTTGAAATTTATTTACAATACCTGGCAGCTAAAACCGGGGTACTACCGGGTAGATAAGATTCGAAAGCGTGTTGGAGCTAAACTTTTCGACCTAGAAACTCAGATTTAATCAAGACACTTATTGTTTAGTTATGCACAACATAATATTTCTAAAAAGTCATTGAAGTACTAGTTTTTTTAAAAGCGAATTTGTTCTCTAGAAAAAGTCAAATCACCCCACTAATCACGGTCTTACACCACTAGTGTGATAATACCTGGTACACGTGTTAACTCTATGAGAAATTTAAAAATACTAGGACTTCAGTGAAAGTTTTCAGTTTTTGGGTCCAGCATAGACACACATCCATGGGGTACCAGAACTTACTTCGAGAACAGAGGTTATCGATACGAAACAGAACTGTTGCTACTATTGGAAGAAATCCTTATTGTTTGTTAGATCATGAATTTTCAGTAAACTTATAATTAACTGGACTAAAAATAATTTTTATATCAGTAATTGCCAATAAATAACCATAGCTTAAAAAGAAAACATTTGAGAAATTATTTAGTAAAACTTATCTACACTTTCGCCGTGAATAAAGTAGCAATAACGCATCAATATGGTAAGCTCCTTCTTGACTTCTTAAATGTAATTCAGAGTTTGTCTGCTCAAAAACTGAACTAATTTCCGAATAAACTAGGTATCCGGTGTTATCAAACTTTCTCCTATATACTAAAGATTAAAAGTTACATTTTTGGTATTTTTTTGCGAAAATGCATCAATTTTCTCAAATTTAACCTACACTTTTCAAAATGAATTACTAGAAATATGTACAGTATTCGAGAAAATTACAAACACTCCTTAAATGTCATTGAACTTTGAAAAAACGACAAACCACATTCTAGGAAAATTTCAATTTTATAAAAAAAAAATTCACGATTACGGAAGTTCTAATATTCAATTAGCAATCTGTCAAACGAACTAGCATGAAACATGCGTTCCAATCACAAAATGCCAGAAAAAATATATAAAAAATAATAAATCAATTTTAAAAACACGTGTTCTTGTATAACTTTTTTTATAAGTAAACTTAAAATAATGGGTTAAAAAGAGAATGTTTCATTCCCAGTTTAGGTTTTTACAAACAATCCATCAGTACAGGCGTCACTCCGGGCAAGGAGTAGTTTGAAATATCAATCACGATCATGTCAAACAGAACTTATGAAATCACTTCTTCATGCAGTAAAACAACAGAGTATTTTTTATGTATTTATGCAAACAACTTAAAAGTTAATTTTTTTTAAAAATGGTAAAGGGTTGTCATGAATGATTAAAATATTATGATGAACAATGTTTCTTAATTTCTTTTTTCAAACAATTCTTTGATACTGTTAAGGGAAGACATTTTGAAAGCGAAACCTGCGGGTCATAGTTAGCCCGCCAGCTATGCAACGCTGCACATTTTTTTAAAAAGTTGAATAAGCTATTTTTTTTATAATTAATTTAGAATATATACTTTTCTTAGTGTTATATAAGTTTGTAAAAATCGTGCATTTTAAAATTTAAAATGAATATTTCGAGGTGAAACAGAATTTGCGATGAAAAAAGTTCTCTTAAGAGGACGCTATATCTTGGGAGACACATATCATGGTAAATTCTGTTTCACCTAAATGGGTAATTTCCGTGGTAGGAGCCGTAATGGCTCAGGGGATAGAGCGTTCGCCCTCCAATGAGGTGAGCCTGGGTTCGATCTGGCTGATCGATACGAATTCCGCATCCGGCTTCCACCGTGCTGACGTGAAATATACTCAGTGGTGGACGGATCATGGGTAGTCCCCTTGCCGTCAGGCTAACCGTGTAAGGTTCTCGTGATCTTTCTCTTCATGTAACGCAAATGCGGGTTAGTTCCATCAAAAAGTCCTCCACGAAGGCAACGTTTCTCCCAATACTTGATCCAGGAGTTCCCTTGTCTTCTGGATTGGGTTCAAAATTACAAGGTTTCGGAGTTAAACATTATTAGTCGTAAACCCAAAAATTGGATCAACTGTTCAACGGCGGTTATAAAATAAAAAATAAAGTTTAGTGAAAAGTGAGTACCGATGAGCCTAGAGTAAACCGCGAGGTTTCAAATACTGAAAAAAATGTATTCAAAATATAAAAATGCGAACAAATTAATGCAAGATAACTTCTCTAATGCATAATTTGTTTGCATTTTGATGTAATTTTGAATGCTCTGGCATGTAAAACTAGATTTCTTTGAAGGGCCAAACTTACTATCTCTGATCAAACTTCGAACGAAATTGTAAAATAATGATAATAACAAAACAAAAAAAAAAAATTTTAAATTTAAAAATTTAAATTTTTGTGCATTAAAACTTAACTTTCGCTTTTACAGACACTTATCAAATTGATTATTCGCGAATGAAGGGAATAGTTGAAGAACCCGGTAAATGACATTTTCAGAGTGGCTATAACTAGATTATGAAAAAAAGTGGCATCTGAACTATATTATAGATGTATTAAAAGGTTGGGCTGACAATTCTTTGCCTTATTTAAATTACTACCTAAATTGAAATAAAAATCATGCAAGCATACTCAAAAATAATGTGGATTAATTATGTTAAAATTAAAGTGGAAGCAAATACAATTCTGTTACATTAACATGCCCATACTGATATGACCATTTATGTAATTTTATATGCTTAATTACTTCTGGAAATGTCAATTACCTACTTCTTCCACTAAACTCTTCAAATAATAATTTTTCATATCAGAAATCCAGTAAAAGAATTTTATTTCGAATTTTTAAGCTGTATTTTTCTATTCTATTTTAGGCCAAATCCATACAATTTACACTTTTAAAAATATTTCAGCTCTCTGTATATTTTCAAATGTAATATTTTATTTTTAAATTAATCTTGGGGATATTCCTGATTTTATAAATTGTTTTAGACTGAAAGATTCAAATATTTAATAATATTGTTAAATTATGTGTGTATGAATAAATATGTATCAATAAAAGAGAAAACGAAGAAGGAAAGAGAAAATTGCAAGGAGAAATTAAAAATATAAGATTTCTTAAGTTTTATTAGCTGCGAATAAGCTGCAAGTACACCCATAATATAAAAAATTATAAAGAAAAAAAAAGGAAATAAATTTAAAAAGGGGGAAAAATGATTTTAAAAAGACAAAAAAATTAGAAGAATTAAAAAAAAAAATTTATTAAAAATTTAATTAAAATTAATAAATATAACAGCGGAAAGATTTTATCTCGTCATCAGCTCACACGATTACATCCACAAGAATAGTGCTTCCTAACATTGTATCAAAATAGCCAAACAAAAATATATCAAACTCAATAATGTAAGGAGCACCAAAACCTATTCGTTAACAAAATTTTATCAAATAAAACTCCCAGAAATTCAAGAAAAAAACAAAATAAGACTCAAATTGAAACATATAAAATAAGAAGGGAGAACAGATGTCATGTACTTACAAATAATTTGCAAGTTAAAATCCGTGTTTCATTTGTCTGTTACCTTGGATGGGCAAGAAAACTTATTCATAAAGATAATATATTATACTGGATTATTCAGAGTTTACAATTAAAAAGAGATCGATCTTAAATTCAATTATTTTTAAAGAAATTATTAACATTTATTGAATAGTATTAACTATTTAATTGAATATTAGAGGAAGTTGATGGTCTGCTATAAAATTTTTAGCCTCGGAATTGCCCGAATTAGATTTGCTCATAGAAAATATTAATCTAGATAACTAAAATTATTTTAGATATATTCTTTTATTAATTTTAGTGCACAATTAACTCAATCACTTTTTTTATATACATAATTACATCTGTTGGATATCCGTTATTTTTTAACAAATTTTGGAAAAGTATGTAGATTTGTTTCGGGGGAAAATAAATATTGCTACAAATTCTTTTAAATCTTATTATTTGATTAAAGATGGTATTTAAATAAATGTTTTTAGAAGCATTAGAATTCCATGTAATTAATTTATTTATACTAAACCTAAAACCATTCCTTTTATCGTATAGGCTAACAATTCAGATATTTTCCTCTTTTTTAATATTTAAATCCAAATCCTCATCACCATTATGAAGTAATATTTATTCCTCAATGTAAATATTATTTAAATAAATTAGATACTTTTGATAAAAAAACAATCAATCGTCAATCAATCTAAAAAACAAAATTTATGCTTAGAGTATAATTTCTTTCATAATAATGAAAAAATAAGTCAGCCAGAAGTAACGAAAAATTAAATTCTTGTGGCATTTCATCTATTTAAATTTTTAAAAAAAATTCCATTATAAAGATAATTATTAAAAAAAGAGTAATATTAATTGGAATTTCCCAGTAATCGAATTCGCAATTAAAAATATTTTTATAATCATAATACCTCAAAAGACGATTTTCTAGTTTAGAAAGTGGAATTCTATTAAAGAGATCTTGGAAATTAAAGGTCGCAATAGATCGAATTTTGTGTTTAATAAAATCTAAAATATGTTTATTATCGGTAATAATCTATGAAAAACCTTCTTTAATAATATTGCTAATAATTTTATTTAAGTGGTTAGAGAAAATGGTGCCAGATTTAGTTAAGTAAGTATTAGATCCACGAGTGTTCTAAATCTGATAGATATTTTATGGAATTTTAGACTCATAATTAAATATGAAAACTGAACATTATTAATTTTAATTTTTAACCTCTTATAGATAGCTAAAAAAAAATTTATGACAATACCGTTAATTAAATTGCTAAGCATGAAATTTTATGATTTATTAATTTCTTATTTAAAAAGGTTGACTTAGATTTTTTTACAGAAGTTTGCATAGGTCTTATTTTTAGGAAAGCTACTCTTATCGATTTTCCCCAGGACTGTTTGTCACATAAATGGACAATTTGTGACATCAAATCTATAACAGTTTCATTTTTAGTGCAATCAAGAACTTATGACTCGATAAATTTACACTATATTTCTCCTTGATACGTGTCAATGCTGGGCCCACGAAAGCTGCAGTGCAGTGGAGGAAGAAGCTAACTACATCCGAGACTAAACAAAGCTTTTACGGGCCTCAGTTAAAAAAATTATAGCAGGCCTCATCTTCTCAGAACAAAAATTCTTATTCTCTTATTTTTTAGAATTTTCTAAGTCCCGTTATACAAAATTGTAGTTTTTATATCGATAAAGAAATTCTCTGCCATTTTTATTAGAAAAAGCATTAATATACAGCATATTTTTTGTAAAGAATTTTGATTGAGTACATAGCCCCATCCCGGGTCCCAGGACAGTTATCCCTCTGTTTACCCTCCCCTTGAGTACGGCCTTTACTACATCACATGTAAATTATATGCAATTTACATGCATAATTTTCATAAACTGTCGTGTAAAATCTAAATTTCTGGTAGTTTTTCACTGAAATTTCAATATTTCTAAGTTTCCCAAGGAGTTGAAACGTATACCCGGTTTTCCCCTCTGGTGAATTATTTAAATAAATTCAATAAATTAAAAATTCTTTTTTTAAATGCAAATGCTACTATCACAATTATATCTGTTAAATTCCAAGAACAAAATAAAAAGTATGTATACGTAACAGAGACCTTGCGTAAACTTTTAATACGTAAGACCTTTTCACCGAGATGGTAATCAAATATTTAATTTAAAAAATACATTCTCTGTTTGTTTTAGTGCATTACACCATGGCAATTGAAATTATTTTCGAAGTTATAGTTGAAGTATGTTCTAATGTTATAGTCAAAGAAAGATCTAAGTGACATTTTAATGAATGTTGAGTACAGTAGAACTCCAATTATCTGACACCTGATTCACACTTCAGTTTTCCAAAATTCTGTACGGCACACGCTTCAATCTCATGGATCAAGTGGTAACTCAATATGCTTAAATAATACATTGAAAATATTTTATCCTTAAGATGTTATTAGAAAATAAATCTAGTATTATAGAATTTTGGAAGTCTTAAAAGATGAAAAAAAATTTTTTTTTTTAAATTTACCATCAGGCTAAAGCAGTTTAGAAAAATTAATCGTTATATATGATTGAAAAAATTTTTAAGTGTTTTTTAACTTTATTGTAATCACTACTTTTTTAAGTAATTTTATTCATAGTCTTTTGTTTATGCACTTAAAAAACGACTTGAAATGGTTCCCAAATTATTCGAAAAAAATCGATTTTTCGATATACTCCGGGGTTTTGGAAAATTAGGTTGAACATAATCAATTTCCGAAAATATAACAACGACAAGTAATAGTTTACGAAAAGCATTTGCCTATTGAAAAATAGCTTAAATGAATGATCAGGGGAAAAAAAGTATTCCACGCATGCAGCTGATCAAAACATATTTAAATGCAAAACTTCTCGCTTTTATAAAATGTCCTTAGATATTTTTTAAGACATATTTGACAGCTTTCACGGTTTTTGCAAGAATTTTACACAGTGCGCAGCTAAAGAGTAAAGCTAAACAATTCAAGTATTTTGCAATTCCTGTCATTTCAACAGCTTTCGACATCCCCAAGACATTTTTTTCTGGTTTTCCATATTTATTCCTATTTTTAATGTCGTGGTGAATAAAATAATTTTAAACTAAATTATAGTCACAAAATTAAATATTAAAATACAAAATGCACAACAGCTAGAGTTTTTTTCGTAAAAATCGTCAAATTTTGCTTCGAAAAATTTCGTAAAAAACGTGCTAAGATCTTCATTTTTGTTAACATTCGCAAAGAAGTTATTTAAAAATTCGTTTCTTTTCAATAATTGATCATAACTCCGAAAACCTTAGTCCGGAAAAGGTATATAGATTTTAATTACATTCAAAACTTTTGGATACGCAGTTGCAATTTCTAATTTAAATTTGAGTAATAAAAATATTTATCAGATTTGCGCTTACCTTTCTTTCAGCTTTCCACCGCTAGTCGATTTCAATCCGCGGATGAAGAGTCCTTTGCAGCCGGGTCCTAGGACGCAGAGAGAAAGTCGGAGGTGAGGGCTAGTTGCTATGGTAACGAAGCAAAAGAGCATGAGGACCACACCCCCACCTCCAGAAGCGCCCGGCAAATGATTCTTCAGAAAAAGGCGCACGAAATCATGCTCTATGTGTTCCGATAATGCGGAATTAAAAATCCCTTTTCAGCAATTTTATTTCTTTAGATTTAGTTTTTTTTTTTCTTTTTTTAATCTTTATTTCCATTTTAAAGGAGGGGTGATTTATTTTTCTCTTTAGCTTTATGAATTGCTATATTTCTACTGTATAAAGTGTAGAAAAATATCAATTTAAAATGCATAGCTATGCTATAAAGAGCAATTTTAAAGAGAGAATTTTCGAAATTTATTATCAATTTAAAAATGTTTTAGACGTCAAAATTAAATATAAAGCTAACTAAATATCATGTAAAAAGTGTCTGATAAGACTTCTAATAAAGTTTAAGATTTATAAGTTTTTATAAAATGTCATAATAAAATAAAAAATATATTGTTTACCCTTTGACGCAGATGGGACACCGGTGTCTCTTTTATATATTTTTCTGGCCTTCTATTTAAAAACAAAAATATATTTTGGTATTTTTTATTTATAAAAAAAAAAAAAACATTTAAATGGTTACTAAAAAGAATCTGTTAAATTATCGGAATTATATTTGCACTAAAATATCAAATCCAAAAAAAAAGCTGCTTGAATTTTCTTTTCATTCATATTAAAAAATTTATCAATAACTGATTTTGTAAAATAAATAAATTTCAATGATGAATAACTGTTTCTCTTAGATATAAGTAACTGCAAATTTGAAAAGCAGTTGTTTTTAAGTGAGCTGTGTTTGGAAAATTTTACCTTTAACGCAGGAAAAGATACCTATGTTTCACGATGTATTTTGCGTTTTATTTCGCTTTTTTTACCTAAATTATTAAAAAAGCATAAAAAATATGCCTAATAAAAATTTTGCAGCACAAGGTTAATAAGTTAAAAGCAACTAAAATGCTAAGTGATTTGAAAAGGTTTTAAAATTATTAAAAAAAATTTTTATAGTATCAATTAAAAGCTGAAGTTACAGCCGAGATTTTTAAAATAGCGTGCTTAAAATCTATGTTTTATAATCTAAAGCAAATTAAAATAGGGTATTTTCCTACGTACTTCAAGTGCGGAGTACTTTAAGAGTACTTTAAATTGCAGTCTCGACAAGAAAGTATAAGTTAAAAGTTAACTTTTAATGCATTCTATTTTATTTATAAAACAGTTTTAATAAACAATAAACTTCATACCCTACTTTCATTGTAATTCAAAACTGTTTAAAATTGAGACTAAACCAATCGAAAGAATAACAAAGCTAATATAATAAATAAAACGAAAAATATAAATTCCCCTTTTTTGGAGACAAATAATTTTGCATTATTAAATAAAAATAAATAAAAGTGTATTAGCTGTAGTAAAAAATATTTAACTATAAATTTGATTTATTCTTTAAAATACGCAGTGGTTAAAATGGCGAGTTTCAATTACATATTATGCAATTTATTATTCGCGGTATGTTATGCACTCGCACTTCATAACTTTAGAACGACAAAATCGCGCCTGATAATGTTAAATTGAGTAAATTGATTTTAAGTTAAAAGGGAATTACATGTAATACAGAGTTTAATGGCACTGGAGCAGAATTGAGTCACAGTGTACCATATTCAAGGAACTAAAAATTTAAATACGCAATCAAGACAGCACAATTAAACGATTTTAAAAATTGCGACCGACACAAAAATAAGAAACGAAGAGATAGAAAAAAACAGGAAAAAAAACACTCTGATTAGAGCACTTCGGGGTCGTGGATTCTGTAATTAACTAAACAATGTAAGCCCTCCATTAAAACTCATAAGTTTTAATAAGAGATGATATCACAACTAAGTTTTAGTTTATAAAGAGCAACACTGGAATTTTTAAAATTTGATAATTCTACTTTTATGCAAGGTGTTTCAGATAGCCGCCATTCATATATCTTAGAAGAATCTTTTTCAAAAAGTATCATAATTAATTATTATTTTTAAAATTAATCCATTTAAACGAAAGCTTTTTTATTCTATCAACGAATATAAAATTTACGAAACCTGCTTCAAAAAAAAAAAAAAAAAAAAAAAATTTCTATAATCAGTATAACAACAGGATTACAAATGGCATTTATATTTAAATTCTCAACAAAAAGCTTTTTAAGTAAGTTGCATTTAAATTTAAACAAATATTTCAATTAGAATATTTTCTGTTAAAGAACATTTGATATGAAATTGATTTTACTTTATTTTAAATAATGAATTGAGAAATTTAAAGCAAACAATTTATCGTCAAAGAGCCTTTAAATTCACGAAAATGGACACAGGTCAAACTACACGTTTATGAAAATGGACAAAGCTATTTACGAAATTACTTGTTCCGTTTTTCAAACTTCTTTTATGAGTATTTTTTTTTCTTTTTTTTAACGAAGAAACTAATGAATTCAAATAAATTCGAAAAGTGATATCGTTCATATGCATAAAGAGCATAGTACATTTTATTAAATTAGTCCTTAAAAAAAAAATACTTTACAGTCAACAGTTGTTTTTACAAGATTACCACGGGTGCTATAAATTTATAATAGTGGTTGTAAATTTACGTTGTAGGATTTTAGATTTGTAAAACTCCTTTATCATTTAAAATTCTGAATACAAAGACATTGTCTGAAAAGCTACATCTGTATTATACCTAGATATTCCAATCCCGAAGTGCAGGGCTTTATAATGTTTAGTGTTTAAATAAGTAAGAAAAAGTATGCACGCAATCTCCCGTTTATTTATTAAATTCTGATTGAAAACTGAAAAGCTCATATTTGTTGTGTTAATTTTCTTATTTCATTTCTGTTGTGTTCATTTCGAACTATGTCCATTTTTGTAAGCACGCGTTTCGAACTGTGTCCATTTTCTTAAGCACGCGTTTCGAGCTGTGTCCATTTTCTTAAGCACGCATTTCGAGCTGTGTTCGTTTCCGTAAGCACGCATTTCGAGCTGTGTGCATTTTCATAAGCACGCGTTTCGAGCTGTGTTCGTTTCCGTAAGCACGCATTTCGAGCTATGTGCATTTTCATAAGCACGCGTTTCGAGCTGTGTCAATTTTTTGTAAGCACGAATTTTGAACTGTCCATTTTTTTAAACACGCATTTCGAGCTGTGTCCAGATTTGAAAATTCATCGACGATATATATTTTTAATTATTGATAATGTGCCACGAACTACCGATGAAATGTATGCATTTACAAAAATTTTCTCTATCAACGCGACCTAAATAATATTTTTAGGTATTATTTAGGTATAAATATAAATCAATTTTAAAAATTAAGTCTAGGAAAATACACATTAAGGCTCTCAAACTAATAATTTAATTATTAAATCAAAAAGTTGAACACTATCAAAATCTCACGTTTAAGGTCTATCACAGTTAACACTGCATTTAAAATATTGTCTGATAGAAGTAGAAGGTGGTAAAGAGAGGTCGAATAATTTCATCCTTTTATTGTTGACTCTCAAACTTTTTTTGATAACTAAATCAAATAATCAATCTAAATCAAATAATTTTAAATCAAGTTTGATAACTAAAATTGTTTTCTTTTTGTAATTATTTGTCATATTGTGATAAGGTTTCAGTTTTTTTTTTTTCGCCGTTCAATACTGATTTGAAATCTCTATTGTGTATATTTTTTTAATTTCATTTTGGATAGATTCTGAAAACGCCTCTTGAATACATTAAGAGTAATGACTGTAAAACACTGTTCGTGAAAAACGGATTTTATTGTACGAAAATGCTGATTATAAAACACACTAGGTTTTTGGAACCTAATTATGGGAAAACTAGTAAACCAAACTGTACCAAATTATCATCAGATATTTCTTCTATTCCATAAAAATAAAAAATGCTAAACAAAATTTAAAATTGTAATCAAAATTTCAATATAAATTTGACAGATAGCTTCAAGCTAATTTAATGAATCTATGTTGTAAGAATTATTTACAAAATTAAGGAATGTTTTACATTAAAGCTAAATTCATCCACTAAAAAAATGCCTCTTCCATTTTAATTTTTTTCCAAAAATTTATAAAGTTCGGCTAAGCTACGATTGTGTCGTTAAGTTCAGCCACTAAACTTGGTTGTATTTGTTTTTCTTTTAACAAGAGGTTTTGAACAACTTATTTTATTTTATAATCACCTTACTATGTATAGGAGAGAGAAGGGTGAAACCGTGTAGTGGGTTAAAACCGGATACCTCGATTTTTGGGCAAATTAGTTTTGTTTTCTAGCGGACAATTTATGAACTACAATTTACTAGTTAAGAAAGACCTACCATATTGGCGTGTTGTAGTTGATTTATTCATCGTGTCTGCGTAGATATGTTAGTTTTACTGTTCCAACTCTCGAATATTCTCTTTTTTTTTTAATCTATACTCCTTGTTGGTCATTAGAAAAAATATTTTTTGTCCAGCTTATTATGTCTTTACTTAAAATGCATACCCTAACAAACAATAAGGATTCAGCCCGATAAGTAGCACTATTCTTCTGTTAGGTTTCGATAACCTTTGCTCGCGGGACAAAAACCAGTAATAGTAGCCGGTCCATAAAACTGGGAAGATTGACCTTTTCTAGAAAAAAATAATTTATAAAAACTGTAGTACAGCTATGACTTTTAAAGAATGATAAATTATATTAAAATAAACAATGAATATCTTATTTATATCAGACAGTTAAGCCAGTTGTTAAATTACAGATCAAACAGTTTAGCTTTAACGGGTCTTCGAATCTTAGCTACACGGTATTGCCCCCCCCCCATACGTATTGATTCAATTTAGACTACACAAGAGTTTGATAAAAACAAAAGTTTCCAGAATTTGATAAAAAAAAAACTGTATATTTAATTCCTTGAAGGGTTGAAATTACACGAAGTAATTTAATTTTTAAAAAAATATTTATCAACATATCCATCACTGAAAAAGGTTCCGAACACCAATGAAAGCAAAATTATATCACGCTCTTCGATTGTTCTAAAAGAAAATTATAATATTGCTCAGTAATTTTGAAAAATGTACAAAAAATCCTATTAAATCTATTTACATCCCATAGCTTCCTAAATAGTAATTTCACAAAATATGCACCTATTACCATTCGCGTTCGCAGTTTATTCGTGACAAAATGCCAAAACCATTGTTTTCATCCAATGAATGAAAATAATGAGAAAAATTTAAGATTCATGCATCTTGACGATAGAATCGCACAGGATAAGTTCATACAGATGGCAATCGTAGATAAGATTTTGCACCCTTTTCTTTGAAACAAGGGGAAATAAGGTAGGGCGGGGGTTCCTCCATTTTGTAGGCCAACCACACCCAAAAAGCATTAGAATTAAATTTTGAATGCGGTAAAATACTTGGGTCCTTCGTGATTTACCTTCGGAATTTTTTTTTTTTTTTTCTTTTTTTTTATATTTTACTATTTTTGCACATATCTGGAAGACGGAGATAGGGGCTAAAAATAGGCGATCGAACTCTTTTGACATTTTGGAAGAGCGAGCGCAAGCTAGATTGAATCCTTAAGGAATTTTTACGTTTCTTGCGATCGATGACATATCTTCATCATAGCTCTTTTTTTTTTTCTTATGATTTGTAGCATCGTAAGAATAGTCATCAAAATAACTGCCAAAATATCTCTCTAACCTAGTTTGAAAAATGACATTCTGTCACCCAAGTTGTGAGGTATCTGATTGGATATTTACTGAGGGATGTTAAAGTGATTTAGGAAAAAGTGCATTTGCAAGTTAGTACAAGAAGTTCTAACTAAATGGAATAATACAATTTTCTTTCAAAGCAGGTTATTATTAATTATTTAAAATTAACTAAAATCTGTAAATCATAAATTATTTATCTCGATTCCGCAACTAACAGAATCCATTTTCTACACAGAGCACCCACCAGAGATTCATTGGAGTGAATTGAATGAAGAGTTTAATTTGCACCAAAGCCAGAAACGGCTATACTGTTCCAAGCTTAAGCAAAACTAAGTAATCTAGAAAATGAAACACAGCGGAATTATAGCTAAGTTTGCTCTTAAAAAATGAAGATCAATAAAGTAGATTTTAATGGCATAAAATTCGCAATTCCTCACAAAATCAAACAAACGATATTACGTACTTTTATAAAACTGGTAAAACGATGCTATAAACTGAGCCTGATGCAGAGGCAACTAAAAAAAAAAATTAAAGATCTCTGAGTGATCTCGTGGAACTTTAATCGATTGTTAACTAAAGAACTTAAACATCTTAAGGATTTCTTAATTTATGTGAAGAAGGTAAGCAAGGTCAATTTGGTATCCCTGATTGGTTAGAAGACCAAATTAAAGGGAAATATCAATGAGCGCTGAGACATCAATAATTCAATTCCTATGTAGATAATTTCCTAGTTTACTTCTTTAGAGGCAATTTCTAATTTATGTTACCAATTTACATTTTAATATGTGGCTGGAAGCCACGTGGTTTCCTGTTTTCACTTTTTGTATATTACTATCTTTTATAACTTTTTAAGGTAGTGAATAATATTTTTTCTTTACGTGACAGAATTAAAACAAAAATGCATTTAAAAATTTATATTTAGGGGAATTTTTAAAATTAAATTGTATTGGGTTGATGAGAACGTCTCTCCGGGTTGCAGTTATGTTAAAAAAAAGAAATCTACCATAAATCACGTTAAATTAAAAACGTAATTTCTATCTTAAAATGTTACTGATACTCTTTTTTTTTCTCAAGAAAATGTATATAACATGTTTTAATTGATTGTATCAAAAATAATTTGATAAGGAACCACAAAATGCAAATTATATTTTCCATACGAATAATTAAATTGTACAACAAAAATAATAGTTCATCAGTATATGCATTGAATAAAATCGTTATTTAACGTGTGTATTAATGTTTAAATTATAATTTTGAAAACATGAAACTTGTTTTTATTTTATTTAAATCTCTGCTAAAATAGAAATGCTCTTTAAACTTAATCAGGCTGTGAATTTAGATCGGTATAATTTTATACGCTTATATCAAAATAAGATAGATAAAAAAAATTTAATAAAATTAAATAATTAAATTGAATAAAATTAATAATAATAATTTAAAAAAATGATAGCTTATTAAACAGCCGACTTATTATAATTTATACTTACAGTTCTTAAGACTTATTAGGTTTCAATTTCTATTGTTTTTCTTTTAAAAAACATTGTAAATTGTACGTATGTTTGAATACGTAAAAATATAGTGCTCTCTTTGAAAGACTAGGTCAAACAAAGTAGCCACTCACTGATCAATTTAAATAGATTTGTCCTTTCTTAAACTAAATATTTTCTTTTTGGCTTATAATACAACACAAGAAATCAATAAGAAAAATGTCCCTAACTGTACAATGAGATTTCCGTTTCAACACCATAAAATGTAAATGAATGAATTATTTAAAAATCAACTTTCTTAAAAAGTAAATTATACTTTTTAAAATATTTTTAACAGAGGATAATACAAGAATATTTGCAACTTTTGGCATTTTGATGGCAGATTTGATCGTTTACTTTCAGATTTCCTCAATCTTTACGCCTGGTATTATGAATCGTGATTTTCTTTTTAGCATTTTAACCCATTCTTTTCAACAAGATTTGCATTTTTGTTCTTTTTATATAATAGATTAAATCGTCAATTATCCCTTTTACAAGGGAAAAATGTATAATATTTTCATAAAAAGTTTACAATCCAATTTTATCATCGAATACGCTTTTTTGGATGAATTTAAGTAATATATTTGAATCAAAAAATTAAATTTAAAAAGCTACTTTAATTTAGATCAAAACCAGGAGCGTCAAATCCAATTTTTTCTATCCTGAATAAAATTGTTTTATATTTTAACACAGTCAGGCGGAATTTTAAAAAAATTTGCATGAGATTTTTTTTTCTCAGTTAAAGCCTTGAAATATCTAAAAAAATTTTACTTAACAGGCTGGGAATGGTAGTCTTCAAAATATAATCGAGCGCCGATTATCCGGATCAATCGGCACTCAATCCGATCCTGATGGGTGGACAACATTGAAAAATGGCTAATGGTTTTTAAATAACTTCCTTTCACACTTTTCCATTGGCAACAGTAATTGTTATTGTAATTATAGCATATTACAAATGGCACGTTTAAAAGTTTTAATTTTATAAAATTTCATTAGAAACCTGTCCTCTTATAAGAAACTACTTGTCATCCACCTTGAAACTGGATAGAAAGAACGTTAGGCTCATTTCAAGACCACAAAGGAACAAAAAATAGGTAAAAAAAAAAAGACATTTTTTGTCTTATTTCAAATATTCTGAAAATAAAAAAGCATTTCTACGATTTCATTTTCACGATAATTGACTCTCTATTGCACAATGCGCAAAATAAAAAACGCGCATCCAGAATAACTTTTGATCTAATTATCTTCATGTTATAGGGCTCAATCTTAATGGTTCGAGAAGGTGATCTCAAATAAATTGGTGCAGACAATATTTTAAGTTACGAAATTAAACACAAAAACGTACTTTCTCTGAACAAACAGACCTTTTTTTTTCCAACGGATTTGGATTTTTGAGATCCCAAAGTATAGGGGTTGCCTCAATCTGGAAAATATGATCTCCATAGTTTGATCAGGAGAACGATCCAAAGTATGGACACCCTAATGTTAATTTTATTTTTAGCGTATTTCACCATATCTTGAGATCTTTTTCAGCGAATTGAAAATTTTTTTAACACAATTATAGAATTCATTTATCCAAAAAAAATTCGTGCAAAAAATAAATTTCAGTAAATATTTACTCTTTTTTATTATTTCATTTAGAAATTGACGAAAAAATTTTGAATTGTAAGATATAAAAATTTTTACGTCATTTTAAAGTAATTTCACAAAATACAAAACTTGAGCGAAATCGGTAGAACAGTTCCTGAAAAATCGAATTTCAAAAAAGTCGTATATTTAAAATTTAATTTCTCAGGAACTCTACTGATTTCGCTCAAATTTTGTATTTTGCCATGTAAAATTATATACTTTAAAATTATGTAAAAATTTATGTATTCAAAAGTTTTTCGACTGTTATTTAATAAAATAATAAAGAAATAATAAATATTTACTAAAATTTATTTTTTGCATGAATTTATCTTTGGGTAAACGAATTTTATAATTGCGTTCAAAGATTTTTCAATTTGCTCTAAAACTTCTCGAGATATGGCAAGATGTGCAAAAAATAAAATTAACATTAGGGGTTAAAACTTTCGATCGTTCTCTTGATCAAACTATGGATGCCATATTTTCCATATTTTAATTTTGTGGATGAGAAATCGGAATCGGTCGAAAAAAAGGTTTATTCAGAGAAAGTACGTTTTTGCATCTGATTTCGTAACTTAAAATATCGTCTGCTAATTAATTAGATTATTTTAGGACACCCTCTCGAGCCATTAAAAAGGAGTCCTAGAACATGAAAATCAGATCACTAGATTAAAAGTTATTCAGGGTGTTCCTTTTTTTCTTTCTCTTTTTTTTACATGCCCGAATTCTGAATGCATATTAATGAAAACATGAGAATGTATCCATAATTAGAGATGTATGTTTGCCATTGGTAAGAAAGAACCAAGAAAGTTTTCCAGAAAATTTGGAAAATTTCGTGGGAGCACTTATTTAAAATATATATATATATATATATATATATATATATATATATATATATACTTTATATATATATATATATATATATATATATATATATATATATATATATACTTTATATATATATATATATATATATATATATATATATATATATATATATATATATATATACATGTATATATATATATATATATGTATATATATATATATATATATATATGTATATATATATATATATATATATATATATATATATATATATATGTATATATATATATATATATATGTATGTATATATATATATATATATATATATATATATATATATATATATATATATATATATATATATATATATATATAAAGAGCTGAAAAATTATTCCGTTTAATTCCATGCAATATTCATATTTTTTTATGCAATTTAACAGAATTTCCCAGGAAAATCTTGTTCAATGTTAAATTATTGTCTTTTATATTTCGTCTTCTATCTCTTAATACATTTCTATACTTCGAAAATGATCTTACGGCACTCATGCTATTTGCAGATACTTACAAACATCGAATAAACACTTTGACCAGTTTCTAACATTTCCAGAACTAGATCAATTTCCCTCTCTCAACGAGGCCGTTGTTTTGTAAAACTTAAATTCGTTGATTCGTTTGCTTTTACACATCGGGGCAGTCAAAATTTTGCTAACGATTTAAGTCCGTTATACGACTGGAGTTACGGAAAAGCACTTTTTGTCGTTAAAATGTACGTATAATAAATAAAATAAATATTTAACAATTTTCACGCAAATCATAATTCAAAAATTGCCCGAATTACAAAAAAAAAAAAAATTGTTAATTCATGAAAGTCATAACAAAAGTTTGCGCCGAGACAAAATTGCAGCACTACCTATCATTACACTATCTTAAAAAATGACATTAACAACATTAAGTTTATATCAACACTTCGACTTTGAGTATAAATCAGAAGTACTATTTAAGAAGAAGCATAAGGTTTTGTTAGCATAAAAATGTTAGGTATTATCAACATAGAAGTATTATTATCAAAATTATTATGTATTATCGGCAAGTGTAGCCCTCTTCTACATTCCACTTTAAAACGATAGGGCGCTTGCTTACACACAGCAATTTCGACTTTTGCGTCATTTTTTTTTTTTTATTTATTTTTTTTTTTAATTCACAGCGATTGAGGTAAACTTTTTTTAATAGAAACAAGGATGACAAGAGAAATTAAAAAACACTAATTTTATTTCATATTTTCCTATTTATGTAATTAAAATCAATAACAATTAGTCAATATAATATAATAGTAAATATAATTAATCCCCCTTTCTTTCCTTCTCCTTTTGGTGACGTTTATTCACCTTATCTAGATTCTTGGTGATTTTCGTCAAAATTTATGGGACATTAATTGATATTTTACTGTTTTTCCGAGTAGATAAGTGTAAAACATACATGGTCGATTAGAATTTTAAATTACTTCGGGCATGTCGGCAATATAATTTTTGTGCTATGCTACGTAGTATCCTACCATTCATTGTGAATATCATTTATGTAAATTTTTAATTTTCTAGAATAGTTTCTTTTTATGGTTATGGGACTTCCGGATTAAAATTAATAAATTCTGGAAAACATTCCTAAATCCTAAAATATAGTTTATTAAAGTCTGACCCACTTTAAAACAGTTGGTCTAAATAGTTTTGTTTTTACTTTGCGCTAACGTAATAAAATACCAACTACATCATTTTCTAGAGACTTTTTTTTTGTAAAAATTGGTAATAAGAATAGTTTAACTTCGGACTTTTATCTATCAGAGAATTAAAAAAACTATATTTTAAAAGGCAACACGAAGGTTCAAGATTATTGAAGAAAAACAAAAATATCGCGATTTTAATGATTATTGATTAAGTTATATATCTTTAAAGTTTATACCCGGTATACCAAACTCTACGCTTGATGGGGTTTCGTTAAAAAAAAATTGAAGGCAATCTTTGAATAAAAAATTTCTTTTAGTTGAAATTTTAAATTTAACTAAATAACTTGATAACCAGGCATAGCTATTTTATTCTCATAATATCTCCAGATAAAAGATATTCAAGAGATAGATATTGCTTCCATAAAAATCTATTTTTACTCGTTTTATTGCACATCATTTATACGTCAGCAGCTTTTAATTAACCATTAAACTAAGTTTCGAATCACCCGATTCTTTATTTCTATGGACAAATTAAGATTCTCCAAATCAGGAGAAAGAAATATTTAAGGAAATTCATTTTAAAAACAATTTTTTTCTACTTTTAAGAACATTTAATGATAAAAGCGGATTTTATTTTTGATAGTATTGCTGTATTTTACTTAACTCGTAATCAATGAAAAAATACAAAAGAATTTACTATCTTGGGAGTTAAATTAAACTATTTCGTTTAAATATTTGTACAGAGAATGTCTAACTATTATACCTACACTATTTGGATTATATTTCCCATGTTAAGGCTAACCCCATGCCAGTATGTCTAGAATAAAAGAAACTCGAACCCACAAGTCAAAAAATGTATGTTTATTCAGAGAAGATACGTTTTTGGTTCTGACTTAGTACTTAAATATATCGCCTGCTTAAGTAGTATATTTATTGTTAGCTCCTCGAACTCTTATAATTATATCTTAGATTGTAATAATTCGGTCATTAAATCTAAAGGTGTTTTGTTATATTATACTCCATAATTTGACAAGAAACGAAGAACGCAATCTAAGTATTAAATTTAAATATAGTATTTAAATCCGTAAAATTATAGTTGGAAATTTAATCATGGCATTAAATTTTAATTTAACTCGTGAAATGAAACTAAACAAGAAAAGATCAAATAGTTATATTAAAAGCTTTGATTACAATACATCACCAAAAATTTTTATAAACATTTGAAACATTTTATAAACATTCTCAGTAAATATTACAAGTTAAAAGTATATTCGAAACAAATAGTGCCTGATCACAGTTATAAAAAATTATGAAACTGCTTGTATTTTTTATCCTATAAATAAATCCTTTCCACTTGATATTTAAAGCCAAAATATAAAAGTCATTTTGGTGAATATTTGATATGCCAAACTTTAACATATTAAAATGAGCAACCGCAAAGCAATTAATTCAAATCAGAGAAAACCTATCTAGATTAAAATATCAACTTTAAACGGAAATAAAATATTCTTAAAAAAATAGGAATGTGATGATGACTAATATTACTTCCGCAATCAATAAATCGTACATCATATTACAAAGTAGCCCTTCAGGCGATAGCGAATAGCAAGGTAATAAATACAGGTGTAAAATATTTAAATAAACTAACGAACAGGAAGCATATGTGACATAAGGAAGATGGAAATAAAGCATTTAAGCAAATGAAAAAATAGTGGACCTTGATCAAGTATTTCCAAGGCCGTCAGTACCACAATTCACCTTCTAACATTTCGTCTTCCAGACGAAGCTTATAAAAAATGTAATGAAATGAACGATTAGACCTTCTAAAAGCTGGACACAGTTTTCATTGGAAACTCCCAATGAACAATACAGAATAGCTCATTTCAAAGTTTGCGTGTTGGTGTTACACTTCAACACTGTAATAAACAAAATATATGAAGGATAAACAAAGAAAATTTAATTTTTTTTTTTAAAAAATAAGCTCTCTACTTTACTATATTTATAAATTGATGAATTTTATATTAATCTTTTGTAAAATCAAATTTTATATTTAAGCAATTCAAATTTATTTTTTTCGTAATATTTTCTTTAGTTCTTTAATGGCAAATTTGTAGATGACTGTGCATTATTAATAGGCTTTCTTTTTAGTTTTTAAAAATGACTTAGTTAAATTGTAATATAGATATATATAAATATAAAAACACAAAAAAGAAAATAAAGGAAATTTGAATAAAAGAAATAGTGTATGACATCTATAGTATATGATAGAAATAGTATATGAATAATATATTTCTTATATGCAAGTTACAAGTCAGAAATTTTCTCCTTTCTTTGGAAGAAAAATTTAAGAATTAGAATTTTTTTTCTTATTTTTATTAAAATTATTATCTTTTCTTTTACCGTTTTCTATGTATTTTTAAATAATTTTATGAGTTTTATTTACTTAACGGTTATATGCAGTTAATAAAACTTCATAAATTATATATTTTCTTTCATTATTTATTGTGTAGGGGAGAGTGGGGTCGATTGTAACATTTTTTACTTAACTACTTTTAACTAACAAAAAATCCAATAGGTATATTATTAGTATTAATTGACAGACGAGTAAAGTAGACTATCCTCTACTAGAAAAAAAAATACCTTATTTTAAATGTTATTATATTAGTTATTAACAATTTTTGACAGTCGTGCACTTGTTACAATTGTCCCCACTTACGGGGTCAATTGTAACAGTTCATAAATTCAACAAAAACATAGTTAATTATACATATTATCATAGTTGTGATATATTTTTTTATTGATCAAAATAGTAGTGATATTTTAGGAGTAAAAATAATAATGAGCAGAGACCTGAAGGGTCAACCTTTTAACTTTAAGGGGTTAAAAATTTTAATTTATGCTGTGAAAGGTGACAAATAAAATAATGCACATACAACATAATATATATGATATAGGAAACTATTGGTGGTTCTTAAAGAGTTAAGTAATGGTTTGTAAACATAAGATTATTTATTTTCAGCTGTTACATTCGTCCCTTTACTTATTGTTACAATTGTCCCCAAGACGCCATTTCAGCTTCATTTGTTAAAAACAATGCTAGTTAATTAACAAAACTAATCTTTTTTTTTAAATGTTAATTAAGGTGTCCACTTACATATTCGGTTAATAATTTTTATTTGTTTAAACAAAATTACTTTGTTACAATATAATATTCTAATACCAAAAAAAGTACTTACGTAACGTAAAAATATCTTTTGTGATGTAACTCTTTCAAAAGTACATAAAAATGGTTGCCAGCAGGGGTATACATGTAGATTTATTAAATGAACCTTGTGCGCCACCTAGGAACCAAATCTAGAACCCGACACTCGAAATTTTTGCTCTGTTACAATCGTACCCTGTTATAATTGACCCCACTCTCCCCTATAGATATAATACAGCATTTTTAAAATTCTCGAATTTTAAAAGTCTATTTAATAATACTTAAAATAACTTATTACTTTATTATCCTTTATTGAAGTGCTTTGAACCATAACACCCAGCAAATTTTCCACATTTTCTACAACCTTAATATGGTGCTTGTTGAATCGTACTTCTTAAACTTAGACGATTCCATGATTGAATTTTCACTGAAACCGGCTTTAATTTATCACATTAATGAGGTTGCTAGAAATTTACATTGCATTCTAGTCCAAGGTACCAATATCATGGTTCAAATTTGAGCCAACTTTTCCGAGAGTAGAAATAAGATGCAAGTTTATAAATTCAAATTGTGAGAGGCTTATCTGGAGTATTATTTGATAGATTTTTTAAAAACAAACATAAAAATAAAGGTCATTTGTCCGGCGATGCCTTTCAATGAACTTATGACAAAAACATTTAAGCCCCTCATAATTTTTAAGAAAAAGGTTTCCATCGCATTTAAGAAAAATTAAATGTATTTATATTTTTATAAGAATATCAGTAATCAGAAATAATCAGAATCTCAAAAATCTGAAATAATCATAAAAGTAGTAAAAATCCTATTTCTGAAATAGATCCTCTGCATGCAAAGTATTATGAATGACTTAGATTTTATAGGCCTATTCTTTGAGAAATATCAGAGATAAGTTTGGTTCGAGTGTCTCAACAAACAGAAATTGTGTTAAGAATTTTAAATGTGCAAAATCATTCTAAAGCAATCAATCACTGAAATTTCTTCTCAATTCATAGTATTAAAAGAATAGGTCTGGTAGTCGTTATATTTTCATAAGCATTAATTTGTGAAAATTTTGTACTTAAAACTTTTTAAACAGTACATATAATACAATTTAATTCTATAAAATACAATTTAATTAAGGCTTAGGTTTTAAACTTTTACTAATCATAAAATCCTTGGGATTGGGAGACTGATTTTAAAAAAATGATTTTAAAAAAATGACATCACTGATTTAAAAAAAAAATACTTAAATTGTTTATTAATAAACGTATTCAATGATATTGTTGAAAATAACTTTCTAATCGAAATTTCAAAATTAAGCATTAAAGTCCAGAGAGAATTTTTTAGTCGTGGAATACATTTTTGTCACATTTTACGCGCATTTTTATTTTACTATTCTAATTGGTTTTGGAAAGTTTGGGGACAAAATTTCATGGCCGAAATATTGTGTGGACAAATAATCGCCTGGACGGAAGATCAAGGCCAAATTTCAAAATACGAGTAGAAACAACTTTTCAGCTTTAAAGAATGCGACAAACGTAACAAGAATAATAAAAAATAATTCAAGCTTAATTTAAAATGATTTTTATATTTACGTGTCTACCGCATATTTAAGATCATAAATCAAATACTCTTTAAAATCCTATTTTGAATAATAAAACTAACAGAACATTACAAAATATCATTTAAAAGACAAAATATCGTCGGTAAGTTTTTAAATCTGAACAAAATACGAAATGCGTATTTACAAAAATGGGCATAGTATTTGATTCCATTTTTCAATCTTCTTTTATTCGTATTGATCTTTTTTTTATAAAAAAAAAATATTAAACTAATTAATCCAAATAAATTCGTAATGCGATATCGTCCATTTGCATACATCACTTGGTGCATTTTATCAAATTAGTCTTTCATTGAAAAGATTTTAAAAGTCAACAGTTGTTTCTACAAGATTGCCACGGGTGCTAAAAATTTATAATGGTGGTAAGAATTTTAAAACTCACTTTATCGTTACAAGTTCTAAATACGAAGGCATCACCTGAATGTTTAGTTACATCTGTAATATACCCTCAGCCACCCCGACCCCAAAGATCCATGACTCTTAGTCGTAATGATTATGCTTATAAGTAAAAGGCACGACTTATCTATATCCTGCCACTTCAATACATTTAAAGGAACTTCTAAGGCGGCACAGTTGTCTAATGGCATGGTATCCGGCTTAATGAGACGCTTTGGCTTCAAATCAAATTTTTTTTTCTCATTTTCTTAATAATGATTTTTTCTCTATTTACAAACAAATTTAATTTTCTTTTCTTAACTGATTTTTTTTTTAATTTTTAAATATTGCTCAAGATATAAATTAGAGTTTTTTTTAATGTTTTCCGCTCTTTTAATAAATATTTTTCTGATTACAAATAGTATTAATTGAAATAAAAAATTATTTTATTTATTGCATTATTATTTAATTACGAAATATTACTTGACACCTAAATTACAGCTATTAAATCTTTCAATGAAAGGATATTGGTCAAAATACCAATATTAATATACAGTGATTATAATAATTAAAATGTATAAAATATGTAAAATATAATTATTCAAGTGATTCTTCAAAAATGTACTAATCAGATAACCGTTTATTTTTATGAACAGGAAGAAAATCTAATAAAGCCTATACAGAATCAGCATAGTTACTTGAACAAAACTGAGAAATGAATTCTAGTAAAGACTATATAAAAATAAAAGCAGCTCATCGTCAATTTCCATCGCCAATTTTTAGTAAAATATGTGATTGGTACGCTTTTATATTTCCTAACAATCGAGAAATATTTTTTAATGTTACGAAGTATGTTTTTAGCACATAAATTTCAAATATGTTGTTTATGATTACAATCGTGTAAAATGCCAAATCCTTTTTTCCTTTCATTTTTTTTTTTCTCGCTAATTTTCATTCCAGATTACTGTTTACTAAACAAGATATATAATAAAACTAAAACCTTTCAACTCTTTTCCTTTTTATAAGCACTATTTATAAAGAGTTAATTTTAGCCATTTTTATTTTATGGAAGGGGAAGGATTAAATTACTGTAATTTAAATATCAAGAAATATCTAATAAAGAAATACAATCAATTATGAAATTTTTCTTAAACTATTTGTTAACTAAAAAGAAAACAGTTTATGAAAAAAGAATATTTAGAAATTAAACATAATAGGCGTCTCGTTGTTACGCAAGTTCAATGCCACTAAGCTACTACTCCGCAAAAATTTAACTACTCGTACATAGTATGTAAAGTATTCTTGAATTTTCAAATGCATTTTTCTTGAAATTGGCTGACTAATGCGCTCTATTTTTTAAGTGTTAAATTATCTAAAAGTATAATACTGATATACCAAGTCTCATTACAAATTGAGGTTTCCAAGATTAAACCTTGTCCTTGCTAGTGTTTAAACATGTAAGAAGCGCCTAATTCTTCGTTTAGTTGTTAAAATTGTACTGAAAACTGAAAAAACGAATTTTTTCCGAGTCCGTTTTCGTAAACACGCATTTAATGCTGCATCCATTTTCTTAAATACGCATTTAATGCTGTATCCATTTTCTTAAAACACGCATTTTATGCTGTGTCCATTTTTGCAAACACGCATTTCGAGCTGACAGATTTAAAAACTCTCTGACAATATGTTTTCGGGATGAATTGTAGATAAAAGAGTCTATTTTCAATTAATTTCTTACCTAAGAGATAGAGTTTAAGGAGCCTCTACAAACATGTCTTCATATTTCTCAAGAATAAATTATCTTGCTAGAGAATGTAATTTCTGAAAAGAATAAGGAAAGAATTATATTTTCACTTCTAAATTTAACAGCATAAAACTAAACTTTTTATTGCATAATAATTTTCTCATTGTATTATTAAAAACATTTTTTATGTTTATTAGTTTAGAAAACAATTTGTTCATAAATAATTTATATTTCTTTATTCATTTAATTTCTTCGAATAACTGAATTATTATAAATGCAAAAGATGATTTCAGTATTTAGAATTCTTAAGCTATAATTCAATGCTATAATGTAATCAACGTTGGTCAGTTGAGATTCAACATGGACAACATATTCTAACTTATAAAAGTGTGAAATAAATTTCAGACATCAATTTGTCTACTCTAATCGAAAAATTTAGTTTATTACTTTAATAAATAAATTGATAAAAAAACAGCAAATTATAGTTTTTTTTTTACACCAAGTTGAATGTAGTACAACTTGGCACAAGAAACAAAATGCGTGAAACGTAAGCAATATTACGTAAGTGAATTAAACGGCACTATGAGCTTTAAAATATTTCAACGCCAAAATTAATTTCAATTCTTTAAAATTTTTGAATTACGTTAACCATTAACTGCAAAATCATATAAACAGAAAATTGTGTGCTACACTTTAATATATCACCTGAATCTAGAAACCACCTATTTTAATTTTTAAGCATTTTATCACCTAACAAATGTACTGTTACAATTCAGAATAAAGTTAAAAGGTTTTCACGGATGAGTTTGACCCCAATTGAAGAGCTTAAAGGATGAAGCAGGGTGATTCAGGGGTATTTATTAATCAGAAAAAGGTCAATATTTGGCATAAAATGGTCAATATGGGTATGTTTAAGGTAACAATTGTTTTTGCACTAACTTTAGTTATGAGATAACTAATCCACATGAGTTCTCGGTATCCTTGCATGATTTTCATCTCAAATTAAGTAGTGATAAACCAAATAAGCAAAGAATTATTAGCCCCACTTTCTAATAAATCTATAATAAAGTAGTTCGGATACCACTTTTTTTTTCCTTCTTCCCCTGATTATGACCACTCTTAAAATGTCACTTACCTGGTTCATCAACTCAGCTCTTCAATTCTGATAATCGATAATTATACTACATGGAGAATTCTAAAGTTGAACGCTTCAGAGTAAAAAAAAATCAGTTCAAAATTGCATTTTTTGCATTCAATTGAAACTATGCACGGAACAAGAGTTTTGAATAATCGCTCTAAAAGATATCGTGATAGCCCAACGGAAGATTCTTTCTTGATTCATAGTCCTAAGTGTCAATTAAGTCCTTCTTATAGCACCATAAAGAATTCTCAGACCAGTCTTTCA
The DNA here is from genome assembly GCA_949128135.1 of Parasteatoda lunata. Lineage (NCBI taxonomy): Eukaryota > Metazoa > Arthropoda > Arachnida > Araneae > Theridiidae > Parasteatoda > Parasteatoda lunata. The sequence continues at coordinate 41,784,479 of OX421980.1, forward strand.
ACGCTTTTCGGAAGTAGCAAACATGCTTAAAGAGGAATACACGAAAAATAAGATCAAAGTTACAATTATCCCCCCCCCCCTCGACTGACAATAGAAAAGTGGTAATTTGCTTATAGTTGCTAATTTCGTATTCAATCCACAAATTTTGAAGTTTAGTTCCAGCTTCAACTTTTGTACAAGTATTTGAAGAAAAAAAATCTTTTTATTATTTTCTTTTTATAATTTATCTGTGTGCTTTCATTCGTATGAAGCTTTGTTTCAACAAATTAGTTACGATTATAGACCACGTCTGGGAGTTGCAAAGGCAACGATAAATTTGAGTTGTTTAAATCAGTATTCAGTCCCTTGATTTTGAGATTTAGTTTAAGTTTGAAATTAAATATTTCACACATATATATATATAGCAAAATAAATATATAAATAAATAAATATTTCTTCCTTAATTTGTATAATTTTTCCTTGTGCAAATCCATTTCGGGCAAATCCTTGGTCAAAATGGTCAAATTATTTACTAAAAATTGGTCAAAATTATTTGCTTAAAAAAAAAAAAATTTCTTTATTAATTTATACAATTTTTCCATGTGCAAATCCATTTCGGGCAGATCCGTGGGTAAAATTATTTACTAATAATTTTCTTTGTTAAATTATACAATTTTTCCATGTGCAAATCCATTTCGGGCAAATCCGTGGCTAAAATAATTTACTAAAAATATTTCTTTGTCAATTTATATAATTTTTCCATGTGCAAATCCACTTCGGGCAAATCTGTGGCTAAAATTATGTGCAAAACTGGCAATTCATGTTTCTTTCTCTTTTCTATTTTATATTTTTTTCTTAAATAAATATTTATTTTCTAAAATTATTTATAGTCAACTTCTTTAAATTATCCAGTATAATATTACCTCGCGCACATCCGTTTTCTGACCCACCCTTGGTAACTAACAAATCAAACGGACTTCAGTAATGCAGCAAGAACGTACTTTAAACTCCTCTAGTTTCACTCAATTTGCGCTTTTGTTTTCATAGTTTTCATATTTTGCAATCTGGCAATCTTGTTACGTAAACATTTTAAATCATTCTTGAAAAATTTCCCGTTCATGTAAGTTCGCTTTATTTCACTGCTCGCTTTATAGTTTTTGTTTTATTCTGCTCTTCCTTTATATTTTATTTTGTGTTTTTACGTGTCATTTTTGCTTATTGTGTTTAATTTTTTTTTTTTTTTTTTTTTTTTTTTGTCGTAATTTTTGTAAAAAAAAATTTTTGAGTGCTCCTCACACTATTGTATTGATATATTTTGCTTTGGCTATATTGATACAATATTAGTAAGCACTCTTTTTCGGATATAATCGTGTGGGCTGATGAAAAGATTATATCTTTTATTTTCCGGTTTTTTAAAAAAAACTTTATCCTTTTTTTTTCTTTTTTTTTGTTTTTTTTTTAAATTAATAATTTTTTTTTTTTTTTTTTTAATTAATTAATTCTTTTTCTTTCCCCGGTTGTTTGTCATTTTTATTATTTCCCCCCTCCTTTTTTTCATTTGTCTGTAATTTACCTTTGTTTTGTCTTCATTTTAAACTTATATATATATATATATATACGCTCTCAGAAAATCGGTTTTACAGTGAGCCATAACTATAGTACCTTAAACCATTAAATCGTTATTTGGCGTAATGATAATAAGGTGTAAAATTGAATCGTGTTCACATTTAAATCAAAAGATTGTACATTTTAATTAAGATCAAGGTTTAATTTGCTTGATTATATGGTTTAACTTGGCAACCATAGTAATGTAGTAAAAATTTAAACACTAAGTTGTAATAGATATTTAACAAATACGTTTTATATTTACATAGACCTGCGTGCCACAGTGAGTTATTCTCGATATATTTGCTTTTATTTTGAAGAATTTTTTTGGCGACACATGGTTATAGAACCGATTTCGTCGGATGGCTCAGGGGATAGAGCGCTCGCCTTCCAATGAGGCGAACCGGGTTCGAATCCCAGTCGATACGAATTCCGCATCCGGCTTGCACTGACCACAGTGCTGACGTGAAATATCCTCAGTGGTAGACGGATCATGGGTTAGAGTCCCCTTGCCGTGAGGCTAACCGTGGGAGGTTCTCGTGGTCTTCCTCTCCATGTAACGCAAATGCGAAGGCAAATTTCTCCACGAAGGCAAATTTCTCCCAATACTCGATCCAGGAGTTCCCTTGTCTTCTGGATTGGGTTCAAAATTACAAGGCAACGGAGTTGAACATTAGTAGCCGTAAACCCATTAAGTTGGGTCGGCTGTTCAACGACGGTTATAAGATACTCACATAAAGGCCCTATTTTTTTTTTTTCTTTTTTTTTTTTTTCTTTTTTTTACCTGAAACACCTTTTTTCCGATTCTTCACCACCGGTTCCTTGGGGTATTCATCCACTTTTCCTTCGAGGTTAATATCTTCCTTACCTGTACTATGCATGATTCTTTATCGCCTTACGAGATCATCGCCAACAAAACCAATTATTTTTATTTTTTGAAATGCCGGATGCTATTTAGACAAAGTATGAAATAATTGTTCTGATGAGGTTATTATGAAAATGATGTGCATGTTACTGTGAATGACCGAAATCGGTGGTTGTTGACTTTCACCGGTGAATTTTGACAATCAAATTAGTCGCTTTGGTGAATATCCGAAATATTTATTACATCCGATTTGATATTAATTTATTCGTGGATATAACTACATTTATTCGATATTTTAATACTTACTGACGATAGATTAGAACAAACAACAGTGTTTGGAGTATCGGGAAAATATATACCGGGAAATGGCACTCGACTTTAAAAAAATGTCAGTGTAGGGTATACCGGGCAAATGTATACCGGGCAGTGGCACTTGACCTTAAAAAAACATCAGTGTAGGGTATACCGGGCAAATGTATACCGGGCAGTGGCACTTGACCTTAAAAAACATTAATGTAGGATATACCGGGCAAATGTATACCGGGCAATGGCACTTGACCTTAAAAAAACATCAGTGAAGGATATACAGTACCGCTCAAAAGTATCAGTACACCTAGAAACTTATAAAAAAATGGCAAAATTCAAAGTGTCATAACTTCTTTAAAAATGATCAAAAATGCTTCTGCTTTAGCTTATTTTGAAGCTTAAAATCTCTACTTTTATGTACTCTTATTGTTTTTAATTAATATATTTTGCAACTATGTACAATTACACTCTAAACAATCATAGAAAATTGTATTAATTATTTGTGAAGTTTGACGCGATGTGCGGGCACAAAGGGGTGAGATATTGTTAATTTTTATTATACCATTGAAAAATTTGGACTTTAAGCTTTCATTTAAAAAAAAAAATTCCAAAAAAACATGTTTTTTGACGAAGTTATTGTCAAATAAAAGAAAAGGTTTTTTTTTCAGAATTTAATGATTTTTCAGCAATTATAATGAATTTTACTGTAATTATAATATGATATGAAAATTTTTTAATTAAAATAAATTAAAATTAAATATTTCTCGATAATATTATTTCGTAATTTATTATAACAATTTTAACTTTTTTTTTTGGAAAATATAATAATGAAATATAATAATATAATATAATAATATGAATATAATAATATAAAAGTGCGGGGAGGATATTTTGAAGAAAACAAAATATGATGTAAAATATTTTTTCATTATTACATTTTCGTTTTCAAATTTTTTCTGAGAAAAATACGAAAAAATAAATTTCAAAATATTAAATTGTAAACGTTGATTCTTATTTCATTATTATATTTTCCAAAAAAAAAAAGTTAAAATTGTTATAATAAATTATGAAATAATATTATCGAGAAATATTAAATGTTAATTTATTTTAATTAAATAATTTTCACATCATATTATAATTACAGTAAAATTCATTATAATTGCTGAAAAATCATTAAATTCTGAAAAAAAACCTTTTCTTTTATTTGACAATAACTTCGTCAAAAAACATGTTTTTTTGGAATTTTTTTTTTTAAATGAAAGCTAAAAGTCCAAATGTTTTAATGGTATAATAAAAATTAACAATATCTAACCCCTTTGTGCCCGTACATCGCGTCAAACTTCACAAATAATTAATACAATTTTCTATGATTGTTTAGAGTGTAATTGTACATAGTTGCAAAATATATTAATTAAAATCAATAAAAGTACATAAAAGTAGAGATTTTAAGCTTCAAAATAAGCTAAAGCAGAAGCATTTTTGATCATTTTTAAAGAAGTTATGACACTTTGAATTTTGCCATTTTTTTATAAGTTTCTAGGTGTACTGATACTTTTGAGCGGTACTGTACCGGGCAAATGTATACCGGGCAATGGCACTTAACCAAACCTAGTATGACTAGACCTTTGGTAAATGTCCGAAATATATACTAGGTTTAGTGCCACTTTTGCTATAGCTTAAATATTTAAAAAAAATTAAGCAAAGCGTTTGAATCAATTTTAAACTGATAACGAAATTATTGCTTTAAAATTAAAAGTAATAATAATAAAAACTGCGCCAGATAAGAGTAATTGAAGTAGTTGCTTTATACAGCGCATGTGAGGAAAAAAACTTTTAAAAAAATTATCCAGGTGCATCTAAAAGTGGATGAATATCCCAAGACACCTTCACCACCACCAAGCGGTGCTGGCGGGCAAGGCCAAAAGGAGACAGACAGGGATAAAGACACAAAGGACACAGAAAATGTTTTTAGAGATTTTAACGAATTTAAAGTTTTCACTGAGAAGTAGTAATCGAAATTTTTAGATTTGAAATTTTCTTTAAGAAAATTTTGATCTAGTGAGCAAATTCAATAGTATTTTTCTGATTGAGTCAAACGTCGACAAAAATTGAGACTTACTTCAAGTTATCTATTTTACTAGTTGTTTACCACTACTATACCACGTTGCAAGTTAAGAAAAGACCATTGCTGTATATTATTTAAGTAATGATCCACAATTGCATATAAATCCGTTTTATTTCGCTATCAAATTGTGTAACTATGCTTTCAAAACAATTTAAAAGCTTTTAAAATTTAAACACGACACACAGAAATTCAATTCGTGCTATCTTTTACGATAAATATCACAGAATCATAAAAAAATTTTATAGTTTCGAAGTCTTACTGGAATCCAAGACTTGGCGACATATTTCGATAAATGAGAACATTCGTTCTTGAAAATGAAACTACATGACTTTGCAAGAGCATTTGTATTTGATCAGACCACTAAAAATGGCAGGTCTTATGCTGACATGCCCTTAACAAACCAAATGCGAAGTAAAAAATTCTTACTTTTGTTTCACTGTAGAAGAAAATCGCCTACAAGAAACAATATTTATCTTTCTTTCATCAGTTTTGTTTTTAAATGCAAATAGAAAGACATAGTTGTTATGATGTTTTGATATCATTTTTATTAATTCTCATAACTTGTTAATTGGTTATTCAATAAGTTTTGTTTTCCTCATTTGACACGATTAAAGAAAGCAAGCAAAAAGAAGGCTGCGAAACGTCATTTCAAGAGATGATATGATATACGCTCGCGCTGGGAGCTTGGCATCCATTTGGGAAGACTTAGACACAGGTTCTCCAGGATAATGACTTTTTCTTAACTTGCAATAGAGTATAGTACGGCGACCTCAGTTGATTCATCCTCCTCTGCGGGAGTAATGAAAGTCTCAATTACTGCGGAACTGTTGGAAGAAATGAGAGAAGTAGATGGCTTTTAAGAAGAACAGCGGTGCTGCAAAAAAAATCAGTGAACAAGTGATCGATATTAAAAATCTAACTATAACTTCGACGGCAGTGATAAATAATAGCGTTAGTGCCTTAGTAAGAATAGTTATAGAAGAAAAGGTGAAAAGAAAGATATAGAAGAAAATACAAAGATTAAAGCACTCCAGGTTAAGTTAGACGAGAGAAACTATTATTGAATTAATGAAAGAAATCAAGCCAACTTCTAATGAGATAACCAGAGGCCCATAAAGTGATGCAGAGGCAAGTGGTAGATCTAGATCAACTCAAAGAAAATTTACAAGACAAAAAGAGAACGTAGTGCTAGTCTACCCGAGGAATCGGACGGAGACCTCAAAGCAGACGAAAAAGATAGTAAAGAAGATCAATCCCACAAAACTGAAAACTGAATTGATAGAGTCAGAAACATTAGCAAGCGAGGTATTCTTATTCAAACATAGGGAGAATGATCTAGACAGATTAATAGAAGAATTTAAACTGATATGAATACTAACAATGAATTTATAAAACCAAAAGTTAGAAGTTCTCAGCTGATCAAAGATATCAAAATAACGTAGATAACTTTCAGACCCACAAAACTGAAGAAACATTAATGGACCAGATAAAAGACCTGCCCAAGAGATAGATTTACAATCCAACTTCCCCTTCATTGAAGGAAAGACAACCACTGGGTTATTACCGAACCATATGAACACCAACCATTTAACATAGCCAACTTATAGTAACTAAATATGGCTTGAAACAAATGCCGTATAAAAAAGTTTTTAAGGATCAAGTATTGCTATGCATGCCCAACCCTACAGCACATTGCAAAAGAATGCAAGAATCACCAAAACAGCCTTTTACTGCGTAGAACACCCAGATTCAAATGACTTAAAGTGCATATAAATTTGTAGATTGTTCTATTAGCAATTCAAAATATAAAACGAACTACAATACAAATCACAGCTCTTTAAATAAGGACTGTCCAATCAATATACAAAAAGCAATCGATTAAGGGAATTAAATACCAAAGTAACTCGTCTAAATCTTAACAGTTTAAAAGTTACAAACGCATAACTAGCGGCAGAAATCCTGACTAATAGTTACAATCTGATTTCTCTAAAAAAAAATATTTTAATGAAAATATAATTGCAAAGATCCCATTGCATGAAAATGCACTACTTGGAACCCTCGCTAAGAGCGGCAATAACCACATTTCCAACTGGCTCGAATAATTTTCTTATCTGCAAAAGCAGAGTTACAATAAATTGCAGAAATGGCAGTCTGGACTTAATCTTCGCATCTCGCAGAAACAATAAACAAGAATTAGTTATTTAAGTTGCCAGGAGAAAGTAATTTAGGAGACTTTTTCTACTAAAAGTTATTTTCTATACATCAAATTGATGATTTTCTGTAAACCAATGGCTATAATACATAATGTTTTCTGAAAACATTTTTTTTAAATATGAACTTAGTATTGTTCGAAATATTTACTAAATTAAAGTTTTTATCTCATGAACTTTAAAGTTTGACTGCTTTGCTTTTAACGTACTTAAAAGTATTCAATTTTTAATTATACTCTTTGATCTAAAGGAATATTTTGGTATGAAACCTCCAAAAACAAAGAAAGAAATAATTATATGAAATATCATGTTGTATTATTTATTACTTAAATTGGAAGGGGTCTAAAAGCCTTCTAAATAAATTATTTCTTGATATAAATATATATGCCCAGATTTGAAGCGTTGCATAAATATTAATTCGATAATTAGCAATGATATACACATTTTAAAATTAACAAGAAAATGCTTACTTAGAAAGAATGAGAAAACTTAAATAAAATGGGTTATATTGAATTTTAATATTCAAAAATAACTTTTCGCTGCTTCAAAATTAAAATGACACATCTGCAGGCATAATACGTTTGCAGATATGTCGTTTTAGTTTTGAACCAGCGATTTGTTTTGCCATAAGTACGTGGAATATTTTTGGTTTTTAAAAGTTTGTCTCTTTGCATAATGAATGTTCAAATAAATAATGCGAGTTAAATAAATAAATATTAATTTTATTTCGATCTTGATCTTTTACTTACTTTATTAAGATTTAGAAAATATATGCAGAGATAATTTGCCGTCAGCCACCGTCATTTAAGAGCAAGCGTCTATTAGTAGTGAGCGTCTATTTGCAATGAGTGTTAAGAGCGTCATTTAATTTTTTTCGTTACTACGACGACCATTCATTTTGATCTTTTTTTTTTCTTCTTTTTTTTGTTAATGTAATTTTTACAAGGTCCTATTTTTTTAAATTTTTCACTTGTTTAATTAGTCTATTTCATTAAAAGTCATGGGGAAAGAATCAATCAGTGAGTTGATTATTAGTAAAATGTCTAATTAGTGAAGTGACTAATGAATAAATTAATTCGTTCATTCATGCTGAATGAATTCATTCGCTCATCTTTAATGAATAATTTCATTGGTCATTTCACTAATGAATTATGTATGGATAATCAGACATCCAGCAGTCAATGACCACTTTTTTTTTTAATCAGAGCTCTATTGTAAACAGTTTTTTTGTTTTTCATTTCAGCGTTATTTTTTATAATTGAAATATTTCGCGTGTTATGAATAAAGTCATAAAACAGCATTGTAATTTATTTTATGAATAAAGTCTATGTTTTTAATTGAATTTCAATTTCTTGAATAGAGGAAAACCCTTTGATAAAGAGTAATTTAATATCCAACCCCATTATAAACATTTTAAAATGTGAGTTCCATTTAATTATAATTTGATCTACTTTTAACATTATATGTTCAATTTCAAATCAAAAGAGGGCAAAAAACATTAAGACTGTTATTTATTGCTCGATTTACTAATTTTTCTGAATCATTTTGTATTTTCAATGAAAAAAGCAATTCAATTATAAGTGTTTTATGTAATAGTAATGAATACTATTAGTTTAGGAAACAAATCTGAGAAAAAATAAGAACATTGAACAAAAAGTTAAAAAGCAAAAGTGACTAGCAGTACTGTGAATGATGAGATTGTTTTCGAGAGTTTAAAAATATTTGAACAAAGAACGCAGTGAAAAAGAATTACGGAAAAAAAGAGTTTTCAGTTAAGTTGAAATTTGCCTTGGTTTCAATTTTTATGATAGTCTTATTTTTATTTACTTATTTTACTTTAGTAACACAATGAGTAAATTTCATAACTTTTTACATTTGCAGTATATTTTGTTGGATTTTTTTCCATTTAACAAAAGTTAAAGTCCTCTGGGTTATTTTTCTGAATCGTGATCCACGTATAACGTTAACTATTGTTAAACATTTCATTTGATTGATGTCATAAACTGCTCCAATTTTAATTTTTTGTTCTAAAATAAGAAAATATAGAGTTTATTCAAACACATACACTGTTTCTGTTCAGAATTGCAAATACCTTCTGTAACATAATGGCTAATGTAAAACATGTCATTAAAATGTCTTATCTTAGACTACTGAGGAGATAGCGAACCTATGGCACGCTTGCCACTAGGTGCAAGTGACATATTTTGGTGGCACGCAATAGCTAATTCTAAATTAATTTCGTTCCATTACATTTACTAAAGACATTTTAAAAAAATAATCTAACACCATCTGCTGTCAAAGGCGGATTCAGAAACGAGCACAATTTCGAGTAAGCCATTCAGACATTTTCCATAACGCAAGAGACTAGTACCCCAGCACTATAGAAGTTCATGTTATAGAGAAGACTGACACCTTTTCTTGGGAAATAGTAAGAGTGATGATTAGTTGAGTGAGGAACACCATACTAAATTACAAATTATGAGAAATTTGCTGAATGTTGTGAGCAGGTATTTTTAGCAATGAATTCTATAAATTGGACTGTTAAAAAAACTGCTTTGTCTTAGATTTAAACTAAATCATAGCTAATATATATATATATATATATATATATATATATATAGCTGGATACCTGAAAATTATAATATGCAATTATTTAACTGGTGGTACACTAATCTGAATCATTTCACTAATCGAAAAAGGTTCGCAATTTCTGCACTAATGTGTTAAGATTTCTGTTCTTTTACTTTGCTTCTTTTAACTACACCTCTCACAAAGCTGCGAACCCTTACGATATGTCTTTGCGACCTTTCCTCTTCAGCAGGTTTGTCACTTTGGTATTAAACATCATGAGAAATATTTTAGTTTCGATTTAATTCACCTTCCAGATATATCCATTGAACCCGGGAGCGATTTTAAATTTTTCTATGAAAGTGTAAACTGGAAATATTTGTGGTTAATAATATTTCCCATAGGAAGGATCTTACTTTAACTCTGGTAGCTATTAAATTTCTTATAATTTTTTTCTTGAGATATTAAAAAAGGTTTTTTCACAACTTTCTTCTTGCAAAAAACTTTCTGAAATGACAGAACAACTGGAATAATTATGTTTCATTTGTAGTAATAATATATATATAAAAAAAACGCGATACAAGCAGAGTTCTGATTTAGGTTTGTTTAATAGCATTAAGTAAAGCAAAACATCCATAAGGAAATAACATAAGCACAATAAAAAGAAACGTGAGTAAGTTGTCTCTCACTGTGTTAGTGGTAAGAAAATAAATCTCAAATTGTATACCCAAAGAAACGAGTATATTCTATTTTAAAAGCTACATAGTTAATTTTATATTTACCTGATCGTAACTTTTTTCCCAAATAAATCTAAAAATTTTATTCAATCATTAAAATAAGTAAATTACGTGTAATGAATAATTCAAAAGACTCTCGACGGGACACTTTAAAAGACGATTTAGCCTAAGGGACTTGCTATAGATCGTGTAAAAATTCCGCAGTTAACGACAAATGAGAACATTAGTTTGCGAAAGCAACACTTGAAATGCTTATTTTGTTTTTAACCATTTCGTTATATGCCAGCCACCTTCGTGCATCCATATTATCCATATTATTTACAACCATAATTTTCAACCGATAATTGAGAAACATCAATGCTATTTTGCAATAAATTTTTTAAGCGGAGAAATTAATTACCTATATTACTTTTTTCTGAACATAAAGCTGTAGCATCAGCAAATAGTGTAACATAAATAATATTTCAACTATCTCTATTATTGTTCTACATAAAAATGCCTTCCAAAAGTCAAAATTTAAAAGAAATTTATAGATATTTACGTAAAGAAATTATTTTGCTTTCTTGATGTCTGTACAGATCGACAAAGGTTAACTTTTTGAAAGATAAATTTTCGACAGAATTTGTACAATTTAAAATATTTAATTGCTTGTAACAGATGTTCTTATTTTTCTGAGTAAATAATAGGCATCACCATTTTAATTTATAAGATAATCATATACTTTTAAGACAATTGTCAGACAAAAATGCCGCGCGTTCAGAAAATATTTGCTTCATATTTCAGTACGAAACTGATTAAGGGGGGGGGGGGTATTCCAGTTAAATTTCTAAACCCACTTTTTCAATCTTATTAGTATTTTAATTTCTATTGCATTGTTTTTCATTCTATTCATCATTCTTTTATTTGTTTTTCATTCTTTTCCAACTTATTTCTTTTTCACAAATTATTTAAATTTTGTGTTAACACAAATTATATTGTACTTGAGGTTTAAAAAAAACTTGACCAGACTACAAAATAAAATTTAAAAAAATTAACAAAAATAAAAAAAAATACCAATTTTTTGCTTATGACTATAACTTCTAAGTAGCAGCTTTCCAAAAAATCTTTAATTGTTATACTAGACCGGAAATCAGCGTTATTGTATTATTTAAAAGTAAAAAAATCATGTTAAAATGAAAAGGGAATTCAGAAAAATCCACCAAAGTTGTGTAAGTCATCATGTGTGTAAATTTTAAATTGAAACTAATTTATTTTTATAACTATTATTTTTAGTACTAGTTTTTTCCTAATTTTTTTAGGAAATAAGCTAAAATTACAGCGCTGATAAAAATAAAAGTTCTTAACTTACTTCAATACCTTTTTTTGTGTTTATGACAAAATGGAATATTCATAAGAACTTAGTACTATCTGTATTTCGGGTTATCTGGACTGATTTTTTTTAAACTAACAAGACTCTGCGGATTTTCTCTGAACTGTCTTTTTCTTGATTGCTAATCAACAAAATCATTCATCAAAAATAGTTGGATATTTTGTGAAATACTTTATATTTTGAAGTCTAACAGAAACAAAAAATTTGTACCTTCCCTAATTAACGGCCTTGCAATTAAAAATATAAAATTAAAAATTTTGTTTTACTTGTGAGAAAATGGAATGAAAATGTTATTTCAGACTTGAAAAAAATTAAATATTAAAAAAACATTCCATCAAAATAATTTAGGCGAGAAAGGGTAAAAGGATTCTTAAAGGACTTTACGAGCTCAAAGGGTTTCTTATAATAACAAGTAACACAACATCTACATAAATCACGTGTAAGAAAAAAAATTTAGGCAGACAACCTTTTCACCATATACTGCAATCTAACATAACAATACCTTCATTTGACTATTACATAGTACAATATTTTGATAGGCAAAGCTAAAGTTTAAATAGTTGATCTTATGATGTAATTTATTCCTTTCTTTAAAACGAAAAAGAAATGACACTTGAACCTTTTCGAAAAACTGTCTTTCAATAAAATAACTGAAATGCTTGTCAAAATTATTTTTTCTTGAAAAAAAATATTTATTTTCCTTTCAAGAAATAATATTTCTTTATGTGTAACCTCAAGAGAAAAGGAAATAAATGAGCCAAAATGTCAAATCAGTATGGTATTTTAAGGCGTAGGTGGTGGACCGCAATTGGCGGTCAAATAACTTGTGGTGCAGGGTCAGTTGTTCGAAGGCCAAAGGTGGCTGCCATAAACAGGATCTGAAAAACAAAAATTGACTTCGCACAAATCACCAAATGATGGTGTTTCCATCGCTTTACAAAACGAAACCAAAAGCTGATACTGTGACCCTGGTATCAAAAGAAAAAATTCAAGAGCTAATATCCTTATGAAATAGGAATCACTAGTTGAAAGGGAAATGATTAACCTTTGAAAAGAACAATAGATTTGCCGATAAGCACGCTTAGCATTCGTGATAAAAAGAGAAAAAAATGATTAAGATGCACAGAACATCTGCTCTTGGAAATTTTTATCATTTCCTTTATATAGCTCCGCTTATTTTACTTTGAAGTTAGTCAGTATCAATTTGAAGGTGTCAATTTACAAAGAGTATTCTGATAAATATCATTAAAAAAAATGGCTATGTTAAAGCTATTGTTCATTTTCATAAAATGTATTTAATGTTTCTGAATTTTGTAAATAATTTTTATATTATACAAGTGTAATGTTAACTTTTTTTATTTCGAATATTTAGCGTTTTAAGTTCCCCGTAGAGCTATGTTTATTATCCTCTAAGGGGGGGGGGGGATCGGATTGCTTAGAACCTACTTGCATAGCAGCCAACTTTGTACAAGGTCGTTAATTTTTTTTTTTTTTTTCTTTTCATTTTGTGATAACATTTATGTTTTAATGTAGAAATTTTGGTTATTAAAGTTTTAAAAAAATATTGTTCTACCTGAACATGGCAAATCGATTATTGAAAGATATTCAAAGATAGCGAAGGTCATTGTTTAGAAAATTATTTTTGCTTTAAAATCATTATAATACTAAAATTATGTGGAGTTTCTTCCAAAGAACGAAGCAATTGGTAAGTCCGTCAGACCGATGTTTATCAGTTTAAAGCTGTTTGAACTAAAAACATTGAAAAAGAATTTTTTTCTCTTGATTATTTTTCACTTTGTCGGTATTGTCTTTTATTCTGGACATAGATCAAAATGCGTATTTAAGAAAATGGACATAGCTCAAAATGCGTGATTAAGAAGATGGACATAACATTTGATTCGATTTTTTAAACTTACCTTATGACTTTAAAAAAAAAAAAAATAGATTAACGGATCCAAATAAATTCGTAATATGATGTCATCCATATGCTTAACTTTTTAGTACATTTTTTAATTAATATTCATAAAAAAAAAAATTTTTTTAAGTCAACAGTTGTTTTTACAAAGTTGTCACAGATTAGATAAATTTATTATTGTGGTAGGTATTAAAATTACGTTGCACGAATATAGATTTTTAAAAGCCACTATAATGCATAGTATTTTTATTAGAAATATTTTTTTAGAAAAGACCACCTGAAAAGTTACATCTGTAAAACACATAGCCCCAGCCACCCCGATCCAGAAATCCGGGACTTTACTCCATAATGATTATATAACCGTCGTTGAACAGCTGATCCAATTTTTTGGATTTACGACTACTAATGCTAAACTCCGTAGCCTTGTAGTTTTAAATCCAATCGAGAAGCCAAGGTGAGTCCTGGATCAAGTATCGGGAGAAATTTGCTTTCGTGGTGGACTTTTTAATGGAACTAACCCGTATTTGCTTTACATGGAGAGGAAATCTGCGGCTAGCCAGACGGTATGGGGACTAACCCATGATTCGTCTACCACTGAGGATAATTTGCGCCAGCAGTCTGGTCGGTTCGAGCCGGGTGTGGAATTCGTATCAATCAGTTATCGCTGGGATTCGAACCCTACACTCCTGAATGGGAGACGAACACTCTATTCCCTGCTCCGTAATGATTATGTTTAGTGGTTTTAAAAAAGTAAGGCAACATTAAAAACATTAAAAAGGCACTTGTTTCACTGAGCCCATTTTCTCAAACACGCTTTTTGTGCTATATCCATGTCCTTGAAGACGAATTTCGAGCTGTGTTCCTTTTCTTAAACTTACGTATTGTATTCTGTGCATTTTGTTAACACGTTTTATGTTGTGTACAATTTCTTACACACGCTTTTTTAGCTGTGTCCAAAATAAAATGCTCACCGACCACTTGTTCTATTGATACTTAATTTTTATATTCAGATTTATTTCTTTTTTGCCCTTTTCTCTTTGAATTATAAAAATTTGGTATTTACCGATATTTAAAAAGAAAGCGATTTATTTATCATGCTTTAAAAGAATTTTAAGGTCAAACCGAACGCAGAAATTTTCAAGTTATATAGTTTTTATGAAGACAGATGAGTTTTACTGGAATATAACCACGCCCTTTTTACACACTATCTTCGGATGAAAGTTCATCGGGATTTACTTGAAATCTATTTTTGTGTGCCAAAGATACTTTGGAACAATGAAAGAGAGGTGACAGTTTATATTATAAATTGTTATAGAATACAAAAAATGAATGGTCAACTTTCACATACAAAAAAAAAAGTATTTTTCTCTAAGAAATGTTTCATAATCACGGGCACAATTTACTTAATCTGATTCAGTTTATCGAAACAAATTAAGCCACTCACAGGAAAAATATTTGTACTCTATTAGGTTAATAAAAAAAGTATCAATTATTAATCAGCAAATACTACATAATTATTTCTTATTTTTATGTAAGATCAGCTACCAGGGCTGTTACTTATTCGAAATATTTTGGGTGAATCATATATGCGTTTAATAAAAACACGATTGAAGGTACATAACTACGGAATTTTTATACTTTAATTTTCACGTATTTTGGAAAATTGGGGTTACTTTACCTATCTCTAACTAGCCTCACTGAATGTCAAAACGACTAACGTTACGAAGGAAATGCTGAAATAATTCTCTTCTACTCTTGACTTAATCATTTCGGATGGTAACGGAATTAATTAAAAATTGGAAAAATTTTGAAATTAATAAAAAAAATTCCTGAACTTACATGAAAAAAACTTTTCGGTTGTGAAATTTTTATGGAAAAAATCAATGAAGCATTGTCATGCACGCATTTGTGTTGTGAGTACCAAACACAAAGAGAAGTTGTTCACATCAGTAAAAGTAGTTAAATCCAGTTTTTTTCTGACCGACGCTTTTTTTAAAACTCCATCTCTAAGGAAACAATTAGGCAAATCTCTTTTTGAAGAAGATTCTTAAAGATTTGATATTATAAACACATTCGCTTTCTTTTTTCCTAAAATTATTTTTGCTAATAGTTGTGTACTAAAATTTTATAACGAGAATCTAGCAATTTATGCTTAGTATCGACACAATATATAAAAATAAATAATTTTTTGCTTAAAATACCCTCGTCCGCCCACTGAGGAAACATTTCAAAGTTTAACAACAGTTAACACTAGAATACATTTGGCGGTCTAAGCTACCCCTGGTTGTAGGATTATCTTTGGCAACCAAGTTTTTAAAGGCATATATCAATTCTTTACGCCCAGAACAAAGTCCGGAAATTATTTCTTCTCACTAACTAATAAATACATAAAATTTTTACTAGAAGTTTAAAACTGGCCAAAGGAGTCCCAACCGACGGTAACGATAACTTTTTTTAACCCTTTTTATGTTAACCTTCCATTCATAATTAAATTGTGAGTCTAAGTTAGATTTATAACTAAATTGAAATAAAAAAATATAAATATTACAGCATATTGTTACTTTATTTTTTATTATACATTTTATTCATTTATGTTATTATTTTGGCCAACACTGTGACCAAATTAGTCTTACTTTTAAACGACTTCACAAGTCAACAGTTGTTTTTAAAAGATTGTTATAAATTTGTAATAGTGATAGAAAGTTTATGTTGTTGGAATACAAATTTTTAAAACATCACTTTATCGTTTAGAGTTCTGAATAAGAAGACATTGCTTGAAAAGATGCGTGGATAAAATACCTAGTCACTCCGATCTCGAAGTCCGGAACTTGCCCGTAATAATTATACTTATTGTTTAAATAAGTACAGAATAGTAAGCATCTAATTCCTCATTTAATTCTTAAATTTGGGATGAATATTGAAAAGGCACATTTTTTGCCGTGTCCATATTTTTAAACATGCATTCGAGCTGTCTCAATTTTGTTAAGGCTGTTTTATGAAGGCTCCGTCGTCATATTAAATTATGCCTTTTTGCTAATAATATTCTATTTTCATAACTGCTGTTTCTTATAACTGTTAGGACAAGTTGAATTTATCTAAAGCAAGTGCTGTCTATTCTTATTCTAAAATTGATGCAAAACGTCAATATGGAGAAAAGCCACAATTTGTGTGGTGTAGAAACTGAGTAAATTACTGAAACTGAAAACTGAGTAAATTGTAAAAACTGAGAATAAAACAGTGAGTGTGATAATTTTCATCTAGGTGGGAAAATGTCGCCAAATTTGGCGATTGTTAAAAAAGTATAATAACTTTCAAAATATTTAAGTTATTTGTCCGTTTTAAAACTCAGATGATTCTTCGCAGAAAGATGAAATATATAGCTTAAAATATATTAGTGCAAGGCACTTAAAGTGTGGTTTTTTTTTTTATTATTATTTTTTCCTTGGTGATAGAGCTTCAAAAAACCTTGATAAACACACAATTCGAGCTGTATCAATTTTCTTAACACTAGATTGCCCAAGGAAGTCATTTTGACTGAGTTTTGATTTCAATTAGAAAAACAATGATGTATATAATGACACAATTTCTTAGAATTTTGTGACTTTTTGTACAACATATAATTTTTCTATTGTTAATATTTACTAATAACTTGCTATAAAACTGTAAATAATATAAAAAAATATTAAAAAATAATTTCAAACAAATTTCTTTACACATTAGTTATTCTTTCACATTACAGTCATTTTGATTGCTTTTGGGCAATATAGGTATATACTAAGTTTCAGTCTTTCTAGTGTTAAACACGCATTTCGAGTTGTGTTAGGAATAAAAAGCTCACCTACGATCTGCTGCTACTACTGGCAAAAATATTTCACAAAAAGTGTATATGTTAGAGGATATGAATCCTTAGGGGATGAATTTAAAATGCCTGATTTTTAATAATGTACATAAATGTATATTTTATTTTCATCCATTATGTGAACAATAAACTTACTTAGAAAAACAAGCTATATGAGACAATCATACTGATGTTTCTCCTTAATGTAATCATAAGTAACCAAAGCATGTTTAGCTATGTGAAACCAATAATAAATTTTTATGCTTTGTTTGAGTATAGAATTAACCTTTGGCACGGAATTAAACTTTTATTCGGTTTTTACTCAAAGCGTATTAAATAAATTCCCTTTCATGGGAATTCTCTGACAACAATCTCAATGAAAAATATAACCAAAATAAAAAATAATTTCACAAGACGAAATAAAAATGTAGAACTAGATTCATTTTATTGCTTTGATTTCTTTAAAGTAAATGGGGTCATACTTGATAAATACTCCCAGGGAGATTTTAAAAGCTTTAATACTACTTTCATAATGACGTAATAAATCCAAGGGTTTCACTTTTATTATGTTTTTCACATAGCATCAGTTATTGTTCATAAATACCATAGAGATTTCTTATAAAATATCTAACAAATACTCAATCTTACCATCTGAGGATAGTTTTTAACTTCAAATAAAACCTAAGTAAATTACGCTAGTATAAAAACAATTTTTTAATTGTATTTATTAATTTATTTAAGACATAGATACCTATACAAAAATCTTGGTACCTTAATGTTTTAAGTAGTAGCGAAATAACTTAAAATAATACAAGCACAAAAAATTCTCTGCCAGATTCACAGATCTGAAGTATTTAAATTGGTTGAATATACTGGTAGTCAAAACCATTATAAATCAAATTTACTATTTCAACAATTAAATTAGGAATTGTAAAACTTACACCCACTTTAAATATTTTTTTAAAAAATCTTTCATTTAAACGGGAAAAGTTGGCATGTATGTAATATTTATTTTTTTCAATTAACAAAAATAGGGAGAAGTTCTGAAAAAGTACAATATGTAAAACAACAAGATTCAATATTATTTGGCAAATTTTACAGAAAGATTTTTAAATTCTCTTTTACAAAAAGATCTGTTTTTGTTGACCGCATAATAAATTACAACAAATAGATAACCACGTACAACCATCACGCTTAATATATATTTCAGAATATTTGTCAAAGAACTATATACATTAAAAATTTCAAATTAATGTTTAAGAGAACAAAAATATTTCATAATCTGACAATTTAAATATCTTTATCATCATCAAAAATCACTTTTTTTTTTTATGCAACCAAAATGAGAGCTAACACTAGAAAATATTCACTGAGAAAACGTCCCACCTCATTTCGTTTAAATTGTCACTCACATTTTTTCGAATCCATACAAAAACAAAACTAAACATTTCAAAATTTTCACCAAGAAATTTAGAAATCTATTTTGTGCACTTAAAAACCTTTTCATCAGCAATTTCCTACTTTTTAAAATTTTTAATGCTGGTTGTTGTTTTTTAAGTTTTTTTTTTTTTTTTTTTTTCTAATTTAGCAATCTATTTTTTTTTCCTTGCATTTTTTTTAAATTTGAGAAAAATTTATTCCAAAAATCCTTTAAAGTTTTGAAATCCCCTTCCTTTGAATTAATTTTGTTGTCTTAATCAAAACTAAGATGCTTTTCAGAATTTTATTTGCAATATATTTCATGAAGAGTTCGCATGTAGCATTTGTATCCTTAAAAAAATTAATATTAGTTATACAATTATTTGAATTGGTGAAATAATTTCTAAAAATTTCTCTTTATGAGTTTTGTAATTAAAAAAGATACCTGAGATAAAATAAAAAAATTTAAAAAAAGCAGTGATATTCGAAATACTTCCTTTATCTGAAGTGGCAACTAAAACTCAGTGAATAGAGGTGGCAACAGCGCCACCTCTATTTCGAATAAAAAAACTTTTTCCAAAATAAATTTATTCCACGTCTAATATCCGTAAAAAAGAAAGAACTAATTTGACAGGATAAATTGTATAATATACTTTTAAGTAAAAAGAAAAATCGAGTAAACTAACGTAAATAGTAATAAGAATTTTACAAATGAGAGAAACTGTGTTTTAATACAATAGATGAAGCTAAATATTTTATCAACATAGAAAAAAAAAATTCTATCATTGATACGTTTTTGCAATCAAAACGATTGATGCGTATCAAAATATCGTAACCCAGCAGTTTTTTTCGACTATGGAACCCTAATTGATCGACCTTCTTTTAGCGAGACCCCGGAAGTTCACAAGTGATTGTAAACATATTAACCAAAGAAAAACTACTAATTAATTTGAAAACATTTAATGGGAATATATAAAAAATTAAAAAAAACATTCCCCGTTTTATCAATAGTCTAAAAATTTGATTTAATGTTAGGCAGTTTAACATATATTTGGAGAGGTATTTTAGTCTAGTTTTATTGTATTTATTTATTTTTGTGTATGTATCAACTCAAAATGAAAAAAAATTTTAATTATGGTTTTTGTTGAAAGAAAACGAAAAAAACTCTTACAAAAGTTGTCAATGATTGTCAAGGAAACATATTGCTCTATTTTTGGTAACGTAAACACTTCATAAATTATAGAATTAGATTGAAAAGTCATTATTTAATAAGTTATGAAACAAATTAAGTGTTTACACTATCGATTATATATCTCCGCTTCTTGGGACTATTTATTTTATTATTTTATATGTTGAATTAAGCTTGACTTATATTAATTTATTTTTAATTAAAAGTCTTAATGGAAAATATCAATACAGTTTTTTATAAATGCATATTCTTTACAAAATTAATTCAATATATAGTTATAAGAAAAAAATATTTCTTTTACACATTTTACTTATTTTTTGACATATAACTGAAATATTAATTAAAGGACTATTGATTAAATAAAAAATATAATTACAGATTTCAAAAATCATCACTGTCCTAAAAGAAAATTCTGAATTTTCGGAACCCCTATGAACCTTTTTGGGAACCATCGTCGTAACTTATAATTTTGGCTTATTTGATGTCGTTTTTAAGAACTGTAACTGGTTCTGAACTCGCCTTCAGTAAACTAAAAGTATACTTGAAAAATTATATTTATAAGCTTCTAAACAACTACTTGTTGCTTATGAATGCAAAAACCTATTGCGCATCATTTCATAAGTTTACTGATAGAAAATCTAGCTTTTTGTATTATCACTCTTCACAAATAATAAATTCTTTTTGACATGCATCACAATCTCTTCCAATTACATAAATGCAATTTACACAATTAAAACATACAATAAAAAAATTTTGAATTATGCTATACCAATAATCGGACACTTGAGGCACGTTTTTGGACAAAATTATATCTAACAAAATGCTTAGTGTTTGCTCAGTGTTATGCTTAGGTTTTATGAGATTACACCTGGACAAAATTTATTGCGAACCCCTTCCTCAAAAACACAAAATCTTTATTTTCATATTTTTAGGAAAGCTATTTTCAAGATTGTAGTTAATACTTTGATTCTCGGAAACTCTACTACTAAAATATTAAATTTCACTTGATTTATTGGTACTTATTTTTGTTTAAAACTAAAACGTTTACATTACATTTTATATTGTACATAAAAGTATTCCAAACAATTATTTTTTGTTATAAAACAATACACTTTTGTACGGAACTTCAACTGGGTCCTCAGCAGTTCTGGACCTTGATGTAATTGTCCTGCTATCTCGTGCCCTATGAGTATGGCCTTGATAATATACTAAAAGTCGTGAAACAAAATATATTTTTTGGGTGAGCTTTTTATTCTGAACACAGCTCAAAATACTTGTTTAACAAAATGGACAATTTTTAATCCATATAACAATTTTTGCTATAGATCCAAATAACAATTTTTAATCCATATTTACAACTAAGCGACTTACTTTTACTTACTTTTTTAAACACTAAGCATAATTATTACGAGGCAAAGTCCTAATCTCCGGGGTAAAGTGACTTGGTATAAAACAGATATATCTTTTCAGGCATTGTCTTCAAATACAGATCTCTAAAGTGGTTTTCAAAAATCTAAATTCGGATAACCTAAATTTAATACCACTATAATAAATTCATAGGTTCCATGACAACCTTGTAAAAGCAACTGTTGACTTTCAAATGCTTTTCCAAAAAATACTAATTTTGAAAAATGTTTTTAGTGATTTAGGAAAATGGATGACATCACATTATTTAATTTTATAACCGGTGTTGAACAGTTGGCCTAATTCTGAAAATGCGACTATCAATATTCAACTCCGCAGCCTCTCTTGTAACTTTGAACCTTTAAATCCCAGGCTTTAAACCCTTGTAATTTTGAACCCCAGAAGTCTAGGGAACTTCTGGATCGAGCATTGGGACAAACTAGTTTACGTGGAGGACTTTTCTGGGAGCTTACCCGCATTTGCTATACATGGACAGGAAAACATCAAAAACCTCCAACGATTATCCCAACAGCAAGGGGATTCTAACCAATGATCCGTCTACCACTGAGGATATTTTACGCAGCACTGTGTGTGAGGCAGGAGCAGAATTCGTATCAACCTGTCACTGCTGGAATTTGAACCTGGGTCACCTCATTAGGAGGCGAACGCTCTATTCCCACATTACGAATTTGTTTTGACTCGTTAGTGGAATTATTTAGAGAAAAAAAAAACAATTTTCATAAGAGAAATTAGAAAAATGGAATCAAATTCTATGCTCATTTTTTAAATAGCTTCTTCTTAAACACGTACTTCGAGCTATGCTCATTTTTTAAACATGCATTTTAAGCTGTGTTCTTTTTCTTAAACTCACAGTTTGAGCTAAGTTCAAAATTAAAAGCTCACCAAATAACTGCTCTACATCAAATTCAAAAAGTAGAATTAAAGACAATTAACTGTTTCTGAAACATTAGTTTAAGAAATTTGATGTATACACAATTTTGCATTTCATTTTATAAGCTCATAATATTTTAATATCAGCAATAAAAACCAAAGTGGGGATTTATAGTTTTTTTTTTTTTTTCGATCTTTCCGTATTTATTAGATATCGATTTTATAAACGATTTCTTCAAAAAATTTCTCATAAATAGGACATTTTATCTTTCATATTAAAAAAAGCAAAAATTTTAAAAAAAAATTATACAATTTTATTAGATACTAAATCATTAAATTAAATTACCGACTACTATAAATGACATGAGTGATAAAACTGATGTACAAAAACATGAAAAGAGGAGCAGATAAGATCATTTTTCTGACGGGCGTTCCCGTTCGACATAACTTCGATTAAATCATAAAAGTAGACAACATAAATGAAAACTTTTGCGTGACTATTAGAATAACGAGAATGTTCCTAAAAAATAATTTCCCTGTTTTATGTTTTATTGCGTGGCGAAGACTAATTATATGAATTATAGTCATTTGCAACGATCTTTTCTACAAAGACACAAATTACTGATAATTAAAACTTAAGCTCTTTATCTAAAAAGACAGTTATTTATTCAGGTAACAAAAAGCCGTAAAAAAGCAGTTATTTTAAAAAACGCAAAAGACGGTAATATTTTAATATCAAAATAGTGTGTTCGAGCATTTTTCATCTTAAAACCTTCATAATAAACCTTAGATAAATAATAATTTGCATAAAAAGTATTATTTAAACTTTTTTTTTTTTTACATTCTACTTTACTTCCAATTTAAAGATATGAAATATAAATCATTTTAACTTTTTTTTGTGCGTGTGTGTTTTGAAAGTCTTGATATAATATAATTAGAAAACAAGAGAGCATTGTTAAAGATTGTTCAATGCGATATAAAAAATGTGATATCCACGTAAGCGATTCAGCTTATATACAGCTTAGATCAGCGAATAACCCATATATTCAGCTTAGTTAAAATAATTGACGCTTGTTAATATCCTATTTAGAAACAATACTAAAGAATAGTTTGATATAAACATTTGGAAAAAGTTCAGCTTTCAGTTCAGAGTACTCGATACCCAATCTTCTGCTGATCTGCAATTTTGATCAATGTGCGTTGACGGTAAAAAAACGAAGAAGTTTAATTACCGTTTTAATAGTTTTCAGGACAGGTTCAAGTGAGAAGTAATTTAAAATGGTCGGCAATTTTTTCGATGATGCGTCCCAAATAAAACATTTAAAATTTTTCTGTATTAATTGAATGTCTTTTATACGGATTTAAAATACGCCGTCGAAGGTTTACAAGACTAATTTATTAAAAGACTTTATTTGATCAACAACGATCAGCAAATGGTAGTTTTAAATATCATATATATATAATCTTTTTTTTGCAGCTTACTGATATATTACATGAAAAATATTTTTAAAAAATTGAAAATGGCTCTAGTTCTCACACTAACTTTTATTACTAATTTTTAAAAAGAAAACTTTTTGCTGGGAAATTTAACACGAAGAAATAAAAATCGTAAAATTAAAATGTTTTAAAAAATTTATAGTAAAGTTGCATGCAGAGTTTCATAATGTAAAAACCGGAATCGGCTATACCGCGCCAAATGAAAATAGCAGCAGGTAATTTAGGAGCTCATTAAACAATGTTGTCATGTAAGTCTGAAGAAGGGGGGAAAGAAAAAATGAATATTTCGGGGTGGAGAGTTTTACCACAAAAGCCAGGATTGGCTGTATTGCGAGAAACGAACGCTATTACGTAATCGGGGCAATCTGAAACGATGCTATAAACTAAGTCTAACGGAAAAGAAAAAGAAAGTATGAAAAAGATCGAATTGAACCATGATTGGAAAAAAAAGGTACCTTAAGGTCGAAAGATCTTATAAGAAAAAATAAATTTTTATTTATAAACTATATTTGTGATGATGACAAGACCTTGTTATAGCTTAATCATCTCGTTATAGCTTGCTAACTAATCATCTGGAAAGATTTCCGTGTCGGTACCTGCTCCAAAAATGTCGCCAAGTTTTGGCAATGACACGCGAGAAATAAAAATAAAATTCACGGAAATAGACTAATTTGGAGGAAATAACTCGTTGACATCGTCAGGTAAACCACTATGTTTTTTTTTTTTTTTTTTTTTTTTTTTTTTTTTTTTGTCACGAAAACTCTGACGCCTAAGCGACTGTAGTTAACGCTAAAGTATGAAAATATCCTTAATAATCTCAAGAATTCACCCATAATTTTTTAATAATCGTAAGCAAGCAAAGCTTCAAAAATATTTCATATCTTGCAGACGAAATTTACAGTCGAAACCTGCAGTCGAATATTTCATATTCTGGTCGAAAGTGTTGCAGAAGGGAGACTTGGAAAATTCAGTTTAGGATAAAATTCGGTATATTAGTAGTATACCTTAAGGATGTTCACTCCTTTAAATAATAAAGTGCACTAGAAAGAAAATTCCGAGAAAAATGCATTTGAAAATTTAAGCACATTTGATATAATAGTTTTTAACTTCGTAAACGTCGCAGTGGTCTTGTGGTAGCGTACATACCTGACTAATAATTTGACGAGGTTCGATTCCCACAGTTCCTTTCCTCTTTCTTTTCTCTGTTTACAAATGATATAAATAATATAAGTTATTCTACTTTATTTATTGCATTTTTTTAAAAATATTAATTGGGATCCAATTACATTACCGTAACAATATGAATTTTAATGAATTCATAATATTTATTATTTTAACCATTGTGGAAGCAGTTTAAAAGTTAGATTTTTTTATTAACTAATATATTTATATATTTTGTTTATAAACAATAGTCTGAATTATAATTTTCATAAAAAATGAAAACAAATATTATTTGACTTATAGCGCAGTTAATAAAAAGATGGTTGTTATCATGAAATTGATTTGCTGAAAGGTATACATCATTAACATTAAAAAATTCCCCAATATTATGAATGGTGGCCCAGGGGATAGAGCGTCCGCCTTCCAATGAGGTGATTCGAGTTCGAATCCCAGCGATGGCTGGTCGATACGAATTCCGCATCCACCTTGCGCCGACCACAGTGCTGACGTAAAATATCCTCAGTGGTAGACGGATCACTGGTTAGAGAGTCCCTTTACCGTCAGGTGAACCGTTGGAGGTTTTCGTTATCCCCCCCCATGTAACGCAAATGGGGATTAGTTCCATCAAAAAGTCCTCCGCGAAAGCATATTTCTCCAAATACTTGATCAAGGTGTTTCCTTGTCTTCTGGATGGGGCTCAAAATTACGAGGCTGCAGCGAGTTGAACATTAGTAATCGTAAACCCAAAAAATTGGATCGCCTGTTCAACAACGTTATAAAATACTTGATCCAGGAATTCCCATAACAAATCAATACCTCTGGGGGTACTGGTCGAGGAGTTTCCTTGTCTTCTGGATTGGGTTCAAAATTACAAGGCTACGGAGTTATACATCAGTCTTCGTAAATCCGAAATTAGATCAGCTGTTCAATTACGGTTTAAAAATAAAATATTCAGAAAGTATACAAAACGTACCAATCATATCTTATCCTTTAAATTAAAACTGATGATGGAAATTGATGAACGATTGTTGGTATTTTAATATACAGTTTACAGGAGAACTTTATTCGCGATTTGGTTTTTATTAATTAGGCAAATATCCCTAAATGCTTTATTTGGCACGCAAAATTGAGCGGTACCAATACAATTTCTAGAAATCCTTTTAAAATTCATTTATTAATTATTACAATTACTGTTTATAAACATTATTTTAACCATGATCATTTAATTGAAAGATGGAATATTTACAATCAATCTTTTAATAGAATGATCATGGTAAAATTATTGAAATGCTAAATAACATCTAATAACTAAAAAAATAAATATATATTATCTTTCCATTCGTAAGTAGAAAATGAAATATTAAAAAAGTGAAAGAACTGTTCCAGAGCTCTAATCGAAACAAAAGGCAGGCATCTTCCAGACAGGCACGTACCGTACCACTAAGCCATAGCGCTGTTCAACTAGTAAGGTAAGCTTAAATTTTGAAATTCGTTTTATTTTTTACATTAGCTGGCTTTATTATTTTAAGAATTGGATAGCTGAATATCTCTAATGTTTCATTGTGGTTCATAGGAAAAAGCATTCGCCTCCCAATGAGGTGAACCGGGTTCAAATCCCA
This sequence comes from Parasteatoda lunata, assembly GCA_949128135.1. Taxonomy (NCBI): domain Eukaryota; kingdom Metazoa; phylum Arthropoda; class Arachnida; order Araneae; family Theridiidae; genus Parasteatoda; species Parasteatoda lunata. The sequence continues at coordinate 41,811,176 of OX421980.1, forward strand.
ACTATGGCTGATCGATACGAATTCCGCACCTGACTCGAGGCCGAAAACAGTGCTGACGCAAAATATCCTCATTGATAGACGGATCATGGGTTAGAATTCCCTTGCCATCAGGCAAACCGTAGGAGGTTATCGTGGTTTTCCTCTCCATGTAACGCAAATGCCATCAAAAAGTTCTCCACGAAAACAAATTTCTCTCAATGCTCGTTCCAGAAGTTCCCTTGCTTTTTGGACTGGGTTCAAAATTACTAAGTTACAGGGTTGAACATAGATTGTCGTTAACTCAAAATTGGATCGGCTGTTCAACGACGGTAATAATAATTCAAATTTCATCCAAAGTGAATTTTCCAAGAAGCGTCCTGGACCCTCCTCTTGAAATTCATGTATGATACAGAAAAATTGGTTTTTCAGAGTATTTTCCACCATTTAACTATCTAATATGGTAATATCATAAGAATTCGCTGTTCCCAAAATTTTCTCAAAAATGGCAAAACAACTCATTCATGATTTTTGACAAAAATTATTTTTTGTAGGGCATTTTTTGTAAAAAAAAAATCTGCCAATCATTAACTCATTTTAGAAAAATAGTACATAATCACAAAATTAGATGTAAATAGATTTTAAATCATGTTCATGGACTTAATCTCAAGTCAAAGAAAAAAATAAAATGCTATAAATTCATATTGCTCAGTTTTTCCTTTCAACATATTTCACGATGAAAGGCCGGCTGAAAAATGTATTATCTTATTACAAATAGGATTAAACGTTTCTCCAGAGAAGATCACATATTCCATTGTTTTCACGCATCGAAAACAAGTGATTGTTACAGCAACAACATTTCGTTCATTGTTTTCTCATCTCTTACAATCTTTCGATGTTAATCTTGAAAACTTTTCGTAATTTGGGCAACAAGTGATAGTGTTTTGACAACAAGCCAAAGCGGCGCATAATCATAAAAAAGAGGTCAACTAAAAGAGGTGCATTAAATGCTCGCTTCTTCAATCCTAAAACCAATGAAATGCTATTGTTTTTAATATAATACTGTTGAACGTTTGAAAAGTATTAGTACATCCATGTACGTGACTCAATTTCTTAACTCGGGGTGTTTCATAAATCTAATAAATGAGACTGAAAGAAAATATATACTGCCGGTGAACTTTTTATTCTGAACGTAGCTCAAAATGAGTGTTTAAGAAAAAGGAAAAATGCGAATTTAAGAAATTTGACAAAGCCCAAATTTAAAAAATATTTAAAAATTTTGCAAGTGTTTCCCTGTTCTTCAATGCATATTCGAGAATTTAGACATTTATGAGTTTCAACTTATACTTTTATTTTATCATGAATAAAATCTCTAAGAATGAAACAAACCTTAGTAAACTTTAAATAGCATTTTTCCACTAAATGCTTAGAGATTTTTTTTAAATATATACTTAGAAACTTGAATTTTATATCGATTTTAACTGAAAATTAAACAGCATGTATACTAATTTAATTACATTGCCCTCATGGTTCTTAAACGTAAGTAGTTTTGATTATTTATAGGATAAATGTTTTAATGCCTTTTTCGTTTAACTACAGTCACATGTCACTACATCAATAACAAATACAAGCTAATTAATTTTTAAATTCAGAAGAAAATGGATAAAAATCCTCCTCCCTCTTTAGCAAATGTCTCCAATTAAGGAGTCATGTATTTAACACGCTTATAATTATTATTAAATATCGGTATGTAGCTCTTTTGGCTCCCAACAACCTTGTAATTTTGAAACTTAATCAGAAGACCAGGGAATTCCCGAATAACATTTTAGAACAAACATGTTTTAGTTTCAGTCACATCTGCGTCGCGTCGAGGGGACCTTGGAAATCTCCCATGGTTAGCTATACCGCAATAAGGAATAATCTAAATCATTCTAATATTTAATTAATTTTACGTTAGCATTGGGATCAATCAGAGCCAAAAGTAATAAACGAATCAACTATTGTGAGGATCTGAATCGTGGGCAGATGAAAAGGCCATTTCAACGCGTGGTAAAATTTTTTTTTTTATTTCAACCCATAGGCAAATAATTATTACCACTAAAAAAGCATATCAGGAATTCCCACGCCATGAGATAACATTTTTTGTTCTAGTTGTTTACTTAGAATTAAAAAATAATTTATTTTATAAATGCATTGATTGAAATACTGTCATGCAATAAATGAAAAAATCAATGTAAGTGACAAAATTGAGATTTTTATATATTTAACATTTTTGTATGATAAACTACATACAGTAAAACCTCTTTTTGTGCGGTCCTTTTTTAGGCGATTTTGTTTTTTTGTTTTTTTTTTGTGCGATTTTTTTTATGCGGTATATGAATCTTAGCGGCGTTAGCACCAGTTTATGTTTACTATCGATGTACATATACATGTTGTGGACGAACTCTGATTACGTGGCCTCCTTGACAACGATGTAACTGGACTTCGCGATGCTCTGTTCATTTATTTTAAACAATCTCCTGACAAGGCAGAGTCAGTTACGTACATATTGTTGCTCAACGCGCGAACAGTATACGCTTCGTATTCAGAGTTTTGTACACGATTCACGAGATTAAGGATTCATTTTATAGTGAGATTAAAGATAAATAAATTAGTTACTTTTGTTTCTATTTATATGTAGTTTTAATGATTTTTATTTTATTTTTAGACATAAGTACTCCCTTAAAATGAATAATTATAGCCAAAAGAAAGTAAAACGGCTGAGAATTCCACTATTTAATGTATAATTTGAAAACTTCTCCAGGTATATGTACAAGGAAGAATTAAATATTTTTACAATTTCTTTAGGTCTAATTTAATTATTTCATTCAATTGAAAGCATTCTTTCATCTATTTCATAAATCATTGATGTATTTTCTAAGTCCGACTTTTTTTATGCGGTCCCTATCCACCGCACAAAAAAAGGTTTTACTGTATTGCAATTTTTTTTTCAAAAATCAATTTTTTTTTAATAAGAATTTTGGAATTCTATTAAGCATTCATAGCATTGGCAATAGAAAGGAAAAAGTTGTCAATCCACTTTTCCCGAAATCTATCGTGAAGAACTTACATTGCTTTTTCAATTGCTCAGTAAAAATAATAAACATAATAAATAAAAAAACTACAAATTAAAAATAATAAAATATTAAATCCAATAAGAGTTATCCAGAGTTTAAAATAGTTTGAATTTTGTAGGCCAGTTTTTTTTCAGTCAGCGACGATAGGAAATAAGCTTTCATGACTAATCAGAAATTTAGACAAAGTAGCGAATGCCCCCCCTCCTCCAAAAAAAAAATTTCCTGATACGATCTAAATAATTAAAACTGTTGTTTACTTGTCAAAAGCTTTTCATAAAAAGCCATCTTTGTGTATCAAACCTCTTAAGCTTGATTTGAACAGTCATCAAAACAAAAAATTAATTCACCCTTAATATTTTTTGATCAAATGTTATTACTTTTTCGTTTTATGCATCCTTAAGAAAATGAATGTTAGAAAAATTCTAAATTTACTCTATTTAGATTTTCATTTAGGAAATTCCAGATTGTGATTTTTTTTTTTTTTTTTTTTTTCTTGTTCACGTAGTTTCTGTAAAACTTAGGCTATATGCTTCAGTAGCTAAAACGTTTGAAGTACGATTATAAATTGACAAACATGAATCTGAAATTTTTTGATGTACGCCTAGAAGTAATGCGATAATTTTATCATATAATTAAAAAAATAACTTTTTCAATTTTTTATATTTAATAAAAGCTTTGATCAATAATTTTGTTAAAGAAAAAGTACTAATTTAAAATGATAGAAACTGATTTGAAATTTGATTTGTAATAATTTGAATATAACACTCTGAAATCTTAGCTTTATAGTAAAAAAATTTCAACTTTCAAAGCAACGCTAATTTTCCTTAAATAACCGGTAAAATATATGTTGATTCAACAAATGTTTGGCGACCCAAATTTTTAATCTGCCAACTTTGTAAGTATAACAAATCTAAACTGAATTATATTCAGTGTCCAATTTAGAAAATCTAGGAGCAGGGAGGGATGTTCAAATCAATCTGGCTGATCATATTTCTAACAAAATATACATCGTGTTCGTTTACAAAGTCCTTTTAAATGATTTGTACCATAAGAAAGTTTTAAGAGAATATATAAAAAGAATTCAAGCTTATATTTATTTATAATTTTTTTACTCAGAAGTTCAGTCTGGAAAAAAATATGTTTACAAAATTCAAAAGACACCAAGAAATGTGCGTCCTCTCAAGCCTCTAACCAGGCAATGATTACATTTATGCGGTTTTGTTTCTTACGAAAATCTGTCAGATTACACTAAACTAATTATTCATTTACTAAATTTATTTCATTCAATCCTGAACAACAATTTAAATGAGAAATTATTCTGACATTTTTTCTACGTGAAAATCAAAACGCAATATTTTGGAAAAAATTACGATATAAATTTTGAGTAATTTGAATTTCTAAAATATGAAATTACCATTAAAATTGAAACTAAAGATTCTTAATATCTAAATTTTATTAAACTATCTAAAAGGTATGAAATTGAAGAAATGAGAGCAAAAACTAATTTTAAATTTCTCTCTTATTATTATTTAATGCGAACAATGATGATTTGAATATAGTAGCAGATTTTTACAAGTAGTATATATATATTAACATCGTAAAAAGTTAAATTATAACATGGAAACAAAATCATACAAAATGAAACATTAATGATTTTTTTTAAACTGAATTTAATAACAAAATGAATGAAAACTTAAAATTAGCTAAAAATAACAATACAATTTAATTAACTTAGATTTTTACCTCTAAACATGAGTTCATTGGAAGCAATCTTTCTACGTGAATGCAGTGAATAATATTCTTTAGAGAAATAACCAAAAATACAAATTGTCTTAACCAGATCCAAATATTCAATTTTGTAAATATTCCAAATAAAATGCACTAAACTAAAAGCTTCCGAGTTTTTATAAATAATCTTTCTATGAAAAAAAACAAGTAACTCACAAAGCCACTGTAGGAATTTTACTGCGAGACACACCAAAAAGAGTTTCATTCATTCTCAAAAGTAGCGCGGCCTTCTCAATAATAACAGATTTCACACTGAGTATGCGCAGTTAAGAGGTTGTTTCTTAACTTTCAAGCTTAACAAAGCCGATTTTCAACTTTCTTCGTGTCACATTAATGCACACCACAATATTGAAATGTTTATATTTTAGATACAAATCAGATTTTTTTTTTTTTTCTTCCATTCGAAAATATTAAGTTAAATAGTTATACAGTGAAACTTCCCGGGAGCGACCACTCGCTGTTCCACAGTAAAATGGTTGTTAATGGAGGTTGGTCGTTCTTAGAGGTTACCTACATTAACTTAAAAATGATATCAAAGGTACACGATATTTCGCAAACGATTTTAATTTTAGTCAGTGTCATTTTCTTTTTTATTCGATTTCATTCTTTTTAATTTCACATTGCATGTGCCACTGCATCATGAAAGCTGGATCGATGAATAAAATTTTGCGTCAATAGAAGAGATCCCTATTGATATCATTATGTGTAACAAAAAAAAAAAATTACCAATTATGAATGATAGAACTATTTTAAATAAATAAATAATTGTGTTTTTTGTTTAAGTTTGCATTTAATTTTGTATCATAAAAATAAGTAAACTTGGTTTGCTTGTTTCAGATGCCCAGTTTTTTCTAAAATAACTTTTTTCTTATTTAACTTTCGACTATAAAAATAAATCATTGATAGCATCGTCTTTAGTGCTCCTAGACTGCAACATGAGCTTATAGATCTCTTTAAGAGATCATCAAAAAGGGCTCTCTAAATGAAAGCCTCACGCAAATATTTAAACACATTTTAATCTATTTATTTGTTTTGTTAATATTTTTTATTTTTTTCGTGTTTCCTTATTTGACCTTTTCCGCATTTCGTGCAGAAGTTTTGCCCGGTCGCTGGTAGACATTACGGGCAAACGAGCGGTGTTATGTGGAAAGAAAAAGCCACGAAAATCTCACATTATTTACCCGATGGCAAATGAGGGCTTCAACCCATTTTTTCCATCCAATACAGGAGAATATCCGGACTAACACTAGGATCTAATGTATGCTGGGAATAGCATGGGTGTTTACAAACAATTGTCAACAAAGATTGCCGTGCTGATGCAAATTATACTTTAGTAGAAACATTTCAGCGAACCATTGGCATCGGGCTAACCATGAAAGGTCTTCGTGGTCTTTATCTCCGTTTTGCGCAAATGCTTGTTAGTTTCGCTTAAAAGAATTCTTCTTCAATGTCAATGCTATCTTGTTCTTTAAACAGGTGTTCTTTTATCTTCTAGATTCAAGGCTAAGAAATTGAAAATGAAAAAAGCTGCATATCTATTGAGTGGATTGGTGTTTAACGGTAAGAAGTGGTAACCTAAATTATGAAGAAAAATGAGAGCAGCGTAACTAATCATGATCGTGTAGTTTACTACAATAGAAAAAAAAATACCCGAATCAGTTTTATAAAGAATTTTATAAATTAAAATGCGTTATTTTTGCATGACACTACAAGCTTTTAGTGACAAATTGAAAATAATTTATGTGTTTCAGCAACTATACCTCGATATTTTTTGTATCGAAACTAATAAAAAAAAACTTTTATTTAATTTCAGAAATACCTTCAGATGAAACGAAATAACGTAATATTTTGACCACAATCAGCGATACATAAAAGAATACTTTTCTTAAATTAAAAAATTACCAAGTTTCGCCAATTAAAGCGATACATACCGGTAAAACATCTACTTCGCGATATTTGAGTTCACGCTATCTTTAAATCTTTTTTGATCGGTTTTCAAACTAACAAGGCTAGATAAAATTTGATGCCAGTTTGTTCCAAATTAAAGTTGCCAAAATTTTATTTCATGAATATAAGCATAAACGCATGTATATTTATTTATCGTTTCAAACAAAATTATATTCGTTGAGAAACTTTAAAAATCCTCCGTGAAAACAAGCAAATGCTACTGACGAAAATCATCAAAATTTTTCTTTTTAAATGAGTTAGAATTAAATAAATAGATCCCCAAAAACTGTGAGTTATGTCTTCACAAACATACAAAAGATATATAGATTGGGAGAAAAAACAAAAAGGAGGAACGTATAAACTCAAACGCTCATTTACTCAAATTCACTAAAATGTCACTTAGATGGTTCTTCCACTAAGCTCTTCAACTGTAGGGATATATATACCAGGTCGTCAGAAAACTTGGCCTATTTATGGAGCTCTAGCGGTCAGTCCGTTCAACTAATCAAAATGAGATTGCAGATATATTTATACAGAGGTATCAGCTCGAGATTCTGAGAATGGCAACAAAGTGACGCTCACGGTTACGGTTATAGGTACCGAAACTCGATATTTTTAAATAGCAACACTCATTTTAGTTTTCTGCAAATTTTTCAGCGCGTGCAAAAACCCTAAACAATGTTGGAACAATACGGACGCTCAATGCACGACGCACAAAAAGCAACTCTACCCACGACCAAAATACACGCAATCATGGCACGCGGAGAAAATTTGAATATTATAACATTATTAGACAACAATCACTGATGACAACAAACATCAAGCAAAATGGAAAATTTATTTTTTGCATGGGTGCCATCACAGGCAATTAATCATTACATGCGAGAGACTGTGGACAATAAAGCTGTGAATAACATAGGATGAGGGATGTTTGCAATCTCACATTTCATAGTCTTTTGGAGAGTCTTACTCTAAAAAGAATCAAATACGCAAAGAGAGTCAAAGTTTGAGGATTACAGACGTACACTCTATATTTGAGGTATTCTCCAAAACAGATATCCATAGTAGTGAGAGCGGGGGATCACGGAGGCCACAGAAATGGAAAATGACACGAGATGATATGATTGCCAAAATGCTGTTCCAGGAACCTGAGAACAGACATCGTATAATGTGCAGGTACACCATCTTGCATCTAAATTATGTCATTCAAAGCATTTCGCTGCAGCAATTCTGGTATGGCGTAATTTTGCAACATGGCTACATAACGTGAGCCTGTCACAGAGCTACAAACCCCTTTGGTGCCTCTTCCCCAAAGAAGTATGGGCTGAGAACAAATGTGCCTGAAATGCCGAACCACACAGTAACTTATTTGCCGTCATATAAAGATAATGCTGCCACAGTGTACACTATTTTTGATAAGTATGTAGATAAGTACTTTATTTACGCCACAGTAGAGCTGCACAATGGGCTATTGGTAACGGTCTGGGAAACATCCCTTAGGATGATCCGGAGACAACATACATACGTCCCATCCCGTTACATTCGTGTTCCTCCTAGCAGAGGGAAGACACGTTCACATACCATCCATCCGCAGATCGTAATTTTGACCTGAACCAGAGCACAATAAATTTCCGATCCAGTACCCCCAGAGATATTGATTTGTTATGGGAACTTGGAGAACTTTGCGACTCCGATAGATTCAGCGTGTATCAGTCACTATTTTGTACTTTTGTCGGTGGAGATCGAACACACGACCTTTCGGATATGGGCCCAACGCCCTACCAGCCAAGCTGTTCCATCTCCAAATTACAAACGAAAAAAAGTGTTTTTGAACACCCTATGTCAGAAAATATAGCAATAAATTTTTAATTTTTATCGATTATTTTGTTTATTATATCCAATAATTCCATAAAATTTCACCAGCCTATGGAGAAAAGGACATTCATTTAGATAATGACATTTTTATATAAAAAAATATAAACAAAATTGTTTTTTGTCTAATATTTTTTGCTATAACTTTAAATAGATTCAATGAAATTAAACAGAAGTGATGGAGCAATTTTCACTTAATACCAAAATTATCATTTTAAAACTTGAAATAAATTCGTTTAAAATTACGCAAGATATGAGCATATAAAGTATTTCTTTGATACTGCGTTTGCGCAAATAACATTTAAAAAAAGAGTTTCATAAATTTGTTGTGAATCGTATTTAGTAATTGATGATGAAAAGCCTAATTTGAATATTTCGAAAATTTAAAAAGTTTCAAGCAATTTTCCAAGAATTTTTTGTAAGCTCTGAATGGTACAGAGATTTCCAAAAATTTGCACAAAGCAGGGGAGCCATCCCCTCTGCAGAGGATCAAAATTGTGATGGTATGTCTTCGGATCATCTTCAGGGATGTTTCCCAGACCGTCGCCAATAGCCCATTGTGCAGCTCTAGTGCGACGTAAATGAACTACAACTACAACAACCATTTGTGCAGAAAGTTTATCAGAGAATCTGCAGATTATTTTTCATATCAGATTTAAAAAACAAATCTAAAATGCCACTAAGAGGCGAAACAGAAAAACAATTTTTAACTTTTAAACTTACTCAAATTACTATTTGTTTCAGAGTCAAAATGTATTAGGCAATCTGCAGATATAAAAACAAAAGAAATGTTATGATTTTCAAAAATTCAAAAAATGTTCTTCAATTAAAAAAGTTTTGAAAAAATAAAGAATGCTATTTTTAATTTTCCACTAAAAATACCAATAAAAAAGCATACAAATTTTCTTAAGAATAACAGATTTGTAACATTTTTTATGTATAATTTTTATCTATATGTGCTAATTTTACTGTACACATGCTAAATTAAGTCTAACTTTTAAAATAATAGTCTCTGTTTGACTGTATTAGGCTTTCAGACAAATCTGAATTATGAAGATCAAGTTGCAGATTGACATTGCAACATAGGTGAGAGGGGGCTTGTATGGACATTATTTAGAAATTTATCAAAAAACCATATTTAATAAAATGTTTAACTCTTGAAGTACTTTTCAACAACAATTTGGACATTTATATTCATTTTGGTTTATATCTGAAAATACAAAGTCGCTTAGTTTTTTCCATACTGATTTTTTAAAAGAAGGTTGTTTTTGTCCACACTACAAGAGGTTAGGGTGAACAAGATATGAGGCTAGTGCGGACAAACTTGATGTCATTTACTTCAGCTTAGAAGGTATATTTAAAGTCAAAATGAAACTAATTTTAATCTAAGCCTAATTGGTGAATAAATATTGACATGTTTTAACTAAAATACTAATTTGTAATAGAGTATTTCACTATAAAGAAAGAGTGTTTGAAAAAATTCCTAAAGATGTTGATGGAGACCATAAAAGATGATGATTAAAAAGATGATTAAAATTTGATTTCTCAGGAACTATTCGACTGATTCCACTCATATTCTGTAATTGATATGTAAAATGACATTATTAAAAATTTTGTCAAAAATTGCATACTTCACAATTCAAAATTTTTTCGACCATTATAAATTTTAACAAAATATTTTTTTTAAGTATTTCTTCCATGGAATTACCTTTGGATAAACAAATTTTATAATTGTGTACAAAAAAAATTTAATTCGCTTAAAAATTCTCCAGATATGACGCAATACGTAAAAAGTAACATTAAAATGTCCAAACTTTGGACGACTATCCTGGCCAAAATATTGGGACCAAATTTCCCGAATTGTGTCTACCCCTTTTATTTTGGAGATCAAAAATCCAACTCCGTCAAAAATAAGGCATCTTATTCAAAGAAAGTACGTTTTTGTGTTCGATTTCATTATTTATGCATATCGTCTGCATAATGAAATAATATATTTGAGGTCATCCCCTTGAGCCGTTAAGATTGAGTCCTGGAACTTGAAGATCTTATTATTAGATCAAAAGTTATTCAGGGTGGTCTGTCATGTTTTTCTATTGAGCATTGTACATTATTGTTGCCAATTATGTAATCTCGCAAAAATTTTAAATTTGGAAATCTATATATCTATATATAGAGAGAAAGATTACATTTAGGAACTAAAAAGAACAAAAGCTTCATATAAATAAATACAAAAAAGAGAGATTCGCAGCACGAATATCATCATAGAAAACTAAATGTTACGAAAATCCCATTCAAATAGCGAAACTTAAAAATTCTATTCTTCCAGTGCCAAAGAAATGCGTGATTTCGAAATCTGCATAATATCACGTGTAAAATAAGTTCATTAAGATAATTTTGTCTTCTTTTAAGAAAACGTGCGACCTCACAAAATTTACACGTTTGTAAAAGAGAAGAATACTAAATATCATTTTGCCCTTAATCTTAGAGTCAATGCTTTTGGTTGCTTATCCCTTAAATGACACTTAAATAATTTACCTTAATGTGTAAATAATGACGTTTGGAACTAACTATTATAGTATGATTTGAAAGTATAAGTGTGAAAGAGAATACGACTCTCATTCAAAAAATTAGAATAATCTTTTTTTTTTCTTCTTTTTTTTTAAACCCATGAAAACATAACATTTTATTTTTAAGTACTAACTAATGCACATATGCAAACGATATTTTAGTGAGGAATTTATTAAAATTTGCTCATATTTTAACAAGATAACAATGTAAAAAATTATTGTTAAATCTCAAAATATTATAATATTTATTTTTATCAAATCAAATTATAGGAATATGCTAAAATAATATTTGATTTTAATAATTAATGTGTAAAAGTTTTACATTATTGCCAACGATTATTTTGAAAAGATATATTCATAAAATTTATGAGTTAAAGATTTACATCGACAAAGTAGAAATCAACAAAATATCGTCAACTTTAACTATTTGAATCGTTTTCAATCAAGCATTTGCAGAATGTTACAGCATTATTGTTAAAATGTAAATTTTAGGAATAATTGATGCAATGGTGGCTAAAAACCAAGAACTTCACCAGAGATGACAAAAAACTGGAGACTGAGGTTAAAAAAATATCAATATCAATCTCAATAAAAAAATATCAATCGCGTATTCCAAAAACAAAACCATTTATGACTGTAAAACAAAAGCTTGTAAGAATGTGATGATGCAAATCAAGATTATTAATGGGTTTGGAGGTTTCAGAAAATATATTATTTAGTGACTAAATGGGGATGTTCTGTGGCAATTTAATGGATTTAACAAGAAGCTTTTAATAAAGATTGCTTGAAATGCTCGATAACATTTTTGGCTAGTGTGATAGTATGATAAGAATTGCAGAAGTGCAAATGGATCTAGAATGGTTATCGCATCTTCAGAAAAAAAAAATTATTCAGTAATATATCAAGATATTCTGGAAAGCCACGTGATTCCATCGTCAGAAAACTTTTTTATGACATATCATTTTTAACAAGATTTATCTTGATTTCATAAATCAATGTCAACTAAGATCTAGATGGAGCAACGCAAAATTACCGTGCTACCTTGGCCAGCTAATTCACCGGTTTTTAAACCAACTGAAAATAATGGGAGATTGAAAGAAAAAACTATAAGAATTTTCTCATGAAAAACAAAGTTGAGCCAGTGAAAAGCACTAAGTCTACTTACGTTAATGTGGACAAAACAAGACTACCGAAAACTTGTTTATTCCATGCAAGATTGTTCATAAGCAGCATTTACCGCTAAAGGCGATGCTAAAAAATATTAAGTAATTATTTTCCCCGTTTATAATTGAATTTAAGTGTTTAGAATTAAATATCCTTATATTTAAGATAATTATTAAGATTTTATTTATTTATTTTACGCGACAAGGTTCTTTCCTGATTTCCTTGATAAGACAACGTTAATTTTAAAAGACTGTAAGTACTATAAATTAAATAGCATGCCTCAAATGAACCTAAACTTTTTCTTAACATTTTTTCAAACTTTTATCTTACTCAGAAAACCAAATTAGAGTTCTCACAAAAACTCACTATGATTAATGTGTGTCCTATTTTATTAAATGATGATTTTGAATTTAAAATTATATATATATATATATATATATATAAAATATGACAATAATTGTTTCACTTAGCTATATTTTCATAAGATAGGAAATATTAACTTATGCTGTTGTTTTTTTCTAATGTCACTTGCCAATCCAGCAAGTCTGCTTGGTGAAACACAGCGTATTTAAAGCAGAGGGTGCGTTTCTTGTCCTTCAGTGGTGCCATCTATGGCCAAGAATACGACTTCAGCTACACACACATGTCACAGACCCCGTTTATATGATGAACCCATTCATTCATCTAAATATAGTAATTTCGACCTAAACTAGAGAACGACCAATCTCCAATTCAGTACCCCCAGAGGTATGATTTGTTATGGGAGCATAGAGGATTTTGTGACCCGACACATTTAACGTACAAAAGTCACCATTTACTATACGGGGAGTCATTGGAAGACGGGGATCGAATTCACGACCTCTTGGACATGAGCCCAACGCCCTACCAACCAAGCTATCCAGGCCTTAACTTATTATAATATTTACTATGGAAAATCCATGCTTATCCATTGGTGGGGGTTTTCCTCTCCATGTAACACAAGTGTGGGTTAGTTCCATCAAAAAGTCCTCCACGAAGGCAATTATCTCCCAATACTTGATCCAGAACTTCCCTGGTCTTCTGGATTGGGTTCAAAATAACAGGCTACGGAGTTGAACATTAGTAGTCAGCTGTTCAACGGCAGTTATATAGAAAAATAATAAATCAAAATTCCAAAATGTCTAGTAATATTTTTGAAATTGGGATTTATTGCTGATAGTTCATTGAGAAATATGATATAATTCTTGAACGTTTAGGTTCATAATATTTTTTGCTGCATAAATTTTATTCATTGGAAAAATGAAAATAAAATAAAAAAAGCGGAAGGTTATGGCTGCTTAGAGGAGAAGAACAGACCTAACAAATCAACAGAGGTCACAGGTACGGACTTCAGAATCACTGAAAAATCTCAACGCTTACAAATAATAATTAGAAATTAGTATAATAAAAATAAATAAATTAAAAAATTAGGAGCCAAAAGCAGAAATAATCGAAGTAAAAAAAAACCTTTCGATAGATTCAAACAACAAATAAAAGTAGCAGAATAAGATAACTAAAATTCTTATTGTGTCTCGGGCCTATTTTATTGTTAAGACTCAATTTATTGTATTATTAGGCACACTTTTGTATGTTTTTAATATAAATCAAATATTTATTTTTGTAAATATACATTTTAGTAAAGTATCATTATGTAAATCATTTTCGAATTCTAGTTGATCGATTCAAAGAGCACCCTTAAAGTTTTTAAGTGGAGCTGTATTATCTTGTTAATCACATTGTTGTAATATGAAGTCTGAGAATAGAAATAAAATAAATACTTGTTTTGTAGCCAGGTCAATTACATTGACCTTATGCAGATCTTATTGTGAAGAAAGAATCATCGCTTTCTCATCACATACAATTATTTCCAAATACATTACTTCCGTTCAATTCTTTAAAACCAAGTGTAATCTTATTAATATTAAATGACCTATATATTGTGATCATTTTAGTATTTTGTTTTGAAGCATGCTTCATTTCTTATAATAATGGGACAAATAAAATTCCAATATTTTTGCTCCTTTGTTGTTTGAATTGGAATTATTTTTCGTTAATATCTTATAAAAATTACAATTACGTAATTCTTCAATAACACAAGACAAAAATGAGCACTCTTTTTACCGATATATAGAACCCTGTCCCACCTTAAAGTACTCTTAATTTTTTTAAGAGATTTTTTTTTTTTTATATATATTTAGCTAGCATGAAAACGCTACTTTCCTTTTTGCTTAACTAGTTCGCTTTAATAAAAATCGTTTTAATAAAAAATGGAACTTATATTACCAATAAAAAAGAATAAAATAGAAAAAAATTTGTAAAAAATTGAGTATAAATTGTACCAATTAAAATTCAGTTGTACTTTCGAGTTTGATTAGTGCAATGTTTACACAAGTTTGGTTTATCACAATATAAAGAAAATTTGAAATAAAAAATTGCCATTTTTGAGAAAAACTGTTTCTTTCAATATTTTTTTTTAAAAAGTAATATTGTTGACTTTTTATTAATTTTTGAGGCCGCCAGAAAGTGTGGGCCCTAGGCCCGTGCCTATTGGGCCTAGGCGATAATCAGGCCCTGAGGACAAAGGAACAAGTGTAAACAAGATAATAAAGAGAAGGATGATAAGAAATAGGTGTGAGGGGGTTTGGCAGGAACACCAGGGGGCAAAGATTTAATTAGAATAGATTTCCATATGTTGGGAAAGAGCTGAAAACTAGAAAGATCATTAACTAAATTATTAGAATTTGTCAAGATTAGTGATTCTCCGAAATCAAGTTCGGTAGATGAAGAGCACTGTTGAATGATTTTAGCAGAAGAAAACTTTAACCTATGATTAGAATTCCAATAAGTAGTTTTTTAAGTCTTAAGTAATAAAAGCGATTAATGTGATATAGAGTAAAGAACAGGAATAAAAGCTATAAAAATAAGATAAATAAACTGATCCAATAAGACCCGTTTATACCAGACTATCAAGGATAGAGCATACTTTGTGCTACATAGACTAAAGTGAAAAACAACTTGAATAAAGCACAAATTAAGTACAGAAACGGACAGACTATAGTTTCAATTCCCTCTACAATAACCCTCCTTAGTGTCTAAACACAAAATGACATTAAAACATAGTTGGAATTCTAATAATAGTTTTGAGTTTTCCTCTGCTAAAATCATTCAACACAGCTCTTCTTCTACCGAGCATGATTTCTGGGAATCTCTCCATACTTTGAAAAATTTTAATAATTTAGTTGCTGATCATTCTAATATCCCAGCCTTTCCAAATGTATGGAAATTTATTCTAATTTAACTTTCAACCCCTGTGGTTACCGCCAAACCCCTCACACCTGTTTCTTATCACCCTTCTTTTTATTATCTTCTCCAAACTCGTTCCTCTGTCCTGATTGGTGAAAGAATTTTGCTCTTGTTTATCTCCTTACTTTACTAATGTCATTTTGCGTTCAGCTCCTTAGGAAAGTTCTTTTCTAAACTTAAAATATAGTATATCCATTTATGTACTTGATTTGTGCTTTATTCACATCGTTTTTTATTTTAGATATTTTTCGTAATAAGACATTTTAAAGACCATACCACAAGTTCGAAGACTATATCGCAAATCCTGATGGCTATTCAATTATAAGTATACTTCCGGATTTGTTTGCATTTTTTTTTTTTTTTTTTTGTTTTTTGTTAAAGAAATAACTACAACTAACCGCTATGGTCTCGTTAAAATTGAGTATAACTTTATTAATTACTAGTACTCAACTCGGCAATTGTAATTTTTTATTACAAATAATATTGAGCTACGATTACCAGTAGTAATGATCTTTGATTATTAATAGCTATGATCATATTTAATCCTAATTTATTACGATTTCCATTTTTAACATTTTGCCCAGCTCTGCTTCATACAATTATAACATACAAATGAATAGCGAAGGCTAAGAAATTTTATTTATACCTGTTTCTATAGTAACGCTACATAAAAGATAATTGTCAACTACATTTTAACAATATAAATAAAGATTTTCGCACGTTCATACAAGATACTTGATTTTAAAACTAAAGTAACATCGGATATATGTATATATATATAAAAACTTTTTCTCTTCCTTTTTAACACATCTCTTAATTTAAAAAGCATTGTAATATAAATATTGTAATCTTATAGAATTATTTCAGAATTGTTGGTATTAAAATTATAAAGTTGTTAACTCATTTGGTCTTATATGGTCTCCTCATTTTGGTCCTTCCGAACTTAGTATGGGTAAAAATGACACGCTAAAAACTTCAAGCACGATCTCTTAAATTGTGCTAACAGTTTTGCCATGCAAAATCTTCCAAAAGAGAGATTGTATGTAGAGTTATAAAAGTGTTTTCATACTTTTGTTCAACCCCTGTATATATATATATATATATATATATATATATATATATATTCATTCATAATTCTCTCACTAACAGTTTCTGTAAGTTATGACACAATTTTATAGTCAGTTACATAATTTTGAAGTTAAGAAAACTATGTTATTATGATAGAAAAATAAATAAAATATCTGCGTTAAAACCAAATTTAAATAAATAAAATAGTATAATCTAATTCATTTTACTTTATGCAAATAAGTAATACTTTTTTTAATAATATTTTATATTTTCAAATTTTAAGAATTAATAAACTAAGCGTTCTCAGCACCACTTGCTTAGAAATTAAATTTATTTAAAACTCAATGGCAGTTATTTTTTTTTTATATAAATATACATATTATTGATCATAGTAAAAAATTAATAGAATGACAATATCAGTTTATCAAATTTGCTAAGCAAAACTCAAATAATGATTAGAAGTGCGTTAATAAATATAGGAAAAAGACATATTCAAAACATAAAACTCCATGTCATTCCCAAAATATACCCAATCTATATATAAGCTGTAAAAAAATTCACTTTCGTTGTTAAACCTAAACTAAAAATTTTAACCATACGACTTAAATATGAAATAGTACAAAACTAATTTCTTTCATAAAAACAAATTTAAAAAATACAAAAAAAATATTCTGTTAATAGTTGGTTTTAAAATTAATAGCAGGAGAATTCCGTTTTTTGAAATTACCGCTGTAGTGTTGAGTTTTAAAGAGCATTAAAATGCGCTCACCTCACTTTCATTCAAGGCCCCGAATCTTCAATGCAAATGTGGGGCCCACCTCCATCTTCGTTGGAGCATCTTCGATACGATAAGGCATTGAGCCTGTTGATTCAACTTGTGTTACCTGAAGTAAGAAGTTTTACGACCCCTAGCAAGGTTGCCAAATTAGTTGCGGTCGCCAAACTCATTCCAGAAGGTACAGTTTCTTCAAACGAAGTAGCGCCTGATTTTTTAATCAAGAGAGGGATACGGGGAAAGTTGTGCAATTAATCTTTTTCTGATGCATGATATGAATACCGTCTTTCATTTAAATTTTTTTTGCGTTTATTTAATGTAAAAAGTTTTTATTTACTAATGACTTTAGCAGTTAAAACATGGAATGTTTAAATTGGATAGAATTAAGCTTAATAGTTGTTAACTATATAATTTATATACTAAAATAACAAAATCTTAAATATGAAGCACTGAAACTAAAATATTACTGAATTCGGGAAACTACAACACTTTTTTTTTAACCAGACACTTTTTTCCACTTATTTATTTCCTCATTATTATTTGACATAATTACATATCGATGAATTTATTTCATTACCAGAAATGAATTTAAAGCCTTTATAAATGCAGAATATTGTTTGCACTCGGAAACGTGGGAATAGCTAGTCCGATTCTGGCAGTACCTTTCCTTCGAAACTTAGTTATTATTTTTATCTAGGAAATAGATACCAAGTTCGATTAGTATTCCAATCACTTGAAAGTGGTGAAGTTTTTAGACTTTTTTATTAATTAAGACTAGCAATTAAGATTTTTCAAATGAGTTACAGAACGAAGTAAACTACGAAAAAAGGCAACAACGAATATAATTTTTTTTAATACAATTCAATTAAAGTACTCAGTGCGCACCAGTGGAAAGGTTACACACATGATTTCGATTTTAAAAAATATATAAATAAATAAAAACAGCCACACTCACACACACAAAAAAAAAAAAAATTATTAACAGAAGAAAGAAGCACACACGCTCATACTAAACGCCAGCCTATTGGCTTCATTACAGCATGATCAACCAATAGACTAGTCGATACGATAACTAAGATATACGCTATAATCTACATTCCATGTAATCGCTATGGGCAACATAAAAAGGGAATATCAAGGAACCCCAGGAGAAAAAGGGAGCTTTCCTCCTCTCAACACTCATATTATTAATTCTCTCTTTGTGATATCTCTCTGGGGGAGGGATAATTTGCGATGTCTTTTAATTTGTCCATAAGTCCTTTTGTATTGAGCAGAAGGAGGAGTCTAAACAGTAAGAGGATCTATGCTACTCACTTCTACCCGCAATGAGATGGAGTTAGGTACAAAAAGAAACATTATGGGAGTTTAATAGTTTTAACTAAAATAAGATATAAGATGAGAAATCACAGTTTGTGGATGAAGTTGTTGATACCTTGAAACGTTGGTAAGCTAGGAATTTTATACACCGGATGTCAGAAAGAGAATGATGATGACATTGTTTTGATTGGAAACTTAAAAAAGTAAATTGTAGGAAGTTACATTGTAAATCTCCCAGGCGAACAAAAAGGCATACGCACGAGTATGAGCGCAGTTTAACCTCGGCCTGCCACAGCCAAAGAGAACTGAAATTCAATGCAAACGTGAGAAATTGCAATAATCCATCAAAAAATTATCTACACAACTCTTTATTTAGATTGGTAATATTTTACATATCGGTTGTTTGTAAACATCTCTTGTAAAATTTTAATAAGCTTTGATAAAGTTGCGTCCCACAGTGGGCTGATTGAAAGAGCAGTAGAACACCGAGGTCAAGCATCACTTGCAGCGGTCAGTGAGCGGGTGGGTGACCACTTTTACCAGCTTGCGAAGGGACCAAGAGTCCTCGTTACACTGTTCTACCGTAAAATACTTGACTTCGCGCGCCAGTCGTCGGGCTATGAGAGAAGGGAGCCATCCCTCTTTTTGTATTTATTTAACTATCATATTAATTTAGATAAAATAGTTTTCATCATTGGATTTCTGAATTTTCAGGTACTTCTACGCGAGCACCTCTCTTTTGCGAGCTTTCTTTGTTCCCCATTTTAGCAAGGTTTCCCTGAATTAAAATTCTGCACTGAAGTAAAAGATGTTGTGCCTAATCAGTTATTTCAGCTTGATTTTTGAATATACTTGATTTGCTGTACATTTGCTTTGAATAAATATATTTAATAATCAGCTTGATTTATTTAGAAACAGATGAATTACATGGATTTCTAAAACTACATATTTAATATTTTAAGGTTACTATAGTTCTGAATATGTTTGTTTCGAACATAAATGTTATCTGGCACTCAATATTCGAGTCCAAGTACCCGGTACTAGATCTTGAGACGAAAATCCGGGACCTTGTAATAACCGGGCAATTCAAATCTGGCCGGGAAGCTAATTTACTATCCAGCTGCCTTTAACTACTCGTTCTCTTTTTTGGAGATTTTTCTCTCATTTTTAGTTGGTCGCATAATACAAGTTTTTATTTCTTAGGAAGTTTGTTACCTGGACAAAATAAAAGTCAAGTATCAAGTTTTTTTATCTAAAAAATGCCAAACATGAAAGCGAGTCGTTAAACGCCGCTGGATTAGAAAATCGCGGCCAGGGACCGGGTTTGCCGGGTACCCGGTACATCTCCAGTAAAAATCAATTAAAATTAGAAAAAGAAAGTTTTTTTTTTTTTCTTCCGGTGTGTGTGCGCATTACAGACGAGATGGACTCATTAGCTGAGAGAAATGTTCGAGCTCATGATAAATTTTTCGTATACTTACGTTCTATCTTCAAACAAATTTTTCTCATCTAAAATATTCTTCCCATTTCTCTCTCATTTTAATTAACTAATCGAATAAATCTTCAAACTACAACTGAACCACGATATCTATAAAAATCTGTTTGATTTTATTTTATTACTAAGTATAGGAAAAAGTCATTAATTACAAACAATATAGAACTATTAAATATCATGAGCAAAAATAGGTTACTTCCACTAACATATCTTACAGGTATGATGATTTTAGCCTAATCTAATATATATCGAGCTAGAAGCAAAAGGGAGCCCCACTTCACTTCTACTCTGCATTGTTCTCTTTGAACAATATATTTTCAAAAAAACTTTTTTTTTTTAATTTTGAAATTTTTTTCTCTTTACAATTTTTACCTATCTACCACCAAAACTCAATAAATAGTACTTGTTAGTGTTTACAATTACCATAAATGGCCTAGATGCCTGTAAATAGCTTTTTGAATACAGCTGTTATAAAATTATATATACAAAGTTATGTCCAATGTGCATAAAAAAAAAAAAAAAAAGGTCACTCTGAATAATTATTGATCTAATAATCAGTATCAATCTTAATGGTTTACGGTGATCTCAAATAGGCCAATTAACTAGGGCAGACAATATTTTAAGTTACAAAATTATTAATAATAACGTACTTTCTCTGAATAAATACACCTGTTTCTCAACGGACTTTGATTTCTGACCCTTAAAATATGGGGAGGGGTAGCCACAATCTGGAAAATATGGTCCCAATAGTCTGAACAGAAGAGCCGTTGGTAAATTTTACTTTTTGCGTATTTCGCTAAATCACGCAAACTTATATTCAAAACGTTTGTGTGTAATTAATTAGCATATTTGAGGTCAACCCAGTGAACTATTATGTTTGAGTTATTATACGCGAAAATTCTATTATTAGATCAAAATTTATTCCGATTTTTTTTCCTCTCTATTCCGAGATTTTAAAAGAAAAAAATAATCAAACATTAACTAATAATCTTCAATTTTTATATAATTCTAAAGCAGATCTTAGCATATTCATTAAAAAGCATTTCCGCATATTCATGTACTTCAGATATTTCAGCGGTTCGTCTCAATCCTTTTTAATTATCAGCCTCGAAAATTATATTTTTGTCCATCAACCTTGTTTTGCCCAAATACTTGAAAAAGAAAATCTAGTTAAAATTCCATTAAGCATAACTAAAGATGTTAATAAGACTAGATAACTAAAGGTGTTTTAGTTATCTAGTTTAATTAGTAAGTAGGGTTCATATCACATTATTAAAATCAATTGAGTAATTTTAGTATCTTTTAGATTGTTTTACGCGTGGATCTATTTGTACATCTTTCTAAATATTATTATTATTTTATAAATGTTATGTTTTATAAATATGCTCACATATGTCAACGAATTGGCCGAAATAACTTTTTTTCCCGATTTTCTTATCGAGTCAACCGATGAACGAAAAGGTAAGAAATAAATATTTTTACAAGCAATACATGTATTTTCAATAAAAATATTTCTTTTATATGAAAATTCGAATAGTGGATTACATAAACTTTTGTAGATATGTATGTAGATCAATGAGTCGCACATACATTGTGTAATCAAGTTACTTTGTGTATTAAATACTGGTCTGGAAATACAGGTAAAGACACTTGTATTTTCATATAAAACACAGAGTTTTTTATATTGACTTTAATTCGATCAAATCTCTAGCTTTTACTGATTTAAAATAGAAATATAATAGCAAAAATCGTTTAACTTCTGTTTTTACGCCATTTATTCTTAATGTTGGCATTTTTAGGGGGAAACGTAATTAAAAACACGCTCATTGAATATACAATTTCAAAAACTTACCACTTTTTCCTGCAACTATAAAACACAGTCAGCTTTTGCTTTTCAACGACATACTTTATTGAGTACAAAAAGCGACTTCACTAACTCACTTAAAATGACTACGTTAAAGAGATAAAAGCTGAAGCACAAGCAGCCACCAAAAAGTTTCACGCCTTTCTATTCTACTCCAAAATGGACCTAAACCTTAACGTCTTCCCTACCTGTCGATAATCAGACCGACCGTTGCATATACATACTCTGCATGGTGCAACATCAGCTAAGGACAAACTCAAAATACTTCAACGCATGCTCCATGGTTACAACAAAAACGTGAGATCCACAATGAGTTAAACATCGAACCATTAGATGTGTTCATTGACAGGTTGAATACAAACTTCAACAAAAAAAAAAAAAAAAAAAAGAACTCAATTACAACACTTCCAACTCCGGGTGTCAAAATTTCAAAAAAATGTCTTTTTTCAGCAACTAATTTGTTTTATTTATTAATTTTCATCTAATTACTACCTGCTCATCAGCCATATGATATTTGTAAATATAATTACTATCTATTATGTAATATGTGTGAACGTCAGCTATTTTGTTTTTGTTTCACCTCAACTTAACTGCAATTATACTTTCACCTCAATTAATATGTTTTTACCTTTATTTCAACAAATTTCTTAATCCTCATCTCCAACTAGTACATAATGTTCATGTTTTTTCCTGCAAATATACATGTCTTTTGTTAAATTACTCAACAAATTGTACATAACGATTTTATCCTCTGATAAATATTCTGTCAACAATTGTAAGCATTAATTTTCAGGTGCTGTTTTTAATTGTAAAAGCAACACAGTCTGAGCCGCATTACATGGAGAGGGAAATACGAAAACATCCTGTGGATAGTTCGACGGCAGGGGGATTAAAATAAGTACTTAACAAATTTGGAGTCTTAAAATGAACAAAAAGAAATTATGTAAGCCATTAAGTGCACAGCCTAAAAAGGCACGCCAGGAATTAGCTAAAAAGTATAAGATCAGGAGTAAAAAAATGGAAAAATGCAGTTTTCAGTGATGAAAAAAAAAAGTTCTACTTAGATGGATTAGATAAACAGCGCCACCCTTTAAGTATGCAGTGTATAGTTGATTAACTAGTCCGCAAGAGAACATATAAGTGAATGTAAAAACGTGCTATAATGGATGCATCGAAAAAAAACGTTAAGTAATAGAATTTTCAGAGACTTTAGTGGCATAACTTGGATATTTATTGTCGAATGTTTGTTGTTTATGACAAGCAATGTGTAAAATAAAACTGGCGTAAGAGTTTTTGTTAATAGCGCTAGAAAAGATCTATATTAGATCTACCAACACCCAAGTCAAGAAAACACCATGATTTCCCATGAATCCATCGCTGTTCCTGAGGAAAAGATTAATGGTAATAGAAGAATAGTGTATCAGTTGTCTCGCAATATCAATGCAGCACTTAAGAGAAATGGAACAGTGCGATCCCATTCAATCACACTACTATTCATTATCTAGTTCTGGAAGTCATTCTTCTTAGCATCAATTTGCATTCACTTTAAATGCTCAAAGTTATTCATTAGTTATACTAAAGAAGGCAGTGCACTCCTCTTTGCTTCCTTAACCGATGCAGCATTGTGAACACGGAAAGAACAGGCGATGCTTAAAAATGTTAGTTTCTTCTTTGAAAGTGGAAACACTTCAAATTATTTTTTTAAAAATGGATGAAATGCTGACTCCGTTAATAAACCTGAAAGAGCCGCGATGGCTCAGGGGATAGAGCGTTCGCCTTCCAATGAGGCGAACCGGGTTCGAATCCCAGTCGATACGAATTCCGCATCCGGCTTGCACTGACCACAGTGCTGACGTGAAATATCCTCAGTGGTAGACGGATCATGGGTTAGAGTCCCCTTGCCGTCAGGCTAACCGTGGGAGGTTCTCGTGGTCTTCCTCTCCATGTAACGCAAATGCGGGTTAGCTCCATCAAAAAGTCCTCCACGAAGGCAAAATTTCTCCCAATACTCGATCCAGGAGTTCCCTTGTCTTCTGGATTGGGTTCAAAATTACAAGGCTACGGAGTTGAACATTAGTAGCCGTAAACCCATTAAGTTGGGTCGGCTGTTCAACGACGGTTATAAAATAAAAAAAAATAAACCTGAAAGGGCCGGGATAGCCTGGTCGGTAGGGCGCTGGGCCCATATCCAAGAGGTCGTGGGTTCGATCCTCGCCGGCCGAAGACTCCCCGTGTAGTAAATGGTGACTGATGCACGTTAAATCTGCCGAGTCTCAAAGTCCTCCATGTTCCCATAACAAATCAATACCTCTGGGGGTACTGATCCAGGAGTTTCCTTGTCTTCTGGATTGGTTCAAAATTACAAGGCTACGGAGTTGAACATTAGTAGTCGTAAACCCATGAAATTGGGTCGGCTGTTCAACGACGGTTATAAAATAAAATAAAATAAACCTGAAAGGGCCGGGATAGCCTCGTCGGTAGGGCACTGGGCCCATGTCCAAGAGGTCGTGGGTTCGATCCTCGCCGGCCGAAGACTCCCCGAGTAGTAAATGGTGACTGATGCACGTTAAATCTGTCGAGTCTCAAAGTCCTCCATGTTCCCATAACAAATCAATACCTCTGGGGGTACTGATTCAGGAGTTTCCTTGTCTTCTGGATTGGTTCAAAATTACAAGGCTACGGAGTTGAACATCAGTAGTCGTAAACCCATGAAATTGGGTCGGCTGTTCAACGACGGTTATAAAATAAAATAAACCTGAAAGATAGCACTGCTAGAGGTTACTGCATTCCTAGTATTTGTTTTTTCGCATTTTGAAATCTCACATTTTCTTAGAATGATACTATCTACCTGAAGCAATACCTCAAATTATTTTTCTTTTCAAAACCTTTCCTAATCACTTGGTCATTAAGCTTTTCTTTTTTAATTTTTCTTCTGTTGCTTTTTTTTTTTTTTTTGCTTTCATCTTTTTTCAAATAATTTTGGTTGGAAAAATGATCTGTTCCAAACCCAAAATAATTCCTTAGTTATCAGAAACAAAAAAGGCATATAATACTTTCTTAAACTTGAAAGGACCTTCAATCTGGCATTCATAGCAGCTTTATCGAATGTTAGACAAATATGTGATGGTAGGTTTGATTCAAATTGTCAACATATTTTGAAAATGTCACTTCTTATACAAAATCCTTTTCCCTAATCATGCCAATAACTATGCAAATATATTGCCAGAAATTTCACTAAAAAATTATAGTAAATAAAATCATTCATTTAGATTGAAAAAAAATAGATTATAAATTATTTTTTATTCAAACACATTTTACAATATTAAAAAAACATTCAGATATTTTACAATATTAATTCAGAGCAAAACATGCTATTATATTATATTTTCTGGAATAAAGACAAATAAGAGCAAACAACAAATTTTTCTCTGAAAATATTTTTACATTGTCATCTCATAAAACTGCATGATTTTGAAAGAAGATAGCAAATACATAATAGTAAAAAATTCAGATGACAGAAAAATGTTATTTTATAAGTCTGATCAGTTAGTGATAAAAACAAATGAATCAAGGAGTCCAAAAACCAGTCACCACCACTTTTTTTTTTAAATTCAAAATTGTGATTCCTTCATTTTTAAGTATAGCTGACATATTAAATTATTAAAAACATGCCCTCCTATTTGGTGTCTCATATTTTGTGCAGTGAAATCTCTATTTAATTCAAAAACATACCACATTCTGAAGATGACTTGTTCTTGGATTAAACTTCAAGATATACTGCCAAATGGCTGCAGTACTTGTTTATGAAATTGTATGCATAACCTAATACTTTTATTTAGTTTAGGCTTACTATTTTGCTAATGCTTTTTACCACACAATGAGAAATTCAGAGGGTAATTCTTTAGAAGATATAATCATGAAAAGAAAGAGGGATAAAAGTAACTATGAGCCACATAAAACAAAAATGACAAGAGTAAAGGGTTCGAAAATTATAAATAAAAAATAGATTCCTCCTTAGAGATGTACAGGTGAAAATTACAGGTAAGAATTGCTAAATAGAATATTAGATCATATATTTGTTATTAATACTTAATATAATAGTATATTATTATTATTGCTGTTATTATTTTAGTGACTAGTATTTTAGTGACTATCAATTTAATGTGTTTTTGTTTATAGACATAGAAATGTACATTATTATAATTCGGATTTGTTTTTATCATAAGGCTGCAGGATGAAATGTTTTTCTAAATTTATGTCATAAAGGAAATCTGTAATTCTTTGTCATATTAACAGTGTTAATCATAAATTCACAGTATAGTTTCTTATATTTACTTATTGAATACTGAAATATTCACAGAATATGATGATCTGAAAATGATAAAACCAAATGCAAGCCTAAAGAAAACACTTAATAGTTACCACAGAACAAAATTATGCACTACATGGCATAACCAAGTCTTGTGTTGAAAGCCTTCATACTGTAATGGGTTGATCGTAAGGATCTCAGTGATGGTTCCAGGCATAACGTAATGAGCAGTGACATTTACTCAAATATTTATGTTTTTATTAGTTTTTTAGACATTAAAGAAATTCATTACTCAAATAGCGTAGAGAAAAAATTTCTGTCCAGTCATTTAAGCATCAAAGTACTTCAACGAATGTTCAATAACAATTTTTTGGAAGTTTAAGCATCACACCATTTCTACTGGCTGCAACTTTAGCTGAGCTTTTGGAAGACCAGAAATTGATGTTTGTAGTTGAAACAAAAAAGTGTCAATGAAATTGAAGGATTTAAATTTACCTGATATTGATTAAAATTTGTTGCAGCTGAACTCATGGTGCATAGAAGGTATGCCCAAAAATCTTGTATTAAAATAGATAAGGTAAAAAAAATTGTGTAATCATGAAGATAACACTGGCATCAGAGTTGAATATATGCAAAATCTGCCCCTTCTTAACATTCCAGTCAAGGAAATCTTTTGTTAAAGGCAAATGAGAATAAAAAAATTTTGCATGCATGATCTAAAAATTAAGTGGGTATATTTCCTACACCTCTCATGAAAGAATAGCCAATAAAGGGCTAAATGAGGTTTGTTCTTAATTTGATTCTTTAAAAAGTATGAAAGGAGACAAAGATAATATGTTTTTTCTGATGGTTGCCCAGGGCAGAATCAAAATCCTACAGTAGTAAGATTTCTAATACCTCAGGGTCATCACCATTTTTTCTCTATATGTGGCCATTCATTTAATCCTTGTGCCCATAATTTTGGGGTGGTGAAGAAAAAAATGGTAGACCGTGTATACACTTCTCAACAACAAGCTACACTGATAAAATCATTAACCACATTCTAGAAATTACCTGTAAGGAAGGTGAATACAAAATATGATACTTGATTTCAAAAGCTGGTGGCCAGAGCATAATAAGAAAAATATATTTTCAAAATATATCTATGGAAAAGCAAAAAACAAGAAACAATAATTTTAATTACAGCGTTTTAATTCATAAAAGCTCTACACTTGGTAAAGTTGAATTTTATGCAAATTAATATTTACTCTAAAAAAAAA
Source organism: Parasteatoda lunata (assembly GCA_949128135.1). Lineage (NCBI taxonomy): Eukaryota > Metazoa > Arthropoda > Arachnida > Araneae > Theridiidae > Parasteatoda > Parasteatoda lunata. The sequence continues at coordinate 41,839,014 of OX421980.1, forward strand.
AGTGCCCTAAAAGTGGATCCACTACCAGTTAAGGCAGCATATTTGAAAAGTTGCCATAAATCAAAAGAAAATTGCAAACATAAAAAAAATTCTATAATGTATGATTTGAATGATTATTCCAAATGAGTTTTTATCTTTCTATAAAGAAATTATCATGTTGCCTAGTGTGAATAGTGTTAATCGAGAAGATGTTTCCTGAATCTTCACAAATATCTATGCATATGTAGTCTAAGCTCAGCCTTTATTTTATATCTAAATGAAAAATTATTAATATTTTTGCTTGTTTAAAATAATGCATAGTATTTGTTTTAAGATTCTGTAGAAAACCTGATGCAAACTTCTAATTATTTATGAAAATAAAAAATTGGATGATGTTATTGCATAATTGCAATACAATATTTTGTAACCAGTCATATTTTAATATTAAGTAAAGTTCTACATATTAAGCAGTTATTTAACTGTTTAGTTTGTCTGTTCAGTAAAATTAGTTTTGGTGGAGAAAATCGGTTTTCTGAACTCATTGATTTAATAGTAGGTTTCTAAGTAGTGAAATCTCCTATAAATAATTGTGATACATGGAACATGAAAGGCTTATTAGTATTGAAGTTAAAATAAAAATAACAATAACAAGAAGGAAAAAAAAAAGAGGCTGCTAGCCAATAAAATGCTATTCTTACGAAAATTGAATAATATTTTTCAATAGAATTGGATAAAGTTTAGTCGTTTTTAAAGTAGAGACATTTAAGGAAGTTCTTTATTGAAACTGAGTTTTCACACCATAATAGCTTAATTAGCATCGATTTTATTCTATCACTGTGTAATTATATCACAAATCGAAGCCTAATTATCAACACATTGGGTACATAAAGATGAGAAAAAATTCGTGACAATTTAACATGATTTTAAACAAATACACAGTTATTTATTAATTTCAACAGAATTTTAATGGGTAAACAGGCAGTCTTCTTCTCATCTTCCTCAACACGAAATGATTCACACATTAACTTATAACATTTTAAAATAAGCAGAACATTTATAACAACAAACTGCATCAAAAATAAACTTTTCACTAATGTTGTGCTTGAAAGTTAAAACCGTATGCAATGCAATATGCAAAACATAGAGTAAAAAACTCATCAGCAAAGATTTTAAAAAACAAATCATTTAAACCTTAAAACATATTATGCTATAAACTTTTATAACAGTATAAATATGAGTTGAACTATGTAACTAAAAAATTAGTTTCTTTCATTATGTCAGCATATTTTAAAAACATATTATTACAATAATTCCCTTGAGAGATAAAAGATTATATTTAAAAGCTCAAAAACTTGACCATGATTACAGTGAGTATCAATACTTTATTTTTATAGTTATAATAAACTTTTTACTTATATTTTTCATCAGTAATCTAGCAAATTATGAACACATTAGTTTTCTTGCTATGTAAAATAAATATTTAATAGATCTCACCAAAAACTAAAACAAATATTTCCATTGGGTTAAATTGTAATTGAAAGAATTGTAATTACATCATTCATTTTTTGATGAGTACTTTATTGATAATGAAATACAGAACAAAACAAAATGATTTTTAATGTTACTAAATAAGTTTTAAAATATATATTAATAATGCATACGATAAAAACTTTCAGGGAAAGACTGGTTTCATAAATAAATGAAAAAAAGATGTATACACATCAGTATGAATGTGAAACGCAATGTGTCCACAAAAGCAATCCTAAGAAAATGTCTTTTCTAGGTAGAGTTTACACTATTTTAAACAACGTTCAAAATATGTGGCACCAACATACCCTCCTGACATTGCTTTCCTCACATTTTGCTCAAAGCTTCTTTTATTATTACGTAAGACTTCAGCTGCATCTTTATTTAATGGATCATCTGGATTTGGTTCCTGTGGAGAAAAGTTAATATGAAAATCTACACAATTTGATTATTTACTTAAGCTATGGCAGAATAAATTCCCAAAATATTAAATGTATCTGAAATATTAAAATATATTTTATTATTTTAAAACTGTTTCACCATTTTAACATCTAAAATTAAAAATATTTTATTAACTACATCCTGAAAATATATAATTTCTTGATATACAGATTAATTATTGGAAATTTAACAGAATTTTAACAGGTTAACAGTTAACCTAAAACAATTAGGAAAAATTCATCTCTTAATTTATTGTTGATAATTTTTACATTAAGAACATATATTTAAATATACAAATTAGCACATTTTCCATGATTAGCAATGACCAGTATCATTTTCTATCCTTTCTTTGCAAAGATAAGGCAAGGTGACAGGAGGAAGATTGATTCTTCAGGAGTGAAAATGCTTTCTTAACAATATTTTTAGTGATGGATAAGGAAAAAATTTACATGCTTTAAAAATAAAATGATGAAAAATGGTGAAAAGTTGTATTCTTTTTTCTTGCAATTTAAAGAAGAAAAAGTTTTGTTTTCAAATTTAGAAAAAATAGTGCCCTGTTTGAAGAGATAAAAAAGTGAAGAGAATAGGAGTATCTGCTTTACTGAGAATGTACATAATGGTTTATTCATAGAAGATTCATGGGGAATTAAAAAATATTGAGAGGCGTCCCTTTCACAGGAGTGTCCATAACAGGAGGTTTCACTATATATATATATACATATATCAGGTGTCTGTCCAGATATTTTGTGAAAGGTCCCGTTTTTGTAAAATTGTGAAAAAACTTTTCATAATTCGTGAATATAAAATAAGCGTTAGGTCACATTCTTTCAACCAGGGTCCTGCTTTTGTGAATTTGTGCAAATAGGGTCCTGTTATTGCAAAAATTGCTAAAAGTCTTTTCAAGAAGTTTTTAAATTATAGATACAAGATTCTGCTCAACAATCATTGCTACTAAATTAGAGATGCAACATACAAATATTTGGTATTTAGCCTATACTGCTCAACACAGAAAATTCATTTCGGATGAATAATGGAAATAAAATCACTAGCATTTTTAATAATTTCAATTGACATATTTTAAATAACACAACTTAGTTATGAATCATTTTTAATGTGTTACGCATTAAGTAAACTTAAACAATTCTTAAATTTATAATATTTTATTTAAAAAATTATCAGAAATCAATTTTTATTTACATAATATTCTATTAATTAATTTTATGAATAAATATAAATTGATCAATTATTATTTACAAAAAAAAATTCTGTTTTAATATTAATAAGAATGCGCCCATTTTGTGAAAGATATTTTGTGAAGGGTCCATTAACGGACCCAAATTTCTTCTAAACAGACCCCCATATATATATATATAAACACATATATATGTATATATAGTACAAGTTTAGACTCACTTGTATTTATCTCAAAACTTTCAAAAATAGTTAAATGTTCGACTTAAACATATAATTTATCAAACATGAACATCAACAAACTTTGCAAAATGCTGTTTCCATTTCAAATTGTTCATTATTTTTTTCATTTTGTATCTATTATGTAGTTGATTACGAAATGAACGAAAGTGCATGTTAATACCTATTCTAAAAAAGTGTAATTTTTTAAAAAAATTTCTTTAATTTTTGATTTATAAACAATTTACTTTTCATCTTCTTTTGTAAGGTTCATTATAAATTAAGTTCATGCACATAACAAATTTAAAATATTGATATAATAGCCTTAATTTGTCAGAATAACTGGTATATATAAAGAACAAAAGTTAAAAAATGTTTATACAATTTATTACAGAAATATGGGATAAAAACCAGAAATAAGTGTCGAAACAGGTGTAGTTATTATTGCATTTCATGGAGAAGGCTATTCAAGTAGACAAATTGCCTCTAAAACTAATTTTTTCCAGACCACTGTTCTCAGAAATTTGCAATGGAAGAAAGAAACTGGCCAAAATAAGAGCTGTCAATAATTAGGGAGGCTTAGAATACCCTCCAAACGTGAGGATAAGTTTATCTGCATTCAAAGTAAGCAGCAGCAGACTCGAACAGCACCTGAAATCCGTGAGACATTGGAAAAACTAACCAGAACATTGCAAAAACTAACAGAAAGAATGCCAAAAATATGCTCTGCTGTGATTAAGGCTAAAAGAAGATATTTCGAAGAATCAAAGATTGGACGAAATTCATAAATAATACATAAAATTAAAGTTCTCACCACATAAGTGTACCTATATTTTTCAAAATAAAGTAAATTTTCTGTGATTTTTAGTTTAAAAACCTTGTTATTTGTTAATTTTTAAAAATTCAAGAGTGAGTTGAAACTTTTGACCGGTACTGTATAAATATGTATATATACACACACATGCACTGAGTACGAGAATGGGGGGGGGGGTCTCCTTCCCATTCTCGAGATACTTTCACAGTCACCGAAAGGAGTGGATGTGCAAGCCCATGATGCCGCAGTGGTGGGAATTGGTGTATAGAAAGCTTAAAGGCACTTTTTTCCAGTCACGCAGATTATTGATCCTTGACTTGCTGTGCTCTCATAGACTGGGCTAAATTAAAGACCTGAGTGGAAAAAAATTGTCCACTGAACTTGCTGTGATCTCAGACAGCCTTGCAAACAAAATTCAACTAAAAAATTCTATTTAAAAATACTAAATAATCTCTCAAAAGAAACTAAGAAATATATAAGCATTCTGAATTAGATAGTAATTAAAATCCTATTTAATCAACTAAATTAATTCATATTTCTAAGAATAAAATATGAAAAATGACAACTGGATAAGATTGTCTTCTTATCCAGTTGTCATATTTTTCTGTTTTATTCTTAAAAATATTATTAAGATTGGGTAACTGGATAAGATTGTCTTTGTATCCAGTTATAGTGATGAATGATATTTTTTCCCTTTTCAATTTTTTATATTCACTAAAATTTAAAGCAAATTTTTTTTATAAAAAAAAAGCAATAAAAAAAGGTTTGACCCTTAATTATGAAGAAAAAATCAAAATATAAACATTTTCTTTACAAAAAGCAAAAGTATTCAAAACAAGAGTGTAAGTATTCCAAGTAGTATTATAAAATATAATGCTAATGTTAAAATTAATAGAATTAAACCCAATTGAAAGCAAAATGATCAATGATACAAAAAGAAAGCCTTATAATCTTCAAATTTTCGAGAGGGAAAATATTAAAGATAAATAAGACAAGTACAGGATGTTAAAAAAAAGCACAACATATTTTTCTCTCTATTACAAAATAAAAAATAAATTAGAGATATAAACATAATTGCGAGTGAAAACAAGAAGGCAAAAACATACAGGGAAAAAAAGGAAAAGGCAAATTATGGAACTATCTTCCATTATCTTTAAATGTAATAAATAACATGAAATAAAAATAAAGGATTAAAAAATCACGATACATCTGTCCATTTACTATAAAAAATAAATAAATGTTCGGAACAGATATCAGGGGTTAATCAGGCTGAATATTAGAGCCGTTTTGCAGCCTCTTCACAATATTCAAATTATAAAAAATAGCCTTTTTACAAAATTCTTATTATAAAAACTGTTCCTTCACAAAATTCAAATTTGTAAAAACGACTTCTTCATGAAGTTTCACTTAATAAAAAAGATCGCACAAAATAGTTCAACGGTAGATTCTTGGTAGAAAAAACTATTGAAAACGACGTGATAGCATCATCCCGAATGAAATGTGTCAATTGTTGGCAATTGGTATGTAAATCCCATACTCCATATTAATTAATTCCTAACTATTTAATCCCAACAATTTTTCCTATTAAAAATATTTTAAGTTCAATTCAATAGAACATTGAATTCAATTCAATAACTTACGCTAGAGATGTTTGTTTAAGTTAAGATAGGGAGTGACGTAATTAATGACGAGAGTGATGTAACTCTTGCGTAGTCGTGACGCCGGATGGCAGTTATTCAACTTTTAGCCTATCAGCTATCAACACTTGTCTAGAACTTCAGGAGGTTCGCTAATCAGTATATAAGGAGGTGTTTCCGAAGCAATCTTCTGTTCGGTTTTTCCCTCTTTTTAGGCTGATTTTACTCTTCATGGTAGGTTACACAATGGAGGGCAAATATATAGTTAATACTATCAGCCAGTATATCACAAATAAGTTTTTAATCAATTATTTGAAAGTTAATTGTTTCAAAGTTTTTGAGATGTTTTGCATCAGTTCCTAGACCAGACTGTTCTTGAACAGTCATCTATTACTATGAATCCAGAAAAGGTAAGTGACTTAAGATTAATTAGAGAAGTGGAGGATTAATATAAACAACAAAATCTGGTTTTTCACAAAAACATGTTTGACTTTAGCGAAGAAATAAACTTTTAAGAGGAAGTTATACCAAATCCCAGTGTATCAGAGATACAAGTAAACTTAATTGACAGAAATGAAGCACTAGATGTAGTAATACCTCGTTCTTACAAGCAGATGGAAAAATTCCCAGTTTTCTTCCTGGAAAAGGGTGAGGGATAAGGAGTATGAAAACTTAAAATCTAGAAATGATTGGATTTTAACAGGCCTATTTCTCAATAAGCAAGTAGGTGGGGCGTAGGTGGGGCGCAAGTAGTAGGTGGGTTTACAAAGTAAAATAGGATGAAACTGGTAAAGTTGCTAGAATAAGGCCTAATTGGTTCCTCAGGGGTACACCCAGGTTAAAGCCTAGAGTTACGAAGAAACTTTTCCTCTGGTAATAAATTTTTCAGTTCCAAGATTATTTTTTTCCTTGATATTTGTAAGGTTAGGATGGAAACACTAACTGGAGCTTATTTATAATTATCAGAGGAAATCTAAATGAAATTATCCCAAGGTTATGCTCAAACTGGAAAAGAGAATTTGGTATGCAGATTAAAACAAGTGCTGTAAGGATAACACCAGAGTTGGAGAGTCTGATATTTTGAGCTAACAAAAATTTTAAGTAAAATTGGTTGAAATAGAGTAAATAGTTGTAATTGTACTTAGTATTATGGAAATTCAGGAATACTTTTGGTTTATGTGGGTGATATAGTAATTTTTGGCAAAACTAAGAGTGATATAGACGAGGTATTAAGTTAAAACACAAATTTGATATTAAAGTTCTTGAGAAAACTAAATGCCATTTAGGGAAGGAATTTGAAGTCTTAGATAGGTATTTAGTTGTACACCAAATCCCCCCATTGAGAAAGTATGTAAAAAATATGAGCATTTAAAATTTTCCAATATGTCTTTGCCTATTTCGAAGGGTATTTAATATAGTAAGGGTCAGTGCCCACAAAATAGTGATGAGCTGGATTGCATGAATAAATTGCCATATAGAAATGTTTGTCATTTATAGCAGTTCATACCAGACCTAACAAATTCTATACAGTAAACATTTTCTCACAGTTTCAAAATAATCCCAGATTAACACATTGGAATGGATTGTTAAATTTGTTGGGATACATTATTAAAGCTCGTAATTATAAGTAAAAATTGAAATGTAGAGGAGGTGGTCTAATAAATTTTTCAGCAGCGAATTTTGCAGCAGAGACAATAGAGTATCTATGGGTGGACAATTCATTAGGAAAGGAAAAGCTCTGATAACATGGAAAATGTTTAAAGATAAATTTAATTTTAAAATATTATATAATATTCCATTATTATTTTAAGCATAATTTCCTTTAATGGTTTAAGAACTACGCTAAGAATAGCTCAAAATTTAACCTCTAAGAATGCCCATAAAAATAATTCTCACTTTGTTTTTTAACAAACAAAAAATCTCATAAATGAAAAGAAATTAAACATTTTAATTTAGCATTGATAGCTATGATTTAATAAGGACATACTTACCAAAAACAAGTATTGCAATCCATAGACTATAGAATTGATTGTTAAGACAGGTTTCCAATCTTCCCTAATAGAAAATAAAAGTCATTAAAAAGTTTAATTTATACAATAAAGTAACTGGGAACAAATAAAAAGGTTAACATATGTTATTTCTGAAAAAAAAAATTTCTACTTCGACTACCAAACAAATTAGAATAAACAGCAGCCATAAAATAAAATCAAGTTTGATACTTAATTAAAATGGTTGCCACAATATATCTAATTAATTGTAGAAAGTTTAATAAGAAGCTTACACAAAAAATAAACAATTAAACTTAAATATAACATAATCTAAAGAAAATACACTCCTGAAAAACAGTATAGAGAATTAATCTAAACTTAGGGTGCATAGACAGATTTTTCAACAAAAAATAAGGTCCTTAAGTACTTTTTAAGCACTCAAAAAATATTTTTAATCACTTTACAAAAAATATCATAATTAGGATCTGTGCACCGATAAAAAATTTTCTTTTTCTATCTTTTAAAGTTCTTAATTTATAAACATAAAATAAATGAGATTCCAAAAAATGTTTTAAAAACTTTACATAATCATGATAAAATAACTGATTTCTGATAAATATGGCAGGAAAAAAATCATGCCTTTTTTGTAATTTAGAACAACAATCGACACGACAAGGAAAAAATCTCTTTTTAAAAGATAGAAAATTAATCACTTTTTACAAACCCCAAATAAAAAACACATTTAAGGGCTTTTAAAAAACATAAATAAAAAATAAGCACTTTTTAAAAAAGCTACTTACAAGAAAAAATGCATCTAGAAGATAAAAATTAATCTCTTACAATGAGTCATACAGAAATACTTATCCCATGTTTAATTACTAATTTTTAAAAATCCTTAATACTTTATAAATAATTATTAGCTTTTATTATTACCCAAAAGTAGGAGACAGAAGAATAGTACCTGAGGCTTCTTTTGACTCCAGAGGAAAATCCTACACTTAAAAATTTAGTTTTTTTTTTAAAATTTGAAGATAATATTCCTGTCATTTTTAAACTCAAAAATAAGAATCTTTTTCTTTTTTTAAATTGATGACTGATGCATGAGTTCTTTTGGCAAATGTACATAAAAAGTTCTTAAGGGGTGCACAAACCTAGATTGTATTCTGATCAGAAATATAACTTTCCACCCTTAAACTTTATACATGAATATGTAAAAACACAGCTAGTGGCTAGACATGTTTATCGGGTGGGAAATTTTCCATTTTGATTTTATGAGTGTATCAACAAGTATGTTTCATAATTTTTGAGCTTGTTGTCTATTGCATAACTGCAAGCATAGCTGTTTCAAATGGTCAAATACTGACACAGAATATACTCAAACATTTAATTTGGTTAAGTCTAACATTGATTAAACAGATAGCTCTAATTGAATATGAAACAATCTTCCTTTTATGCTTTACGATTTGATTCCCTATTAGACAAAAGCAATTTTGGTATTAGTGAGAACTTTTATATATCATTTGCAAAATTAACAAAAGATTTTTTTTTACACTTGTATTTTGTTTTTTGATGAGTCAGACATGATTTCCACCAGAGGGTTGTAGGAAATTCCTTTTTAAAAGAAGTTAATTATTCTAAATTTTGATAGTTTATTAATATATATAACAGTAAATTAAAAAATATACAGAAAAAAAAAATTTTTTTTCAATTTTTGCATCATGGTGAAAGAATTGTTTAAAATAAAATTAATGAAAGGTATTTTAACATTTAACAGTAAATTTTCCTTTGTCTAAATGCTTTTTTCTTGCATCAATTTAAACATTTACTCAAAAAATTTTTCCAGTCCTGCATAATATAAAAAAATTACAGGGCTGTTTGCAAAAGGAAGAAACACAACATGGATAACAAGCTTTGACAACATTTAAATTTAAATCTAATACACTATAAAATATTTAGAGTAAAATTACAATTCTGTCTGGTGACAAGAATCAACATAAATTATTGCAAAAAAAAATTTTTTTTTCTTTAATTATTTTTGTTATTAAAAGAGTCCAACTAACCCAATGTTACAACAAGAGTAGTTAAAGTAGTTTCTCAATGTTTTAAAATAAAAATGAGTGAATAAAGTTTCACTTGAATGATTACTTGATAATATTTTCCACAGATCATAGTATTAAATCAACTTTATTTCCCTGTTCTTAAACATGTTTGGAAAAAGAGATCTAGTATTTTAATGCAAGTGCAAATATAACAATTGAAATAACACAATTATTTTAACAGAAAATATAAAATGAGAACTTTAAACACATTTATCCCCAAATAAAATCATTTCTGAATATTTTAAAGTATTTTCTTATGCTTGTATGAAATATTTTAGCAACAAACTGCCCTTTTTCAAAAAAAAAAGATATATATAATAGTGATGTGAAAACAGAGCAGCATGATAATTTCCCATAAATTTATGTTTAAAAATAATCAGATGTAGAAAAGAATAATTTTATTCTATCTGAATTTTTTAAACCAAATAACATTCTTCAAAATTAGGGCTTATATTTATGTAGTACACATAAAAAGTAACAGCAGAAGCAGATGGAACTTAAATCTGTACAACTATAACAAAATGGTGGCAGTTACATTCTTTACTAAGTTTTTGAAATTTATATTAGTGACTTGCACCTACATTTTAGACATGACTACAAAGCTTACAAATAATTTTAAAGTGTTTTTGCTCTTCATTTTACATTAAAGAACATTTTTACTAACTTTCTTTATTATCTCAGAACATTTTAGACTACTTTGGATTGCAAAAGGGAAGTTTTGAGATCAAAATTGCAACCTTTTACAGGCAAGCTAGAGCTACCAAATCTCAACAGGAACTCTGAGTCTGGTAACAAAGCAAGTTTCAACTGTTTTCTAACCATTACAAATAAAATTTATTGCAAACATTTTTCCAAAGAAAATGTAACATCAATCAACATTTCAATCACTTTCAGACTAGCCAGAACACTTAAAATTTAATCAGAACACTGTGCTGGATAACACTATTATTTAATTCATTTTTTAAAAGAACTATAAAAAATTGGCAAGAGCAAAAAAATATTGGCAGAATTATAAAAAATTGGCAGAAATTTCATTGGACAATGAAATTTCTTTTTTTTTTTTTTTTTTTTTTTGCAATAATTTATTGCAAAATATTTCACATAAGCAAAAAGGAAAACAAAAACTTTTAATCTTTAGCAAAAATTAATTTCAAAATATCTATATTAATCAATAAAACCTAGTAACAAAGTCAAAACTCAGATTATAATCACTAAAGATGTGTAACCTTCAGACCAGCAATGTCCACTGATTAACAATGACCTAAACCTTTAACTGAACCTATATCTGAAGATTTAAATAAATATTAGTGATTAAGAACACTTGGTGTTTTTTAACGTTTTATATTACACTTTAGGTGTATTTACTATGCAGTAACAAAAAATTTGATATGAAATTTGAAACTTCTTAGAAGTTTTTAACTTCTGAATCAAAAACACTGTTGTGGAGGATGCATTTCTCCCTGGAAGCACGTGTTTCTCCTTTTAGAGTCATAATAAATGGTGGCAGTAACTTATTCTTTCACCCCATATCTTTTTCTTAATTATTCTTTTTTTTATCATAAATTACATACTTTTTAAACAGAGGAAATAGTTTTAAAAAATATTGGGCAAATGTAAGAAAAACAGGTGAGAATAGAGTGCAAGATGTTTGATATCTGCAAAACATATAGAAGAAAGTAGTTAACTAGCCAAGAATTTTTGGTAATTTTTACTTTTTAATTTCAAAACTTTTGGCAAAGATGTTGAATTAAGTTTCAAAAACTCCTGGTTGCAGCAATCTAGAAAATATGGACCTAATAGTATAAGCAGGAGAGCAGCCAAAAGTTTAAACCTTTTAATGTTAATTTCATCTTTAGAATATTTTTTAAGTAGCTTTTCAAAATATTTATAAATTGTTTAATAAAAATAATTATTAAAAATTAATTTGCACTGAATAAAAAATTATCTTAGTGTGTGTGTTTAAATTTTTTTTCATTCACTTAAACAATGTACTTAGGATGCACAGAAATATTAAGGGGGAAAAAATAACATTCAGGGGTATAAGCGTTCAACTCCTTTCTTGCCCAAGTTTGGGACTATATTTTCCAAAATGCAGCTACAAACTTAAAAAATATTTTAACTTTACCTTAAGATATTTAAACAGACATTTCCTTCTAAGTCAATATTTGGATGATAAACCATAGTTTCACACTTCACTTTTGGAGGTTCATGTGGGTAGTTGTGACTAACTTTAAAGCTGAATGTAAAGCATCCACCACGATAAAATCCCTAAAGAAAATTGAGAAATATTTTAACAAAAAAAAAAGCATAGAATATAGAACAGGAAAAAAATACAAGTAGCAATGTAAGATATTCTATATTTAAAAATAATAATAAGTTAATTTAGAAATTTACAAGAAAATAGCTTCTAATAATTTCATTTTTAAAATTTTTTAGTATAAATTTAAGGAAAATCTATTAACAGAGCCTAACAAGTTATAAGAGTTTGGAGAAAAGTAATTATTCATATTCAAACAAAAAATTTTCAATTATTATTAATCAACTAAAAAAGGACTTTATATATGTGTATATTAGAGGTGCACAACCTTTTTGAGTGAAGTGATGAAGGGCCGCACATGTATTTAGACATGTTAACGGCAAATGTAGTAATTTTTAAACATAGGTGTTCTAATTTTTTTAGCAATTAACTTAGTAATATATTTGTAGAAAATTAAAGGCGTTCAATTATTAAAATTCATTCAAAAATAAAAAAACTAATACCTTTTTTACAAAAAAATTGCCATTTTTATTACATACAAAAATTCAGTACATCATTAAGTAATATAAATTCAAATAAAATGTTTTAATTGAAGAAAATTTATAAGTTTCAAACAAAAGCCTAAAATAAGAACAAAAGTGTGATAGTTCAAAATAAAATTCAATACTTATTTGGTAACATATTTTATTTCTTTTAATTGATTATTAGATTTTTTATATAGTAAACGTTTTCTTTTTGTTTTTATGGAAAAAGATTACTTAAGCATCAAAAAATTGAAATCAAAACTGCAAACAGTGAGCAGTTTAAAAACTCACGTTTTCCACCACTTTAAGAATTTCTCAGGTTACAATAATATTGCATTTAAATTAGGTATGTAACAAGTATTTGCCTTTTTTGTCAAAAATTCAGTTGTCGAATGATCAGCCAAATATTTGGCAGAATATTTTTTAAAAAAGTATTTTTCTACATTTTTTATTTTAATTATTAATTTGCATAGACATGATAAAGAATAATATAAAATCGTATTTTTAACTATATTATAGTATTGTTTATTATAAGAAATAGTTTTTACACAAATTTCTTAAATTTTAAAATCCTTGTTTCTGCACATGGCTTACAAATTTATCTTCTAGAAGACAAATATAAAAAACAAAATTTGAAGAATTGAAACTATATTACTTTATACTGTACCACAAGTTTTTCCACTTCTGCTTTTTTTAAAAAAATAATAATAATTATATTCAGACAAGTCAATTTTGTTACTTTTAATTCTAAGAATTAAGGAAGGAATTTTTTTTTTTTTACTTTTTTTTTTATTATAAAGCAGCATTTTAACGGAACGTCTCATGCTGCTAATTTATTATCTCATACTTTTTTTATAGACGTTTTTATTATAACACAGCAATTTTTAAGAGCATTTCTGTCAGACTTAATTCTTTTTTCCTGACTTTTTCTGGTAATTGGAAAACTGAGATGTTCAACTTAAAATTTTCTTTATTATTATAATCTGCATACCTTTAATTAAAATTATTACCATAAATTAAAATTCTACTTTTACTTTTTTTATTTGATTTTTACCTTCTTAATCAAAACTTTATTATTACCCTTTACCTTACCTTATTATGAAAAACTATTGTGTGATATTATTAGATTTCAAATCAGCAATTTATATTAGAAGTTAGAGAAAAACAATTTAATTATGATCATTTTGCTAATATAATCTTGATATGATTTGTGAGATTATTTTACTGCCCTCAATAGTGTTATGGTGATCTTCAACACTCCTCCATATATTCGAATGGTATCTTTGATTAGTCTAAGAGACACACTAGTATTCTCATGGTGACTCACATTAACTCTTTAAAGACCAAGAGGTCTGAAGATATCCGGACTAGTTAACGACAGTCTTGGACCTCGGGAGACCTATGAAGGTGAATGGGTAGTAGTGATTGGGAGGGGATGAGCTGCTTGACAGTGATGCATAGGAACTCATCAAAAGTCAAAAGGAAAGAGGTGTGTGAACTTCACGCTTAATTTAGAAACATTTCCCCCTGTGGTTTTAGAGAAACATAAAATACTCTTTACTTGTAACAGATTTGTTTGTTGTTTGAACAGGACCATTTTATTTATTTATTAAAAATTCGGGAATGGCGGGCTTTTGGGAATTTATTTTTGAAATCCCAGCTTCTATTAAAACAAATGTCTTTTTAATAAAATTGCAATGTGTTTACTGTTGACTACCAAACGTAAATTTTTTATATAATTAAAAATATACTAACATAAATACCGAAATTACTGAAAAAAATTTAGATAATGCCAACATTGTATAATGTTTTCTGTTAATCACTGATATTTTAATGATAATGTTATCATTAGTTCATAGAAATTTTGACCCTTGAATAAAAAAAAAGGATAATATTTTTATCATTTAATAAACTTTTTATAGGTATTTTTTATCAAATATTTTATTTCTTTCCATTTTGTTCTCCATTATTCTGTTTGGTATTTTTCAGTAATCAGTTTTATTACAGTGTACTTTTTATTAGTGAATGTTAGATGATAGATAAAATAATTTAAAATACATTAGATTAGTAATATATCTTTTAAATTTGAACTAGTAAAGATATTTTAGACTTTGTTTTACTTTAACGAAAATATTTTTATATCTTCAAATTCTTATAAAAATTTCAATTTAATGCTTAATTAAAGAAAACTGAATTACTTTATATTTAAATTTATGATTAACATAATATAATTAATACATTAAAATGCCTTTTTATATAATTTTAAATACTATACAAATATTTAAAAAAAATAATGCAGCTTTATTTTTTTTCAATTTCGCTACATTGTATTATATTTGTATTAAATAATATCTTTGCATTGTTATAGTAATTTCGTTCTTTTTGGTATTGATTTCCTATCAATTAATTATTAATCAATTATTGTATAAATTAGTTATTAAGGATATTAAGTTATATAAAATTATTGTTTAAAGGAAATTGCTTTCACATGTAAAGGATTTTTGTAAATGTAATCTCACTTATATGTAAGCAGTTTCAATAATGCAGTTTTTGTATATAAGTAATTCAATAGGTATAGTCAAATAATATCGTAATATCGTGTATATGTATCTATATATATATATATATATATATATATATATATATATATATATATATTTATAAAGGGATAAATGACAAAATGAATAGATTTATTTGAGAAAAGGTTTATAGTGAACCTTTTAAATCATTTATTGCTAAAAACGAGTTTAAATGCAAGGAATTGAAGATTTCTAATAGAAAAAATCATCAGTCAGGAGAACTGCTGTAGGCGATTTTCCTTGATCACCGTAAAGTGACGTTAATAGGTAGGCATTGACAATAGCAACTTATCTTGTTTGAAAAATACTTGGAATCTATTTCCATTCACTAAACGCCGCAATTATTTGCTGTACCATTTGGTAGTACTCTCATATGATTAGTAGGTAAAGTTTGTAAATGAGTGCAGGTGGTTAAATAGAATTGACAATACGCTCATTTGTAATGCTAAATCTAACCCAATCAATAGTTTATTCAAATAAATAAATTATTTAATTTAATAGCAATTTTAAAAGTTAATCTCTTATTTAAAAAAATAAAAATAAACCCACCAGCTAAAAAGAACCACACCTTATTTTAAACATTAATTTTTGTGTTTGATTTGATACTTTTCTGAAAACAGTATTATTATTGAATTCTAAGAACAGTATTATTATTGCTGAATTAACCGATATTTATATGTTTATAAAAAGAATTTGTTTATAAAAGAAAAGTTTATAAAGGAAGTTTTGTAGCTTCATTGTAGCTTTTAAAGTTTCATTATCAAACTTCAATATTATTAGAACTTTATTTGACTCATAAAGCTTAAAAAAAAGCGTGATTTTAGTTAATATTAACTTTAAAAAAAAAAAATTTTTAAATATATTTCTGTTACTTTCAGAAAGCTGAATTTTCGACACATTTTCGAGATAATTTTTTTCTTCCTATTTTGCTTGATATAGGCATTTGAAAATGATCTGTTTTAAGAAAAAAATAACCCCAAATTTAAAAAATAAATAAAATAACAAAAAACTAATGTATAAATGAAAGGAATATATGGAAGAAAATAAAAATCTCATTATTCACTTAATTCCTACTTTTGAATATTTAACCAGAAAAACGTTCTATGGGGGAAAATAAGCAATGTTCACAAGCCGATTGTCAGTTTGAATGCCATGAAGTTTCACTGACAAGTAGATCATGCCTTTGATTAATTAATGACGTGGGGGAGCAAATGACCTGCTGTGAAGCAAATGACTAAAGAGAACCCCCAACAGAATGGGTGAGTTCATTTTTGATTTTTCTCTTCTGAAAAACTGAGGACGTTAACGGTAGTAAAATTTCCACTGCTAGGGTCGCTAAAGAGTTAAGCATTGCTTTATTTATCGAAAAACCTCTCTCAGGATCAGAATTCCCATGTGGCAAAATTAAAACAGTTTTAATTAATGCAGTTAAATTCTTATATTTTAGATCATTGCTATTTTATTTATATTCAGCCCATAACTCAAATTTTTTAGGAACACCAACAAAATTTTATCAGATTTTTAGGATTTGCACATAGTTTTAGGAATTTTATGAATTTTAGGGAGAATGTGACCCCTGGGTAAATTAATAAAATAAGATAATATAAAATAAGATAAAATAAGATAATTAAATAAAAAATATGGATTAAGAACTATTTAGGCAAAAATAAAATGAACATTAATAACTAAGCAAAAGCTTTCTACCACTTTCCAATGGAAAAAGGTGTGCCGAAAACTGTAACAACAACCCAGATTGGACTTTTCAAAGTTTTGTATTTGCCATTCGGATTGTGAAATGCTGCTGCAACATTCCACTGTTTTATCCATCAGGTGTTAGTGGATTTGGTTTTTTAGTGACAGAAAGTTATTGCTGTTTCATTTTTTTTTTTTTTTCCTTGCTTAATAAATGTTTTTTTCAAGTTCAAAGATGAGTCTTCATTGATGCTTGTGTGGCCTTATAGTAATAATCAAATGTAACCAGAGCCTATAAAATGTAGATTCTTCAGTGACCAGTAAAAATCAATTTTCGTTTCAACAAGCAAAAAATCAACCTGCAATTTTCTGTAGAAATCTGTTTTTGAATAAATCTACTGTGATCACAAAATTATTACGCGTGGCTTGGAGGAAATGAATTATTTGTATAGGCGGCACATCGTGACAGTTGGACTTTTAAACACAAGATAAGGCACGGTCTATCTACTGGAAATTACTATAATTCAAGTTTTTACAAAAATTTACTAAATAGAGAGTATAAAGGAAAAAATTTTCTGCAACAACAATATAACAAATTAATAAAATCAAATAATCAAGATTTGATAAGAGCTCCAAACACTATATTTAACAAACATAAATTTTTCTGAAATAGTCATTTTCTAACAACAGAAAATCATATATGCCAAGAACAATGATAAAATACGTACTTCATCTGGAGATATGATAAGCTTGAAGTTCAAAAGATCATCAGGCTCAGGAAAATCCATTTTGCAAGTTTTTGGAAGGTTCAGTTCATTGATATCTAAATATTATATAAAGGAAGGTAAAAAATGAATAGGTTTGGATCTTAATGAAAAAATTCGGAATAATTAGTACAGTGAAACCCAAACTATTTAGAATTCAACAAACTGCAATTTTTAAATGTTTTCATTTTAAAAGAAATTTTTTTTTTTTTTTTTACATAAGATTTAGGGGAATATTGTAAAATCTAGTGTAAAATACTGATCAAGTGCTGATAAAAAAAAAACTTATTTATACTACACTCAAATATTATCAAGCATTTGGTAATAACAGAGCATTCCAACCTTGTTTTTTCTGACTTAAGACTGCCCTAACTCCAGATGTGTCATGTTAACCAAACTTTCAAAAGAAAGTGAAATTTTCCTTGAGGGGAAAGATGAATAAGAGAAAATGAGAATAATTTGTCAATGACCTAAATTCAGGGAAGCACAACCAATTTTGGATAACGGGGGCCACAAAAAACTAGAAAATGTAGTGTTAGTGGCCAAAACTAACATAGCAAAGTTATAAAAATGCAAGTAATGTTTAGATTTTGTTTAAAAGTAATAAAAATTAGTTACAAAATGAATTATTATTGACTCTCATGCAGATAATAAAAATAACTAATGTAAATAAGTTTTAACAAATAATACTTAGATTACAAAGCAAATTATGGTAAATTTATAGACACATAATTAAAAAGGCACCATAAATTTAAATTTTACCTGAAAGTTAACATTTACTATTTTTCAGAAAGAAAAATGTGTTACTAAGACAGCATTAGATCAACGTGATGACTATTGCTAAATTTGACAATTTTTTTAAAATTTATCTTATTAATTTGCAAAATTTTCTTTTTTTCTCTTTTAGTTTATTTATACAAATTCATAAGTTATTTTCACAAACTCTGAACCCATTACATTAATAGAACTTTGATTAATAGAATTTGAGAAAGGCAGTAAACTAGATAAGTAACTTACTGTTACAGAACATGATTTAAAAACTAATGTTTCTTTTTATCTTATATATTTTTATCAATATTTTAGACAGTTCAGGGGCCAACTTAAAGGTTTTGGGGAAAACGTTTGGCTCGCAGGATGTGGGTAGTTCATCCTTGCTAAAAAAAAAAAAAGAAGGAAAAATATGAATTGTGGTTTGACATGATCCTAGTTCAAATTTCTTTGAATTAAACTCATTAGAATACAATCAGTAATATCTTGCAAAAAGAATGAAATGCGAACAGGAATAATGAGTATTAAATAGATAGTGATTAAATGCAGAGGATTTTTTTGCTTCTAGAATTTTCTTCCCAGATCAATTCTAGTTTTCTTTTTTTATTTATAAATTTTTATTTGGCATGACATTTCTTAAAGAGTATTTCTGATATAAAAAACACGCGTGATTATTTTCATCAGCATTTCTATCATTACGAGGAACTTAGAGTGTAACAAACTTTTTTTTTCTTTCTTTCTTTTACCTGTTGTTTCATCATCACTTTATCCAGAAAGAACATTATTATGGAAAACAGAGCTTTTCAGTGTTAAAGTTTTATTTTAAGAATTAAGACCAATTGCTTTTTCTGGTTTCTCTTTTGATTTTTGTTTTTTATCCTTTGTTGTTACTGTTTATTATTTTATCATAAAATTTTCCTAAATATGTGGTTTTTAAAAAATGTGATTTTCAGATTTCAAATAATAAGTAGTATTAAGATTTTTTTTTTTTTGGAAATTAGCCTCTTAAGATAAGCCATTTTAAGATAAGTTAGCCATCTTAAAGATTTTTTATAGACAAAGTTTTCCTTATTATTGTTATTATTATTTATAAAAAGCAAAGATACATTATGCTTATTACATTTCAATTTTTTGGTTTATGACAGAATTTTTTTTTTTTCTGTTATCAGCAGAAACGAATTATTAATATATATATGCAGAATATTGTTTAATGAGGCTTTGTTACATAAGCATTTGAAAATATTAGAATAAAAAAAACATACTTAATGTTTTTAATGATTCTAATATTTTCAAAATATAATGCTCATATAATACAAAATCATTAAAAAACATTCAAAATTCATTTAAAATTTAATCAATATATATTATTTTATTTAATGCTGCATAATAAGCATATTGATATGCTTGAACCTACAGGTTGTTAAAAATTGACAACAAAAAAAAAGTATATCAGATTTCTGCAAACCACCAAGAAGTTGATTTAGATCTTGAAGTCCGGTTGTAATGCCTAGCGCCTGATTGCCCAGTTCTGAAGAAGTTATATCCAAATTTGACCGTTTTAAACCAAATGGTCCACTTTATATCATGATTTATGGCATAATAATCGCCATGTCTTAGCAACTTCCGGGCAGCAGCCCCAAGAGAAACTATAAAGAAAAAACATCGCTACAGAGATCCAACTTAAAGGGCATAACTTGCAGCCACTCCCAGGAAAACTGCTTCCTTTACAAATTAAAAATCTATTTGGCACCTATAGTAGTAAGTGTGACAGACTACGATACAGAAATATCCCACAGACAACATTTTTTCAATGTGTCCCCTATACGGTTTTCTTATATTAACTACTACTAATAATCGCTATTAGCGATCACTAGAAACAAAAATTTTGGACCACTCTTCCCACATAGCAATTAAGGTTATATTTTCCTAGATTTTGTTTACATCCAATGTTTGAAGGACATAAAAATCAAAGAAATCGAAAAAAAGTATGTATATTCTAAGAGAGTTTGTCGTCTGATTTGTAATAGAATTCATAAGTAACTGAAATTATTATATTTAAAATGTCCTTTTAACAATAAAGACAGTATCATAGTACACAAAAACGCTATAGTTCAATCAAATATCATTTTTTCTTTGCTTATTGTATGCAATATGATTACTTCAAGCATAATTGTCTATCTGCTATTGAATTTTGAATGACTAGTAAACAAAAAGAAGAGGAAATTATAAAAGGCAACATGATATCACAAGAGTAATTAAGCTTTTTTTTTACAGGTAGAAACCAATAATGCATTCCAAATTGTAAAAACGAGCAATTTAGTCGCTCTAAAAGAGAAAATTTTAAATCGGAAATGGAGATAATATAACAAAGTAAAAAATTCAATATAGTAAAAAATTCAATGTAGTAAAATTTCAAAATAATATAAGTATACTACATCCACAAAAGCATTAACTTATGTTTTGTGAATTTAAAAATTTACCTTTGGTGATTCTTAATTGAGCAGCAGATGCCCTTTTCTGTGTATTTGGCCTCGTTAATGTCTCTCCATCTTTTTTCTGCTGTTTCAATGAGAACAGTTTGATCATTTTCAAACTTCGGAAATGTAATTTAAATTATAAACACTGAGATAAACTCAAACTAGACACTAGACAGAACAGACAGTAGAAAAAGTCGAGATGTTATTCTTCTCCTTGTTTAGCGGAGTTTAGTCGTTGGTGGCCGAGATGTCTTATTTTTTTAGAGATAACAGAGCTACAATCTTATTTAACCAGACTGAATGTAAACAGTAACAAGCTTCCTAAAGCCGGAAACACTTTAGAATACTTCCGGTGTATCCCTCCGCTCACGAGCATTCTGGTGGCCAAGCTCACGAGGCTATGTTGGAACAGGCTTAATATATCTAGGAAGTTTTATCAATGTGATTTGTGTTTAAATTCACGCCTAATTTTACACCATTCCAAAGAGTTTCCTGTAATTTACAAATTTTTTACTGGTTGTGAGCCTGAAACAAATTCAAGAAAATGCAAATAGCATCCTGATGTTACGATATATTCTGAAACTTATTTTCACGAATTCACCATAAAATGTCGCACTGCATGTTCTTCAATTACGATAAGCTACATGTATCACCAAATACCGTTACTATAATGTCTTTGTTTTCTTACATATATCTGATACAATACTCTCCTTTTAAACAGAGTTCGTAATGTTCTTAAGTTACTGAAATAATGGCACAAAAACTTAAAAGATAAAATATTAACTCAGAATATCTGGTTTCAAAATTTTAAAGCTAACAATAACTTCATAGTTACAATATTGGTGTTACGGTTTTCTTACTTTTTTTAAAACACCACATGAATTCTGTTAAAATATTAAAATGCGTATGTGTACTCTTACTAAATGCGTATGTTATTCTTATCAAGACCTAAATACAAAACAATATTGGCGATCGAAATGGGCTGCAGGTGGCGTAGAGCTGAACTCTCTACCTATGGCAACACTTCACATGGCTTTCCCCATTAGCGTGTGGAAAGTCATAGAGGAAGGAAGTACGTTAGTTTCTCTCTTGATTTTCATATAGATAAAAATATTTTAAGTTGGAAAACTATATGAAACTAAAAACTACATTAAACATAGTTCTAAAGAAAAGTATCACGGAAATTTAAAAAAATATTTTTATTAAATAAAAAGGAAAATATCGTAGTACATTCTTATACAACTGAAAAGAGGAGGAGAGGGAAGGGAGAAGGGCTAAAGGCTTGAAACCGGTCTCTCCCCAGATGGCGTATTCGAGTGTTGCGATCGCCAATAATTGATGCTAAATGCTTCACTGGCTTCAAAAAGTATGAAGAGGAAAATAAAAGTCTACTTGTTTCAAGCTTTCAAATATAAGGGCTAATTCTCAAGATTTGCCAGGCGTGAATGACTTGTGACGTTAATTATAGGACACTCAAAACATGACTACTTTTAGTATCATCTATTATTTTTTAAATAAATGAAGTTTTTTTCTTTCTGAGTCAGTTTGTTTGGATTATTCTTTTAGTAACACAGTATATTAAATTACTTCACGCGATATTAAAATAAGTTTTACGTAAGATAAAGGCAAAGGTAAAAAATAATAAACTGTCATCCTTCTAAAAAAATCAATGCAGTGCATTTTTTTTTTACTGCTAGCCTTAATAAAATTTTTAAGGACATAAAAAAATTCCATTTACAATTGAAATTTCAAAAGTCGAATAAGAAAATGGAATGTCTCCTACCACCAGGAATCAAAATTAAATAGTTACAAGGACAGCTATTTCAAACAAGTTAGCATTTCCTGGCTACTCGAAGTTGTTTGAAAATGTATTTTTCATTTATCAATTCCAAAGTTTATTCTTCGAAGTACGTATACTTTATACGTACTTCGAGCGAGTTTATTTTTACACTCTTATTTGCATAAAATTATTAAATAATTTTCTTAAAATAAATTATTCAAGCTATATGATAGAATGCATTTATAGTAAAATAATAAACGGGGCTTCCGTCGCATATCCCTAACCTTGATACCGCTATCATTAAATTAATAGAATAAGCTTAGATAAATAATAATAATCAATTTTTTTCTAGTTTTAGCTTTCACTGAATAATATATTTCGTCCTAACAGATTTCAAATCTGGACAAAACGAAATCATTGAATAGGTTCCTTGGAGCAATATAATTCTTATCCTCTTATGACGAAATATAGGAAAAATTGGTATTCACAGTTTTTGAAAAAGATATGTTAACCATTTCACTGCGTATTTCTTGTTTTTTTTTTTTTGTTTTTTTTTTTTTTTTGTTCGAAAATTGAGTATTTTTTATTACATTTTTCAAACAGAATATGATTCTAAAATTAGCACGGCTTCGGAATCTTTTTGCGAATTTTCAATTTTTAGTATTTGTTGCTTAACAAATAAGGCATTTTCCTAAAAACAAATTATGCTATAAATATCTTGAGGATTGTGCTTAAGTTACAAAATAATTTTAACAAAGGTAAATTTAAAATTTTTTTTTTTTTTTGAGTTGCACTAATATGTATTTATTTTTCATAAACCAAACAAATAATAAAAAATAAAGAAAATAAAAAATTTATTTGTTCAATCTTAGAGAAAAGGGTGCACTTATTCACTACGATCAGTCAGACGTTTTGCACTGAGTAATCTTAACACAGAAAGTGTTCTTAAAATCTTATCAGCTAACTGGCTATAATTCTAAGACTCGGAAAAAAAAGCTTAGCAATTACTTACAGTGAGTGTTAATTTAAGTATTAAGAACATTCCCAACGTTACTCCAAAATATCTATATTTCAATTGAATATCATCTAATCGAATGATAATATATACAGAAATAATAATTCTTTAAAAAAGTTGAAATAATCTTTCAAACAAATCCTTCATTTTTTTAAAAATTTAATTGTCTTTAAACTAAAAATCAATGATGCTATTGCTCGTTTTTCAATGCGATTAAATTTCAAGGTAGTTGGATCTAGCTATTGGTCGAAAATGACATTACTACAGCTGTAAAATGCCAGCGGCGGTACACTGACGAAAGGGCGATAGCCCATGCGGGTACCACAGCTGGGATTACTAATGTAGGATGGTATGAATTGGGTGATGTTGACTCGATTTTCGAAAATTACTGAAGATTTTGCTTTTAAACAAGTTAGCTTTTGATTTTCTTTAATACGCTCTCTGTTCATTCGAATAATGTGACCAGCCCATTTAATTCTTTGGATTTTTACATACTTGACAACATCAGGCTCTTTATTTATGCTACAATCAGTAACTAATTTCCCGTATTTACACACCCCCGTATATACGTGAATGCACTGAATCCTACATGAATGGACAGAAAAAGTTTATTCTACTAAAACATTATTCTAAATTATTGCTTTTGAAAGCATGCTGTAATAGTGTAAAGCTGATGTTGCTTCAGGTAGTAGCTAAACCCTTCAAATAATTTTATCCATAATTATTATTTATCGATCAATATTGATTTTGTCGAAATCAATATAAGTGAAGAGTTTAATTTTCCTATAGTATTATATTTTAATAATAAAAAATTAAACAAACTTAAATGTAAAAATAAAATTACAATTATTAAAAATTATATATATATATTTTTTTTACATTTTAAGCATTCTATTACACAATAATACTCAAAAGTAATAAAAACAAATTTACAGTTTTTGCTAAAAATACAATGTTACATGTTTTTTAAGAGGGGATGCCGTATTATAAGTCTTAAGAAGTAATTAAATTTTTTAAATGATTGATGTCATCGAAATAAATTTCATTCTATGACGTTATAATTAAAATAGTTATTCGATTTAAAATAAAAATTTTAGGTAACAATGCACAAATTTTATTTTGATTAATTTGTCTTTAAATGTTGTAAAGAATATGTAAAATATTTAGTACATAAAATTTTAGTAGGCAAAGTAGATATTAGTTGGTTTAAGATAAATATTGGTTTAAGAAAATTACATACATAGGATTAACTACATTTATGATTATATTTTTCCAAACCTAAAATTATTTTCTATAAAACTTATGTGGTATTATGTACGCGTTTGCATACAGGAATAAAAAATATTGTAACACAAAAAAAAGTGAATAAATTAAAAATGACGGTCTGTTATTTTCTACTGATTATTATTTAAGTTCAGTTTTTATATTATATTCATTGTTGCTATATTTATGTTTTTGTTTTGTATTAAAAAACACGAATGTTCTGAATTTGTAAATGAAAATCTGATCATTTAATTTATAGTTATTTAATGTATTTTGTTTATGCATTTATTTACTTATTGAGGACAGAGTGTTTATTTACTGTAACAGCTTTTTTAGACCTAAGTTTCTGCTATCACTTATGAGAATTTCAAGTACAGGTTTAATGCAGTAGTTTTAAATGATTTCTATCATTTTTTCTAAAAGGACATTTTTTTACTAGTCAAATTAAGATTTAATTTATAGTAATTTATTGCTCTTAAGCTCTTCTGTACCTTTGACTTCGAAAGGTCAACTAACTACGAGAATGTCCAAAATATAAAACAAAATAGTAATAATTCTATTAGATAATTAGTTCTGTTTTCCACAGATGCAATCTAGAGTGAGTTGTTATTATGAAATAAGTTCATTTCTGATTTTTAATCCAGATTTTATAGGATCATTAAAGATAATTGTTGCATTTATAAAATTACTCATCACTATTTTTCTCCTCATTTCTCTTCCTATCATTATTAACATATTAGGTTTAATAAGGAAAAAGGAATAATGAAAAGCATTATTAATAGTAAAAGTGTTGCTGTATTATATACAGTGCGTAAAATAAAAAAAAGTAAAAAACCTGAATAACTCTTGATTTAACGATCGGATTTTAACTTACTAGATCTCAATCTAAATGGTTTGAGGGCCAAACTTAAAATATGCTAATTAGTTGGTGCAGAAGATATTTTTTTAAGTTATGAAATCAGGCAAACATGTTTCCTCTACATGCATATATAAATGTTGTTGTTATTGAATTTGGATATTTGCCTCTCGAAATATTGATGGTATTCACAATATGGAAATTAAGATCCCAAAAAATTTTTTAGGTTGAAAGTTTGGACTCTTTTTTATTCAATTGCAGTTTTCATGCATTTCGCCTTTTGAAACGAATTGAAAAAATTTTGCCTGAAAATAATTCCCTGTCAAAAATAGTTTTTTTTAAAATTATTTATTATTAATGGTCGGAACAATTTTGAATTTAAAAATATAAAAATTTTTATATAATTTTAAAGAATATTGATTTAAATGGTAAAATATAAAATTTGAAAGAAATCTGTCGAAAAGTTCTTGAGAAATTAAATGTTAAATATATAACTTTTTTAAAATTGAAAAATTAAGGTTTATTTGATTAATTTAGTACACATTGAATTTTGTATTTTGTCATTCGAAATGACATTTGTTAAATTTTCAATTTAAAGTTCTTTTGACTATTCTCTTAATAAATAAAATAATATAAAATAATTAATACTTCTTAAAAATTATTTTTACAAATAACTATTTTTAGGTAAATGAACTTTATTACTGTGCCCTAAAATGTTTTAGTTCGTTTGAAAAATTCTCGAGATATGGTTATTTATTTCGAGAGTCAAGAATTCGAATCAATTGGAAAAAAAAAAGGCATGCTTTTTTTAGAAAAACTACTTGTCTGTTTTTTTAATTTAAAGTATTTTGAGTCTTAGTATATAAAAGTTCAAACTTTCGATCATAAGTTATTCAAAGTGTTTGCTTTTTTGCACATTGAACATACACACAAACATAAGTTTTTTTTTTTTTATATTAATTGAAAAGTTTTCAATTGATTCTATTTTAATTTTTTTTAAATTTAATTTCAATAAAAACTTTTTTTTACAAAAAATTGTGATTGTATATTTGGAATTAACCCGTGACTTAATACTAGATATATTTTAATTGTTAGAGTGGGGGGAAGCACCAAAATATTTTCAGTGCTTAGGGCCTCAAGAGGTCTTAATCCGGCCCTGGACCCATCCCACAGTGTTTTTTGAAATCTCCATTGTTTGGCAAATTCTCACTAAACCTAAATGACCCACGCGCATGTGGGTACCCATTGCACCTGTAGGAGTGCCCAGTAATTTATTTTTCTGAATACCGTTTCCAAGCTTGAAAATTGAAAAAAAAAAATAATAATTTTCCCATGTGGCAGTGGTGTCTAGTTTTTTTTTTTTTTTTTTTTTTTTTTTTTTTTTTTTTGTCTACCAGTGATCCACTATTGAAAAATTAATTAAATTGAAAAAATTGTAATCCACACAGTCAACACGTAGCTTGTAAATTTTCAAGCGTTCAAGTTATCAAAAGACTCGTGGTTTTTTTTTTTAATTTTGCACCAGTCAATGAAAAAATAATTAAACTGAAAAGTTTTAATTCTCACACTGTCAATATTGCCAATTTCAAGCGATTAGTAACTCTTCTATCGAAGGACTTGTTTCTCTCATTTTTCAAACATGGATACACAAAAAGTAAAAAAAATAAAATAATGAATTGTAGAAAATTCCCAATGCAACCAGTGTATGACGAAGCATCCTGCTATTCATAGTATAAAAGGGGCTGAGATTCAGGGCCAGAGCATCCAGTCTTTTGAGAAGCAA
Source organism: Parasteatoda lunata (assembly GCA_949128135.1). Taxonomy (NCBI): domain Eukaryota; kingdom Metazoa; phylum Arthropoda; class Arachnida; order Araneae; family Theridiidae; genus Parasteatoda; species Parasteatoda lunata. The sequence continues at coordinate 41,866,667 of OX421980.1, forward strand.
TAAAAGTATTAAAAGCATGTCTGAATAACTAGATTTTGAAATTTATTGCTCCTCTGATGAAGAAGGAGAATTGACTGACATGGACATGGGCATTTCGGCAGCTCCGTCTCCATTGCCTCCAACTCTTCCAAACACATGTGTGAACCTCTGCTGAAACTTATTTCTCCACTGCCTCCTTTGCCCACGGATCTAATGTTTGATCCCTTTCTCTCCTCCATCACCACCTCCTGCCAAATCTCCAGTGACTTTGAAACCCTTGCACAGATTCATGCTTGCTTCTGCTATAATTTTCTTGGCTTCGTCCGACATCTGAAAGGCAGATGTCACGTCGTCGAGAGCTCCTTTCAAGTCATCGACATATAGACATTCATTGAGCATTTTCGCCGTAGCAGGATGCAACTCTTGATATTTTTGATATGTTCCTTAATAGTGGCAGAAAGTAAGAAAGGACTGGCTTTGACACCAAAAAGAACTCTGCAAAATCTAAAAATATTTATGTCATACTGCTTACCTATGGCTGGGTTCGAACTTGGAAAAAGAAATCGCACTGCATTCCGATCTGTCTCATTCAACGATATTTGAAGGAACGCTTTTTCGATATGTGCCAAGATAACCACAGCATTCAAACGAAAAAAATATAAGCATGTTAAATATCGGGGGATTTAGGCTAAGTCCTGCGTATAAACAGTCATTTAAGGAAAGTTCACCTTCTTCATGTGAGCTGGCATCAAAAACTATTCGCTTACTAGAACTGACTGATTCTCTGTAAACCATAGAAAATGGTAGGTAAAATAGTGGTATATCTGCGTGTACTTTGTCATTTGGGACTTTCTCTATGATGCCTTGATTTTCGTAGTCTTTCAGAATGTCACGATAATCTTCATACAGTTCTGAGTGTCTCTCAAATTTTCTAATCAAATGATTTAGCCATCCTCTGGCTACAATTAAGTTATTGTTTAATTCCTTAAAATCACGTTTCCCTGGTAGCTTAACTTGATATCTCCCTTCAGAATTTTTAAAGAGAGCTAAAGCAGTACTTTCCTCATCTGAATTATCATTTGGAACTATCCCAATTGATTCTAACTCCCAAAATTTATTTAACACTTCATCAACATTGTCCTGTATGAAATAACAATTGGAATCATGTGGGTGTTTTGAGGGGATGGAACCTGTAACCATCCATCCGAAAACTGTTTCAATTAAAATAATAGAATTACCCCTTAATCGAATTTGATTCCCTTTTAACAATTCATAAAATACGTTACCTCCTAAAAGAATCGATATTTTTTTTACATCTGAAAATAGGGTGTGATTCCATACATCCTAATAAACAATTATTTTTGTTTTCGTTTTTCACCATTAGAGTTTTGAATTTCGGGGTTGGTTCCCGTTTAAATTTGCCTGAACTTCAATTTACATTTTCTAGTGCTTGACATCTTTTAGTTAAGAATTCCGTAAATTTTTCCCAACTCGGTAATTCGGAACACAATTCCATTTCGTAAAATTTACGTGTATCAATATCAATTCTTTGGATAATTATATAAATCAACATTGCTTCGCAAAGAGGATTCGTTTCTAATTTTAGTTGTTTTAATGATCGCAAATCAATTTTATCGAGCATCTGTCTTAAACTAGACGCAGATTCACATTTAATTTTAGAAAAATTAAATATTTCACCAAGCATAATTAGCAACCGTGTATTTTCAAACCGTTTTTTCAATGCTTCGAATAAACTGTTGTATGTATCATTTACTGTAATTAATTGTTTAGCGTTACCCTTAAGTGCCGACTGAAAGTAAAACAATTTTTGTTGTTCTGACAACTGTTTGTTATCGTCAATTAAAGACATAAATTGCGTTTTGAATGACAACCATTCAACATATAAACCTGGAAATTCGGGAAGATTAATTGATGGTAATTTTAGTTTACAGTTACCAGAGGACAAACTTTTTTCATTTGAATTAGAATTTGGATTTAGAAGTTTTTTAAAGCTTACCTCGCATGTTTCGAGGTCAATTTGTAGCTCATCTAAACTTGCTTCAAAATCAGGCAAATCCTAATCCGACAAAGTAGAATAGCATTCGCTGCGTAGATCCTCTAACTTTGTTCGAAGTTTATCCAATGTTGATAATTTTTGAGTAATGTCCGTATTGTCCGCAGGTAAATCAGTACTTTGCTGAAGTGCATTTTCAATCCTTGTCAATTGTCCTCGTATATAACCCCGCTTTCGGTTAAATACTGTTATTTGCTCCAAAGCCATTGTTTCGATTTCGTAATCAATTTCCACAAGCGTTCGGTTTGTCTTCGAGCTCGACGGACCACTTTGTTAGTGTTCGTGATGTATCGATCTATTATTAGTGGACTGTTACAAACATAAACATTTATTTATAAACTTAAAAACATAAAAATTGACAAGATCATTGTAGAGTGACAGGGAGATGCGCCCTGCTCCAGAGTTGAATGGCACCCGAACGATGTAGTGTTATATAATGTGAGCGCCGCCTCGTGGCATAATTTGGCAATTCTTAACAGTAGGGTTTACATTAGAAATCCCTTTAATGAAATTCATATTAAATGTAACACAAAGAAAACTAAAAGTATCATTTACTATTAAGCTAGATCAATATTCATCGTTCCAGGCCTGTTATGATGTTATGAAATATAGAAAGGATATAAGAAAAAATTTATAACACAAAATAAATATATTTAACAATCAAATATTGATTGGATTTTTTTTTTTTTAAACAGCATACATTGGACGAAAATGTTTAAGTGAAAATGGAGCGAATACAAAAATACATTAACATGAGCTCTTCCATATGAAGCAATAAATCTTTTACTGATGCTAAAATTCTATCATTAATACAGAAAACTCGATTACAAATTTGACAATAATGCTTTGGATAATTGATTTATTTTAAAATTTTACCGTAATAAAACCATGCGTTTTAATGAACTAAATCACAAGCCTAAATTCTTTCGATGAGAGTCAATTAAGTAAACTAATAACCACACGAATCTAAATTTGGATGAAATCTTAGTCTTGAAAACCAAGCACAAACTAATATCAGAAATAAATTATTAATGTTTAAAAGCGATATCCATTACAATAAACAGTGTCAAGATGAAAGCACATTCATCTACACAATACATTTCCAATAATAATTACTATAGTTAAATTTAATACAAGAAAACTTATTTTCAATGCTAAAAAAGACCCGCAGTTTACGGATCAATAAGACAGGGTTCTCAACATATCACCGAAGTCAAGCATCACTGGCTGTGGTCAGTGTGCGGGTGGGTGACCACTTGGATCAGTCTGCGTAGGGACCGAGGGTGTGCCGTATTGGTCCTCGTTAAACTGTTTTACATTAAAGTGCTCGACTTCGCGTGCAGGTCATTGGGCTACCGAAGCGGGAGTGCCATCCCCTCTCATAGGATCAAAATTGTGATGGTATGTCCTCGGATCACCCTCAGGGATATGTCCCAGACTGTCGCCAATATCCCATTGTGCAGCTCTAGTGCCACGTAAATGAACTACATCAACATCAATGGTAAAAAAAGTTTTTATGACGCTTTCTTTTTGAACTGTGTTTAATGTAGTTTTCAGTTTCATATAGCTTCTCAACTTAAAAGATTTTAATCTATATGAAAATCGAGACAGAAACTAAAGTACATCCTTTCTCTATGACTCTTCACACGCATGTAAAATGTATACATAGATAGAGAGTTCTGCTCTACGCCATCTGTAGTCTCAACTGCAGTAAAATGAAACTTGTAAACAAATAGGGGGACATCACGCGAACTGATCAAGTCGACTAGAAGCCAGGTGCACTTCGTGTATAACTGGTGACACCAATTTGAATAAAGGAACATTTCTTCGGATAAATAGAGCTTCAAACAAACTTCTTTACTAATAGCTTGTCGCACATATTCTAGTCTTCCGATGAGCCCTAGATCAAGCGGTGCTCCTGACACGCCCACTACGCGTTTCATTGACATCATCAAAAATTAGTGTAGTGCTGTCATCTTTAGGATTTCGATAATACTAAATATATTTTGATAACACTATATTAAAATATAAATAACACTATATCATATTTTTTAAATTCTTGAATTCAATCATGTTTGGTACAATTTTAAAATTTATTTACAGTTAAAATGTTATCTTTTTTTGTAGCTTTTCTTTTTTAAAAATAGAGAAATGTTCTTAGTTTTACACAGTGAATATTTTATGATATTAACAAATTTAAAAATTTTTCTTCATTATTTTAGTCCAGCCTACTACTTTTTTTAGTGACTAATTGTTTTCTTTCATCTTTTAAATTTTTAAGAAAAAAATTCAATCTTTTCTTATTTTAAGAATATTTAAATTAGAAATTTCATTAAATATGCACATACCTTTATAATTATCTAGTGGTAAGTTGTTAGAAGTAACTAATTGTAAAATATTTTATTCTGAATATTTTAAAAGTATGTTATTATTATTATTTTTTTTAAGTTTAGTTTGAACATTCTCAGAGAAATGCTTTGTTTAAATTTTCATTAAAAAAACTTTCCAACATACCTTACATCAAGAAGTAAATAATTATTTTCTGTCTTTCTTCTTTCTATAATTATAAGAATATTTCACTTAGAAATATTCCTTAAATATATAAGTCCCTTTAAACTTATTAAAAAAGAAGTTAACATTTTAAATGCATGGTTAGGCAGTTTTCAATACTGAAATACATATAACTGTATATATTCAGCTGTGTGTTGAAATAATAATAAGCCTTACATTTATTTTATCTTATGAAAAAAAAAAAAAAAAAAAAATTTGAATCAGTGAAAAGTGGTTTAGCTCTAAAAAGAACTGTTTTTTCTTTTAAAAGGGAAATTAACTAAATAGCGAAAAAAGAGTTTTAAACAGAACAAAACAAAAAGTTATGGTTATTTAAAATTTTAATATTAAAAGAAATTAATAGTCATTAGAAAATCGATCGAGAGATGGCAGCACTACACTAATGACGTTATGAAACGTAATAGTAGGCGTGTCAAGAGCACTGCTTGATGTAGTCGCTCGTACTCTTCCGTGATTTTGTTTTCAGATCTGTTTACATTTGAAAAAGTTTTTTGTTCCCTTTAAGTTTAAGGTCCAATTATTGTTAAGTTCTTGCCATTGAGGATTCTTGTGCTTTTTTTGATTGATGTAAGTAAAAATTAGAATTTACCTGAGAAATATTTTGTACAGTCTTGTTACGAAAGCAAAAATTAGGCCGAGTATTTTAGAAATCCTCGAAAATTATTCGCAAATGTTATTTTGAGTGAGCAGTTTTTTTTTAAAAAAGTGACTAAGTTTATAATAAATTTCTAGCATTAGCCATTTTTGTCATAACTCTATTTATGTTTCTCTTTCCAAAAATTTTATTTCATTAGTTTTATTAGGTTATAAAATTTTTTTTCAACTTCAAAACACAGCTGCATGGGGGTGTAATAAGTATAATTTTGTGTTAAATTTTTTATTATGTTTCTTTCTCAGCATCATGAAGTATAATTTATAAATTATACCCCAGAATAATTTTTGAAAAGTCACTTCCACTCTTAGAAGAGCAATTTTTTGCAAACTATTATTAATAATCTAATTATAATCAGATTAAATAGATACAGTCAAACCCAGCTCTACTGAACCTCCCAATACCCGCTGTAATCAATGGTACACTATATTCTAATTCTTTGAAAAATATTTTTTTAGCCAATGACAGTTTTAATGAACACAGGAAAAAAACTGTAAATAACTGCTAAAAATGAGCAGAAAACTATCTATCTTTACTGTTGAATTGTTGCAAATTAAAATGCTTAAAAGAATGAAACATTCTTAAGATGTACCTAATAAATTTCGAAACTCGTGTGTTGTAATAAAATTCAAAACTCATGTCGTATAAATATAATTCATTTTCATCATATTAAAATACATAATAAAGTAGAGATGACAAAAAAAAAAAAAAAACGCTTTAAATTTTGGGGGATTTTATAGAAATAGATTATTTTTCATTACATTGAGGTGCCTAATCTAGATTAAAGTACTCACAGACAAATTTTTTCTTTTCATAAGTTTAAACAGAATAGTGTTTCATAAACTTCACCTAGAATAAGCCCTTAATTACACAAAGTAAAGGATGCAGATTTTGTCAGGGGTGATTGTATTCCGGATATACCCCAGAATTCTGGGTTATTTAGTATGATCCTTTTTGTTCTAAAAACTAAAAGCAGAGTTCCCACAAATTTCGTGTATTTTAAGACCATTGATTCAATTGAGTTTCACATTATAAAATTTAAATTTAGAAACTTTCGCTAAATCGCGTATAAGAAACATATTAATAAATATTATTCTTCCGCCAATTTGTTTTTTTAGGATTGTTGGAAGTTTGACATTTTTAATATTTGAAGCTACACCAAAATCTGCTAATATCGCGATTCATATTCACATGATTTTAATATCAAACATTGATATTCGTATTAACCTGATTTAAAAGTTACATATTTTAAATCGTATTCACGCTATTTAAAAATCATACATGGCATTTCAGACTTAAGTTATTTCAAAATCCAATTTTGCGATTTTTATTTGCATGTGTTTTTAAAATCAATATTGCAATTTGTATTCATGCATGTTTAAAATCAAATGTTGCTATTCATGTTCACTTGTTTTTGAAACACTGATTTAAACACGTCAAGTCAGTAGTATATCAAAACACTTAATTTTAAAGTTTCACATTAAAATTCGTTTTCATGCAATCTAAAAATCATGTATCATGATTTGTATTTATGGGATTTAAAAATCTAATAAAGTAATTTGTATTTTCGTGTACATGAATTTCAATATCGCGATTTGTATTTTCATGTTCTTAAATTCCAATATCATGAAATATATTCATGTGATTTTGAAATCAAATACCTTGATTCTTATAAGAACTAAGTTTTTCTTTAATTAGTTACTGTAGTGATACTTTTCATTGGTAGTTAATTTAATTATAAATCTTAGTTTAGAAAATTATAATAAACATGTATAGTAGGTATCGTGATATCTAGTTTTGCACCAAAATATGTTTTACTTTATATAATATTGTATAACAAGTTACAAAGCTAAATTTATAAAACTATAAGTGGCCTAATGTGAAATATTCGCTTTTTTGTTGTTGTTGGATTGAGCTCAAATGTGGCAAATCCTATTGAAAATATTATTTTTGTGAGGTATTTGATAGTAATTTTTATAATACAATGTATTATTTACAAAATATTTCAATTCTATTTCCTTAATTAATTCTTAGCTTTTTGTTTATTTTAGTGCAAATTATCATGGGTAAAAAGCCAAAAGGAGGAAGGAAGCAAATTCTTCAACTAGAAGAAAAGAAAAAAATTAAAAGTCAGTTACATAACTTTCATTTTTACTATTTTACTTACTAATTTTATAAATATTTGGATTTGTTTTTATTAACATTGCAATTTTTCATTGATCTCTTTGTTTTTTCTTTGAATTCTGAAATATAACATGAATTTTTTTCAAAACTAAATGGAAAACTGTTAATGCCTCTTCAGCCCCTAGGATTTAACCAAAAATCACTTCCTAGGATTTTGTTCTGTTTAAAAACTGGGTAAAATTAAACATTCGTGTAATAAACTAACGACTTTTGCTAGCTTTGGGAATCAAAGTTATTACTCTAACACTTAAACATCTTCAAAGTTTTCAGTTATTAAATTTTATCTACATTTAAAAAAAAAATGCATTTCCCTTAAGCTGCACTAATTTGTTTGGTAAAAATAAAAATACATAAAAGTAAGAGTTTTTTCAATTCATTGTTTCTGAGTCAAATGATAGATCATAAAGTAACACTGATTTATTGATATCTAGGGTTAAACAAGTTTAAGTTGAAGCTAATTTCTCAAGTTTTCTTAAATTAATGTCATAACTATTTTGAAGTCTTGTAGATATTAATTTTTTTATAAAAGGAACAAAAATTTAAAATACTGCTTGTAATATTATATAATATTTTGACATGTGTACTCAGGGGACTGTCCAGACATTTTGCAAGAGGTTCTGTTTTTGTAAAATTGTGAAAAAACTACTCATAATTTGTGAATATAAAATAAGTGTCAAGTCACATTCTTTCTATCAGGGTCCTGCTTTTGTGAATTTGTGCAAATAGGGTCATGTAATTGCAAAAATTGCTAAAAACCTTTTCAAGAAGTTTATAAATTGTAAACAAATACAAATTTCTGCTCAACAATTACTGCTACTAAATTAGAGATGCAACATACAAATTTTTAGTATTTAGCCTATACTGCTCAACACAGAATATTCATTTCGGACGAATAATGGAAACAAAATCACTCACATTTTAAATAATTTCAATTGACATATTTTAAATAACACAACATAGTTATGTATCACTTTTAATGTGTTACGCTTTAAGTAAACTTAAACAATTCTTAAATTTATAATATTTTATTTAAAAAATTTGCCAGACATTAATTTTTATTTTATAATAATCTATTAATTAATTTATGAATAAATAGTTATTCATTTACTCAAAAAATAATAAAATCATTTAATATTAATAAGAATGTGCACACGATGTTTGTAAAAGTAGAAATATTTTCTTAGATTACTTTATTTGGAATTAAAACTTAGGGAAACTTGGAAAACTTAGTTCGTTACGAACCATCTTTCTTTTTTTTTTTCATCCCCGGGAAGGGTTTATTCGTTTAACAAAACAATAATGAAGATAAACAACCAACTTTCTTCTAAACAGACCCCAGGTACTTTATAAATTAAAGGAACAAATATTTTTGATTTATACAAATTTTCAAGTGGTAAAAACTTGGGAAAATAACTGGTAAAGCAGCAACAGGAAAATGGGTATATTTATTTTATTTTTATAACCTAAAGTCGATTGATTAATAAATCAATTAATATTCAATTGAAGTATTGATTAATAGTCAATAAATCAATTAAGTATCATTGATTAATAAATCAATTTGGTTTTCAGTAAATAAGAGTTTTAGATTTTTGAAAATCTACGGATGTTAATATTTTAAAATAAATAATGCTACTATTGCTTTAATTTATAAATGTACTGTATATCCTGGTGAATAAGTTGACCCTCTATTTTTGATTACGAGATAGCAAATTTTTGGCATGTCGGGCAACTGCTAAAAAAAAAAAAAAAAAAAAGAAAATTTTTAAAATATAAACAGTATTTAGACTTCAAAATTTTCTCGTGTTAAAAATATTTAATTTTATTCTTTCTGGATATCAAATTTTTGCCCTAAAATAATGATGTATCTTTTCAAATAAAGATACTTTAATAAATGCTGAGAAACATGTGATAACACTGCTAACATCATTGAATCCAACATATATGATGTTCTCCAATCTCTAAAATTGTAGATTTATGGTATGTTTTAAAAGTTTTCATAGTGTTTGTTCCTAGCTACAAGCACTGTTCTTGTAGCGCCCTCATGTGGCAAATATGGTAAGTGGTTACTGTATAATGATGAAACTGATAAGTGGTTGGATTGTGAGAATGTAACAATGTTTCTGAGAGCAGGGAATATTCAGTTACTAATATTAGAAGCAACTATAAAATGAGCTACAGTCCATTACTGTTGATTTGGGTGAGCATTCATTATTTATTATGTGAGAACAGTGTTATATTTTTTCAATAAATTATCTTCACTTTTCTTATCTTGAATAAATTATCCTCACTTTTCTTTTTTTGTAATTGAATATAATAATTTGAATCTAATTTACAGTATTGGTCTTAAAAAAAATCATTATATGTAAGAAAAGTGTAATAAAAGAAAATGCAAAATTAATTGTATGTAACATATTAAAAATAGTTTTTGAAATGAGTAAATTGATAAAAAGTTATTTGTATGTATCTGATCTTTTACAATGCATTGATATTTCAAAATCAACCGCTGTCAAACTTTATTACCATTGTCAGCCTCCTTATTTTCCTGAAATTTCGGGAGTTTGAAAAATCAACTTATACAACAGAATATACAGTATATATTTATACATCGTTTAGTTTCTCTTCTATGAGATGTTGGCTTATATGTTTCAAAATTGATCTTAATCATAAGCATTTTACTATTCCGGAAACCCTTGTCCTTCTTTCCTCTTCCATTGGCAAAATTCAAATGTTGTTAATTATATTGTTAATTTAAAAATTGTGAAGTTTATATTAAAATGATTATGTATTTTGAGAAAGAATCACCGTTCTTTTTTTATAAGTATAAATCCTTTGTAATAATCTTAGCAGAGCACTGTAAAAGATTTTCAAATGGAAGCCATGCTTAAATAATCTGCACTAGTGTTCAATATAGCAAATTTTCCGCACTGTCTCTTTCATTTCACTCTAAACTTAAAGCTCAAGTTTCTACTGAGATGCTAATATAAAGCAGTTACAATCATCTGCTACTTTAAGTATTGGATTTAAACTTAATTAATATCCTAAATAAATTAGGGGGTGAACAAATATTAAGTAAAATTTCTATTCAAGCTAATAATCTGCATTAAATGTGCCTATCTTTAATTTTAGTTCGCTTAAGTTGAAGACTTGAAAATAATTTTGGATGTCGAATAACATGAAAGTTGATTTAAATTGAATATAAAATTACAAATATTTTGTTTAAGATTGAACATGTTTAACAGGTATTCATTATTGCTACTTTCAATGAAGTTGTAAAAATATAATAAATCCACGTATATAATAATCACAATTTTTATATACTAATAATAACAAAAATAAACTAATTGTATATTACTAAACAAAACATTTTAAGTTTATTTATTTCCTGATAATTTAATTAGCTTACAAAAACTAAAATTCCTTCAACTTAGGTGAAAACATTTTGGAAATATAGATTTCTACAGATTTCATATGAAAATCATTGTTAACACATGACTCATAGCAGAAGTAGTGAAAACAAAAAATACATGGTAAAAAAAAAAAGAGAAAATCATAGTAAAAACAAACATTTAAAAATAAATATAATAATTAGCTCTGAATTAAATATTTAATGAAATTCTTTTATAATTTTGTAAGTTTAAAGAAAATTAATATCGTAGAATTAATTTAATGTTGCATGAAAATATAATCATTTTGTAAATCTATGATGAATTGAATTTGTATCGAATTAGAAATATTAATTTTCTTGTATCAAGCTCAAAATAACAAATCTGTAGCTACTGACTACACCCAGGTCTAGAGAGTATTCATTTTGCCAAAGTAGTAAAGTGATGCAAGTCCATACATGGTTCACGTAGGTATCTGCTCATTGTTGATATTTATAGTTTAGTGCTGCCATCTAGTTACTTAAAAAAAAATCAACTGGTGATTATAAAATTTAACACTGCTTTAAATTAATTTATACTTAGACAAATGCAATATTTAAACATTAATTCATTCAATTCAGTAATATTTAGTATTAAAGCATTTCTTTCTAAGTATGTATATTTGTCAATGTTGATTACTTTAATTAATTTGTATTTCTTTTTTTTTATTATCAAGTTATCTCATTAAAATTTTTTTTAGGTACCACTTCACGGGTGAAGAATTTAATTCATAGTGACAGTGATGATGATTCTAAGAAATCTAGTAAGCTTTTTCTAAGACTTTTACACTAAGGATTAATTCAGATTTCTATTATTTTAAGGAGAAATGTATACCTTAGGATTATTTTTTTTCTTCTTTAAATTAATGAACTCAAAAAGACATTTTTTATGCATAAATCTATGCATTTTAATCTATGCATGTTTTACACATATAATTTTCTGCACTCATCTTAAATGTTCCATAAGATGCGAAACTTGTGTATTGGCAGTGAATGTACACATCATTTATGTAATAATAACTCTGCATAGTTTCTTACAAATATTGACTAGCAATCTGAATCGAATAAGCCCCAGCCACCTCCCAAATCCAGTGTTTGATAATATAGACATGCACCTTGTGCGCATTCTTACTGCAGAACTTCTTACATTTTGTGGATATTTTTTTAAAATTAAATCCATATGATCTCAAAAAAAATCAACTATCATGATTCGATCCCTGTGATGCAAGTGATTCAAAAATTAAACGTTGTTATTTGTATTCTCATGTTTAAATAATCACATATCGCTATTCGTATGAATACGATTGAAAAATCTTATATCAGGATTCATATTGGTGTGTTTTTGAAATCCAGTATTGTGATTCATATTCACACAATTTTAATATCAACTATCCATTTATGTGTATTAAAGTTATTTATTGCGATTCGTTTTCACGTGATTAAAAAATTATATTTCTATTTTAAAAATCAAATGGCGTGATTCAGGTTTGTGCGTCTTTAAAGTTTAATATCACAATTCATATTCACTCCTCCTTAAAATTCAATATTGGGAGTCATGATCACACGATTTTAAAATCAAGCATTGCGATTCATATTCACGATTAAACACCTCTATTCATATATATGCGATTTTGAAATCAAACTTTGAACAGTGTTTGCAGTTGGCCTAATAATCCTGGTTTTCCTGATAAAAATTTTTTCTGTCTTTATATCCTGATTTTCAGTGTTTAGTCCTTATATTCCTGATTTTTTTTGTTTGTTCATTCAGAACATACCATTTTGTCAAACACATGATTTTAAAATAAATATTTGGATTTTTTGTTCAATTTGTTTTGGTCAATCTTAATTTTTTTAATTTTAAATCTTTGAGTGTTGCCCATTTTTTAAAAATTTATCTTTTGAAAAAATATGGAAAATTAAAAAAATATGCTGCATAAAACAAAATTTTCATAGCAGTGTTTTTAGCTCTTTAATTCCCCTTCATAAAAATATTCTAGTTTATAGGGGAGAGCGGTGTAAGCCCAGATACTTTGTTTGTGTGGAAATTAGTTCTGTTTTCTAGTGGACAAATTTTGAATTACACTTCACTACTCAAGAAAAACCTACCATTTTGGTGTGCTGTTGTTGATTAATTCATGGCTTCTGTAGATAAGTTTGATTATGTTCTCTCTAATGTTCTCTTGTTTTTAAGCAATCCTTATTTATTGGTGACTAGAGTTATAAGAATTATTTTTAATTCTGCTTATACGTTTACTAATGATTCATACCTTAACAAACAATAAGGATTTCATTTCATCCAAAAGTAGCACTGTTTTGTTTTGCTAACCTTTGCTCTTGAGGTAAGACGTAAGACCAAGGCTTCCTTGATGTGTGTCTATGCTCGGCCCTTGAAAACTGTGAAGCAGCAAAGTAAGAAGACAACTATATCCAATGCTTAACAAAGATTTTACTATCTCCGGGACAACATTTATTTTGAACTTCTTCTAAGCACAAAAAGTCCTATTTTCATAATTTGTAGAATATATAGATATAAAAAGGTTCGCTTCAATTTTCAAAAAAAAAAAAAAAAAAAAAAAACTAATTTATTAGGACTATATTTTTTTGTAAGGAGTTTTGGTCAGGCCGTCATCAGTCCCGGGCTCTTGGACAATTGTGCCCCTATTCTAGAGTATGGCCTTGGCTACATCACATGTTAATTACATGTATAATTTTCTTAAATTGCCATATAAAATATAAATGTATGCTATTTTTTCACTGCAATTCCAGTTTTTCTAAATTTACCATAGAGTAAACATGTTACCCACTAGTGGGGTAAAAACCAGGTGTTTTGATTTTTTCTAGGAAAAAAAAAATCATTTATAAAAAAAATTGGAAAATTAATGACTTTTTAAGAATGATATGTTATAGACAATTAAGCAATGAACATTTTGATTGAATCTAGTCGTTTCTAGGTTAAACAGTTTCGATACAACAGGCTTTCGAATTTTATCTACCCAGTATTACTCCACTTTCCCTTATTTATTCCAATAAAATTGTCTTGAATTTTTGTATGAAATACTGCCCTGGTTTTTATTTAAACAACTACGAAATATGCGTTCAATTTGTATTCACACAATGGTAAAATCAAGCATCACTATTCGTTTTTATGTCCTTTAAAAAACAAACATCGTAATTTCTTTTCTCACGATTTAAAATCAAATATCGTATTCATGTGATTTCAAATGCATCATTTGAAGGTTTTTTACCAGGTCCAATTAGAAATGGTTGTAAATAAATATATTTGAATTAAATCTTTCATTCTTTGTGTTTATTCTTTATAAACAAAGTTTTACTTTCTCGCTTTTGCTGATACTTTGATGCTAATTGCTTTTGATGATGCAATCATAATAATTTGAAAAAGAAGAGTAACGGTAAAAGGTAAGTAATTTAAAATACACTGTACTTATTTCAATTGTTAAATTTTAGTTTCATACTTAAGTTCAGTTTTATGCTTAATTAAAATGCAGTAACATTTCCGCTTCATTGAAATGTTAGATTTTCTTGAAAAATTTGCATTTTTTCTTGCTATTATTTATTCTTTACCTCCAACTTTGCAGTGATTTTCATCAAAATATGAATGGGCGCTTGATCGGTATTTTATGGTATATGAATTAATACTTGGCATAACTTACTTCAAATTAGCATAAATGCTTTGTTTTTTGAAATTTTCATGTAAAAAATATATAAAAAATAATATAATATATATATAATATATATAAATAAATATAATATATATATTATATTTTTTAAAAAATTCATTCATTTTTCTTTGTTTCAGATGATTCGGAAATCTCCGCTAAAGGAACAAAAGAAGCCACACCTTTAGATTCTGAAGTTGCAGATTTTTTTAAAGTATGTATAAATATTTTGAAAACGATTGATTTTAATGATAGCCTTGAATAGCTGTTTATAACTTTTTGAATAATTCCACTTACATTTTAAGTATTCAGACCTCAATAGAATTTACTCATAAGTTTACTTGCTGTAGATCCATAAGCATGTCAGAAAATAACATGAAACCTAAACTTTAATCCTCAGAATGTCCCATATATACATAAGCCTTAAAGTGTTGACAAGTTCTTGTATATAGTCAAAAATTTAAATTAAGGAAACATGTGCCTTTTCATAGTTCAGTTTTAACATTTTTTGTAGCTTTTTGTTTGAAAATTTATCTAATCTCTAATTTTTTTAGTATTTTATTTTTTTACAAAATGGTGTAAAAGCTTTTTTTCTTTACAATTCCAATTGTTTTACCGTTATAAAATTAAATATTAAAATATATTTTTATATAAAATTATCTTTGGATAAAGGAATTTTATAAATGTGTGCAAATTTTTTTTGTCTAACTGAAAAACTTCCTAAAATATGGTGAAATATACCGCCCATATTTTATTCATCAAAAATCGTTTAAAATGTATGTTTTATTCAAAGAAAGTAAGTTTTTGTATCTGCTTTCGTTACTTAACCCAGAATGGTCCAGAAGTATTTCAAGTTTACATCCCTCACCAGGTAGCCAGGTAATCTAATGATAAAATTATTTTAGCCATCATATATGCAGCATTGGACCTGATAAGTAAAAATGGCATGACGCTAATATGTCTGCATTGGTCCAGTAAGGGTTAAGTTACTATATCAAGTTAAGTTACTATACTAATTAATTAGCATATTTGAGATCACCTCTTGAACCATGAAAGTGAACGTCTTATAATCAGAACAAACGTTATTTAGAGTGATTTTTTTTTTTTTTTTTTTTGCACGCTGTATATTTTATGTAATAATGACAAAATTCTTTAATATAATTTTTAAAAAAGAGGAAAGAGAAAAAAAACGAAAAGTTTTACCTTATTTCTTTTAACTAAGAAAATTAATAAATATGTTGATATTAATAATGAACAATAAAAATGCTACTTAAGTGATATAAATTTAAAGTGAAGAATGAAGAAAATCCTTAACTGCCAAACCTGACACTAATCATATTAATATTGTTTTTGTTATTGATTATCATGTAAGTTAAATTATTTATGTTTTAGTATTGTTTATTATTATTTATTCAATTACTAGGAAATAGATGCTTTGACTGTAAATGAAGAATCAGTCAGTGAAGAAAATGTTTTGCAAATTGAAGAGGATAAAAAAAAAGAAGTAGTAGTTCCTAATGAATCGAAATTACCACATAATGATGAATCTGTGGCTGATTCAGTTTCTGAAGTTGAGCTGGAAGTGAATAAAGAAAGTATGCATTTTTTAAATTGTTTTTGCCAAAAGTTTCTTAATTTTATGAGTTTTTAAGGCATTAAAATTTATGTGTGTAAAATTAGTAAATTTTAAAATATTAACAATTTATGTAACTTAAAATTAAATGCTTAAATATCTTTTGCAGATAACACAACACCTTTAAACTTATCAAACAATTTAAAAAAGCTTTAAAGCGAATTTAGTGATAATCTTTATAAAATTCGAGATTTGTTTATTGATAATTCTTTGAACTTAAATAGCAACAAAACAAAATGTATGATATTCCACCTTACAAATAGCTTAATATAACTTATCACTCAAACACGTGGGTTAATGAATTAAGCTGCAGATGTAAAAAAAAATAAATAAAAAATCTCTGACCATGATTAAAAATACTTGGAAGTACATATTGATTCAAACTTCAGTAGTGTGTAAAACTTTAGATTGTGAAACACATGTAATTCCATAATAAATATTAAAATTTATTTTAAGCATGTTCTATTTAGAGTGAATAGTAAGTTTTTTTTAAATTTTATGTTATGCTTCAGTACAAGGATATATTTATTATGGCTAATCAGTTTGGGGTGGAAATTATATAACTACTATTATTAAACAACGTAATATTCAAGACAAATCCATTAAATTCTTATTTAAATAAAAGTGAATGAATTAACCAAAACCACTACCAGTTGCTCAACATATTACCTATTCGTAATTTATTATTTTAAAAAATATGTTTACATCTTTTCAAAAACCCAAACACTTAAAACAAAAAAGACGCAACTAGCATGAGAAGACCTAATTAAATTTATTTTATACCAAAGCCTATCAAGAACATTTTTCCTAAAAGTTTTTAGCATTTATCGCCAAAATGTTTTATTGCTTAAATAATTTTAAAAAATTCTTTTATAAATTTACTTTTTTTCTTCCTAATCTGACACTTTTTCGTAGTTATAAAATTATAATGTTGAGATTTTATGACTGAAAATTTTAACTTTTTTTAAACTAGACAGTCCTGCTTGTCACTCTTCAATCTTTAATTTTATATTTGCATTTTGTTAACTTTTTGTGTTTCCATTCCTGTGTATTTGTGAATTTTTTTTTATAGACTTTTTGTGTTTCCGTTCCTGTGTATGTGTGTGTGTTTTTGTTGTCTCCATTTTTTTGTCATAATATAAAAACTCAATTTTGTAGTATGTATTCTGACATAGACCTAGAGATCTAAAAGTGACTTGTTTACTTTATTTCTTCCTTGTTTGTTTCTTATTTTTACCTTTTGTATTATATTGAATTAATAAATTTATTGTTATTAAAATGTATGCTAATTAGATACATGGTGCTTATGATAGATAATGAAACAAATTAGCAACATTGTTTAAAAAATTCATACTGTGTTTCTAAATTATATTTAGCATTTTGTGCATTAAAAATTTTTAATTTGAAGTCAAAGAGAACAACAAAATTATTCAAATTATTTAAAATCTAAATGAATAAATACTTAAAATGTTGAAAAATATATGTGAATATTGTTAATTTGAAATGTATTAAGCTATATTTGAGGAAATGAAACATATCATAAAATGCACATATTATAGATTATTTATAGATTATAGATTTAATTATAGATTTTGTGTTCTAATGTTCAAGTTAGAAACCTCCCATGAATAGTATTTTGAGCCTCTTTTTCAGAAACTAATACACCAGAATGTAACCTAGACAATTTCCATATCATTTTAAATATATTTTTTTAAATTTATTTTTTTAAATTTATATTTTTTAATTTTTTCTCTATTTTTAAAATTTATTCACTTTTTAGTCATTAGCAAGAAAAATATATAACTTTACTTAAACATCACATAACTTTTTAAAAAGAAAACATAATCCACGAGAGTATTCTACTCTCCACAACATTGAAAACAGCTATTGTATTCATATATATAAATCTAATCTGGATCTGTCTTATATATATACAAGCATATATTTAATATCCAATCAAGAACACTTGCATAATGCAGTGAAAGAAAACACGGCAAGTACACTTACAATTAATTTGTAAATTTATCTTTAAGTCATTTTTAAATGTTCAAAATGAACTTAATAAGAAATAAGTCCAGAAAATAAAAAAAACACCCTTTTTTTAGAGCTGTAAACCCAAATTTCCCCCTTTGAATTGATTTAGTCTTTCTCCCTGTTCCAGTGGTTTTTCCGAACTTGTGAATTCTGACTCACTGTTCTTACTTGAACCTTGTTCCTTGACGTTCGTAGTCTATCAAGATATAAAATTCCAAAAGCCACAGCGCCAAGCTGCTAATGTCACAACTGGAAGAATGTGTGAAGAAAAACATTTTAAGATGAAATAAAATAAGTTATTACCTTATAAGAGAACTAAAATGATAAACACAGCAGGAGAAAATCAAAATCATTAACACAGAATAACATATTAAATGCCATACTAAATATCACCTTATGAAAGCACTACAGGAAATAACAACCTAACTAGCAAAAAGGGAAAATACAGTAGAGAACCAATTATCCGGGATGCTCGGGACCATCGCTATCCCGGATGTTTGAATTTCCCGGTTTTCTGGATTGATCAAAAAGTGTCGTTAATCGATGTTTTATCGAACCCGAATTACAAGGAAAAAGTGTAACACATTTTAAATTAAAAGAAAAAAGAAAAGCTCACCTAAATTAAAAAAAAAATATGGTAGAAAAATAACATTTGAAAGAGTAAAAAAATTTGCAAGTTTAGACAAGAAAAACAAGTTTAAAAAATACAAAATTCTCATACTTATTTTTTAAAAATAATTACAATTCATAAATTAACTAATATAAACAAAACCAATGATTACATAATGCAATACATTTCATACCTAATTATAAGGGGGGAACGATAAAATAAAAGGAAAACTTATTAATCCAAATAAAAACACTTGAAAATTATCAAACCGAAACGATAGTTAAAAAAGCCACTAGCATAAATATTAAAACCCGGAACAAGGCATGATCAACGGAATTAAAAAAAAATCTAATTATAAAATTTATGAATAAGAATTAATTTATTAAGTGTGAAATTTATCATGAAAAGAAAAAAAAAAAATCTAACGTAGTGGAATCAGAAAAACAAAACTGCAATCTGCTTCATAAAATAATCGTATGTTTAAATTAATAAACAATTCTCCTTTTATTTTTTTTTATAAAAGCATGATTTTTAATTAAAGCAGATGTGATTCCACATCAAGAAAAACTTGCAAATGATACCGCACTTCCAAAGAATCAGAATTTATTCAAGAGAAAAAGATTTTAGTTTTATTAAGTGATGTCAAATAGATTAATATATTTTTCTCTTTCATCTTCTGTTCACTGATATGCATGTGCAATGCATTTTCCCTACCTCCTCATAAATCAAAGAGAAAACGAAATCAGCATGCCACTCCTTTGAGTTTGATTGACAGCCTAAAGGAGAAAATAAAACATTCGCCCCTTCCCTGCCTGCCTCATGATCTAAAGATCTTCAAGGTCACAGAAGAAATGACGTTTTTTTGGGAAACTGGGAAAAAAATTCTCTCCTGGTTCACATTTTCCTCTACTCAAATTCAAGGATGAGTCCAATTTCAGCTTTTTTTCATACTCGTTCTAGTTTAAAATGGTGGGAAAACTGAGCAAAATTTCCCCCAGTTTTCTGGTTTCCCGGTTATCTGGATACCGGATAAATGGTTCTCTACTGTATTAAGAAGTTTAAGTGGATGCACTGACATACTCTCCTCCACTTTAATTTCTTTATAATATTTTTCCTTTTTGATAGTAAGTCTGTTATTTCCTGTAGTGCTTCCACAAGGTGATGTTTAGTATGTCATTTAATGTTATTTTGAGTTAATGATTTGGTTTCCTTGATCATTTTAGTTCTCCTGTGGAGTAATAACTTATTTTATTTCATCTTAAAATATTTTTCCTCAAATATCTATGTATCCTATCTATCTGTCTATATATATATATACACATACATACAGTCAAACCCCACTATAGTGAACATGGTTTAAAGTGAACTCTCGGGTATTATGAACTTTTTCTATCTTTGACTGATTTTTCCCCCTTCATTTTTTGATAATTTTGAAATTTCTACATAAAATACATATACTGATCTATTGAGTGGAATGTAACCATACAAAACTATATATTGAGTGGAATGTAACCATAAGCATTTTTACTTGTTTGCTCCTTCTATCTCAGTTTCTCATCCCTAAATTTTTTGTACGCAAGACGAGGAGTACTAAAAGTTACAAATTTTTTTGTTACTACATATTGTTTTTTAATCATTTTTGTATTTCTTTTTGTTGGTCATTTATTTAAATATTGTGTAATAAAAGGGAGCAGTTCGGAAAAATTAGTTAAAATTGTTTGCAGTATGGATATAGTGAACTCTCGGTTATAGTGAACCGAAATTATAACAGTTTTGGCTGTATATGGATATAATGTAAAGGATTTTCAACATGAGGAAAAATTTTTTTATTAGTGATTGATTGTAATTGCATTTTTTTTTAATAATAAAAAGTGCCAAAAAATATATAGTGTTTAAATGGTGCTTATTTTTTGTTAAAAATTTGGCTATGCACCCTATAATAGTTAGTGAAGTTATGCTTAGCATACTTATGTGCAAGCTAAAATAAGGATATTATATTTCTTTTAAAAATTTGAAATATTTTTATATATATATTTTTTTAATCAGTTACTTGTTTATTTTTAATTCTATAATTATTTTTATTTATAGTATTAAATAAAGCTGCAAATAACAATTCTTTAAAAGAGCAATTATTTTCATTAGTATATGTTTATAGTTATATTTCTGAAAACAACAGCATATTTTTGCTTATATCTTTTTTTTTTTGTAGCCTATTGCACTTGGCAAGAGATAAAAGATGATTCAACGGGCTATAGTTACTATTGGAACGTAAAAACTAATGAGGTAACATGGGAAGTTCCTGAAGAGTATTCTGATTATAAAAGGTTGCTAAGTGTTAGTAAGTTTGATACTAATGTAAGAGAGCAAGAGGAAAATAAAGAGGAAAGTCTAAAAACTCTACAGAAAAAGAAAACATCCCAAATTAAGGAAGGGTAAGTTTTGATTTTTGATAGAAATATTTTATCTTATAACCGTCGTTGAACAGCCGACCCAATTTCATGGGTTTACGACTAATGTTCAACTGCGTAGCCTTGTAATTTTGAACCAATCCAGAAGACAAGGAAACTCCTGGATCAGTACCCCCAGATGTATTGATTTGTTATGGGAACATGGAGGACTTTGAGACTCGACAGATTTAACGTGCATCAGTCACCATTTACTACACGGGGAGTCTTCGGCTGGCGAGGATCGAACCCACGACCTCTTGGACATGGGCCCAGCGCCCTACCAACCAGGCTATCCCGGCCCTGATAGAAATATTATAATTTATCTGATGCAGTTGGAAAAGGGGAAAAAAAAAGTCTTGAATAACTTTTGATCTTGTTTATGCAGTAGAGAATCAATTATGCCGGATGCTCAGGACCATCACTATCCCGGATGTCTGAATTTCCTGTTTTTCTGGATTGGCAAAAAAGTGTCATTTATCGTTGTTTTATCAAACCCAAATTACAATGAAAAAGAGTAACACATTAAAAAAAAAAGAAAAAAAAAAAAACTAACTTTAAAAAAAAAAAAAAAATGGTAGAAAAATGAAATTCAAAAAGTAAAAACATTTACAAGTTTAGACAAGAAAAACAAGTTTAAAAAATACAAAATTCTCATATTTATTTTTTTAAGATTAATTAAAAACACCAAATTAACTAATATAAAACAAAATAAATTATTAAAAAAATGCATTATATTTCATACCTAATTATAAGGAAAAAAGAAAACAAAAGATACAAGAAAATCTTATTAATCAAATTAAATAAAAACATATGAAAATTACCAAACTTAAGCGATAGTTAAAAACGGCTCTAACATAAATATGAAAACCCGGGACAAGGCAGGATATTATAAGATCAACTAAATTTTAAAAAAACAACAAGAATAATAATCAGATAAACAAAAAGAACTAATTTATTAAGTACAAAGTTTATTGTGACCAGTGAAAAAAAATTAAAAATATAGTGGAATCAGAAGTGTATCACTTTTAAAATGAGAAAGATGCAATCTGCTTCATAAAATAATCGTCTGGTTTTAGTAATAAATAATTGTATGCTTAGATTAATAAACAAACTTCTCCTTTTATTTTTTTTATAAAAGCAGATGTGATTTCACATAAAGCAAAACTTGCAAATGATACCTCACTTTTAAAGAATCAGAATTTATTCAAGGTCTTAGTAAAAGAAGGTTCCAATTTGCAGCTTTATAAAAAGTAATTTTTTTCGACGAATGATCTTATTTTTAGTCTCTGTTTCAGTTCAATCATCCCAATTTCGTACTATGGAGGATCATCCTCTGATGAATCTGCTAGTGATGATAGCTTATCTCAAACATCTCTCAAAAGTAACAGACATGCTGAGGAGGCAGTATCTGGTATCATTGGACCGTTACTCCCACCTGACTTCCAATTTCCACAAGAGGTTTCATCTTCAGTTGAAAATTTAGAAACTAAGTTTATTCTAGAAAATAACTCAACTTCTCAGAATTCTATAAAAGAGTCTGCTGGTTCTGATCTGCCGGATAATGAAGCTTCAATAAAGGTCTCTATTACTTATTCTGAGTCCATTCAAAGTGAAGAATCACCATGTGCATCAACATTATGTGAAATTCTACAACCAAAATCAAAGGACTGTAAAGATGTTGCTTTCTCTAATAATACCAAAGAAAATCCTAATTCTGGTAGTATGGGAGAAAAATTGATCATTGTAAGTTTTTTAAAAATCTTCTATTTTATCTTTATCTTAGTTATAGTATTTTTATTTAGTTTGCCTGAGTAATTTTATTTAACTATTTTAAGTTATATATTTAACTATTTTAAGTTTTTTTAAAAATTCATCAATCATATTTTTCTTGTTAAAAAATTGCATTTTCTCACTTTGTGAAGTGTTGAAAGAGGTGGTTTATTTTAGAGTTAATAAATTTGGTATTTTCATTCTTCTTGATATTATTTTTGCTTAAACTTAACAGTTTTCTGTAAGTATGATGAGTTTTAGTAAAATTGGTTGCTTTTCAGCAGATTAACGCTACATGCTTAGAACAGAAATTGAAAACTTTGGAGGAAGTGGATACAAGAACTACGTTAAAACCACAAATTGCTTAAAATATTTAAAATCCTGGAAAGCTCTTTTTTTATAATAATAAAATATCATGATGTAAGTCTGAAGATAGGAGAACAAGGCACTCCAATTTCACACCATCGTTCTTGTGAAAGAAAATTTCAAAATTTAGAAAAAGCTCTGAATGACTTTCTAAAAATTATGCCTAATATTCAAAGATTTCATTTGAAAAAAAAAAATAATTGAATTTTTTACCTTTTATGTATTATAATAATACTTGCACTTAATTGACATTTAAAAAAAATTGCTTTAATTTCAATTATTCTATTAGTCAAATTTTAATTATTCTGTTAAAGACTAGATGGTCACTTTTCAAAGAATCTATTATCACTTTATAAACTTTTGTAAAATCCACAAATTTTCATAGGATCCCTCTATTATTTTTATTATATCTATTATTTTTATTATTATTTTTATTATATTATATTTATTTTATCCTATATTAGAAAAACTTAGATACAATGTTTTGTGGCCTTTCTGCGTGAAATGATTTAATTTAAGATTATGTAAATCACATGCTGAATTGTACTTTAGTAATAAACTACTAAAAATATCTTACAAATTCATTTATGTAAAAAATATGGCATTTTCAAATATAATGACTGACAAGGGATGAAAATTTTTTTTTAAAAACAAGTATGATTGATTTTTATGTTTATTTGTTAAAAGCTAGTTCTCACAAGATTTATTTTTTAAAATATTTATTTTGTTAAAATGCTTTTCCTTTCTGTTATTAATTTTACATCTCCTTCGTTTATAGGGTCCCAGGCCTGTTGTTGATTATGATAGCTGTACGGATGAAGAGGAAGTAAATAATGTGCCTGATATTTTATCCACTGTTGTTGACTATGATAGCTCCACAGATGATGAGGATAGAGTTAGTAGTCTATCTGATGTTCCAAACAAAACAACAGATGTTGCATTCATTGAGACATCATCTGCTGTATGTGTGAAGAATAAAAATAGCCAACTTGTGAACTCAAACATAGGTTTTGAGGATGGTGCTAACCAAGATAACTCATCAATTGAGCAATCATCTGATAAGTTAGTCATGAGTGAAGTTCTACCTCTGTCAGAATTATATTTACCAATGAATGTGACTGTTAATGTGAAGCGTAAAATTCCTGATACTGAAGATTTAAACCAAGACTTTCATAATGATCTTGCTACAGAATCTAAAAAAGTGAAACTTTCTGATCGCATTGAAAACATTTTACCAATTTTTAAAGAAAGTCATGCTTATAGTGCCCAAGAAGGCTTGGGTTTTAGAAAAGAAAATTTGAATGAGGACTTATCTGAAAAACGTCGTTCACCTTATTCAAATGGTTTAAAAAAATATTTACCAAATAAGGATTACAAATCTTTAAGCTTTATAAAATCCGAACATGTTCTTGAACTGAGTACATCATTATTAGGAGAAAATAAAACTGAGTTATCAAATAAAAATAGTTTTGATCAAGTTTCCTCACAAAATATTGTGTCTCCAGGTTCTGGAAATTCTGATAATCAAGTGAAAGAAAGTTCAACCTGTGATAAAAAATGTACCTTTTCTAATGATGCAGAAAGTAAAGAATCAAGTGTTTCTTCCTTTGATTATGATGAGGATAGTATTGAACAAATAGACAGAGCATTATGTGAAGCTTTGGAAGCTAAGGTAATTTATATTTTTCCTCTTTCCTTCAAAAGCAATAAAGTATTTTCCACAATTGTGATGTTTGAAAAACTTAATGGGCATTTTAATCTTAAGCATTAAAAGAGCTATATAATATGTACTGTATTTTATTTGCTTTTAGAAATATATACATTAAGTATGATAGTTATTATAATAATTAATAATACTATAATTTATTCAAATGCTGAAACTTTAAATCAGTTCTTCATTGCAGTCCAAGTTTAGCAAAGTTGTTTGCAGTTGCCTTGAAATTTCTAATTTTTTCTGATGAAAAATATTTTGTCCTAATTTTTAGCTTTCTGTCCTGATATTCCTGATTTTTGTGTCTTTAGAAAACATCCAATTTTTAAAAATACAAATGCATATTTTTAAACAATTGATTTAAAGGATCAAAATACTTGGATTTTGATCCAACATGTTTTATTTGAATTAATAATGGTACTAAAGATGACAAATTTGATATTTCAAACTTAAGTATGATCCATTGATAATGTTTATGGTTCAGACATATAAACTTACTTGCAGGATTCATTTTTTCAATCTTTGGAGCCATACAGTTTTATTATAAAAAAGAAAATTTAATTTAAAATTGTACATTATGAAATTTTTATGGTGATAAATTCAAGAATTATTTGCTTACTTATTATTTTCAGCAACTGCAGTAACAAATCTAGAGTAGAGTTTTATAGTTTCAAAACTGTTAAATCATCTATTTCATTTGATATAAAAAATTATCGATGTAATCAACAATACTGTAATCAGATAATTTAGTTTTTAATTAATGAATTGAGGGATTATCTTCTAAATTGCTTTAGCACAAAAATGTTAAGCAGCCTATTCATTATGTTTTTATTTCTATATTGTTGAAACTATTAAAAACTATTTTATTAAGATATTCTCAAGCTTGATTATATATTTCAAATAAGTATTAGTTTGATGGAATATTAACTGATGCATGTTATTTATTTAAAATAACAACAGTGTTATAAAATTTTTCCATATATATCTTAAACTATGAGTTCTATTATTACATTATACTGGAAACTGGTTAAAGTTTCTGTTTTAAACAAAGTAATTCTATGAAATTAGAAATAGTATATTATATTTTTCCTTAATATTAAAATTTTTATTTATTATACATAATAAAGCGAATTATACTTTTTTTTTTAGTTTATTGTTT